>OZ020305.1:18953184-19553184 GCA_963971305.1 Arcuatula senhousia | reverse complement strand
AAATCAACTCGCCATACCACAATTACCTTATATACCAATTTTCATTAAAATCTGAGTAAATTTAATTTTGGCGGGAAACGGCGGCCATTTTGAAAATGGCCGACGATAAAAAAAAATTGATGTCAAAAATCAACTTGCCATACCACTATTACCTTATATACCAATTTTCATTAAAATCGGAGTAATTTTAATTTTGGCGGGAAATGGCGGCCATTTTTAAAATGGCCGCCCAAAAAAAAATTTCGATTCCAAAATTGAACTCGGCATACCACTATTACCTTGTAAACCAATTTTCATTAAGAAATAACAAAGTTGAGAATTATTTTCATTAATATCACAAAATATATGGAACAAAGAAAGATAACTCAATCTTACAAAAAAATAATTTTCGATTTTTTGCAAAATTTTGAAAACGGTAAGTCCGATTTTCAAAATTTTTTTTTTAAATGAAAGGTATTGTATATCCGCACTTAACCTATAAGGGAATTTTTCCTACCCCTGCCGGATCAGAAATGCGAGGAAAAATTCAACTTCGGTTTCGAGGAGCCATTTTGAGGCCCTTTTTTTACCTATATGGGGTCGTTCGATTTCGGCGAAAAATACAAAAAGCACAATTTCCCATTCCATACTCTTGATTTATGAATTTTCAGCTTCCTACCTTAAAAGATGTCGAAAAAATGAGGTGGACAAGTTCACGATCCAGAATACCGAGAAAAATAATAATAATAACTAGTTCTAATTGTGATCGCAAGCGAGTCACAAAAATGTCCCCTCACGTACCCCTCTTTGTCAATGTCTCTTAGCATTTGAGATAACTTATTATATCCAATTTTCATCAAAATAGGAGTAACTTTGATTTTGGCGGGAAACGGCGGCCATTCATTTTGAAAATGGCCGACGAAATAAAACTTTCAATGTCAAAAATCAACTCGCCATACCACTATTACCTTATATGCCAATTTTCATCAAAATCAGAGTAACTTTAATTTTGGCGGGAAACGGTGGCCATTTTGAAAATGGCCGACGATAAAAATATTTTGATGTCAAAAATCAACTTGCCATACCACTATTACCTTATATACCAATTTTCATCAAAATCGGAGTAAGTTTAATTTTTGGCGGGAAACGGCGGCCATTTTGAACATGGCCAACGATAAAAAAATTTTGATGTTAAAAATCAACTCGCCATGCCACTATTACCTTATATACCAATTTTCATCAAAATTGGAGCAAGTTTAATTTTTGGCGGGAAAATGGCGGCCATTTTAGCCGCCATTTTAAAAATGGCCGCCAAGAATTTTTTTCGATACCAAAAATGAACTCGGCATACCACTATTACCTTGTACACCAATTTTCATTAAGAAATAACAAAGTTAAGAATTTTTACATTACTATTACAAAATATATTGTTCCAAGAAAGATAACTCAATTTGACAAAAAAATTAAATTTCGATTTTTTGCAAAATTTTGAGAACCGTAAGTCCGATTTTCAATTTTTTTTTTAAATGAAAGGTATCGAAAGTCTACACTTACCCAATAAAGGAATTTGTGTTACCCCTGCCGGATCAGAAATGCCAGGTAAAATTCAACTTCGGTTTCGAGAAGCCATTTTGAGGCCCTTTTTTGACCTATAAGGGGTCGTTCAATTTCGACGAAATATACAAAAAGCACAATCTCCCATTCCATACTCTTGATATATGAAGTTTCAGCTTCCTACCTTAAAAGATGTCGAAAAAATGAGGTGGACAAGTTCACGATCCAGAATACCGAGAAAAATAATAATAACTAGTTCTAATTGTGATCGCAAGCGAGTCACATATATGTCCCCTCACGTACCCCTCTTTGTCAATATGTCTCTTGGCATTTGAGACAACTTAATATACCCAATTTCATCAATAAAGGAGTAAGTTAAAATTTGGCGGGAAACGGCGGCCATTTTGAAAATGGTCGACGATTAATAAATTTCAATGTCAAAAATCAACTCGGCATACCACTATTACCTTATATACCAATTTTTATCAAAATCGGAGTAGCTTTAATTTTGGCGGGAAACGGCGGCCATTTTGAAAACGGTCGACGATAAATAATTTTCAATGTCAAATATCGACTCGCCATACCACTATTACCTTATATACCAGTTTTCGTCAAAATTGGAGTAACTTTAATTTTGGCGGGAAACGGCGGCCATTTTGAAAATGGCCGACGATGAAAAATTTTTAATGTCAAAAATCAACTCCCCATACCACAATTACCTTATATACCAATTTTCATCAAAATCGGAGCAAGTTTAAATTTTGGCGGGAAAATGGCAGCCATTTTAGCCGCCATTTTGAAAATGGCCGCCAAAAATAAAATCTATTCCAAAAATGAACTCGGCATACCACTTTTACCTTGTAAACCAATTTTCATGAAGAAATAACAAAGTTGAGATTTTTTTTCATTACTATTACAAAATATATTGTACAAAGGAAGATAACTCAATCTTACAAAAAAAATAATTTTCGATTTTTTGCAAAATTTTGAAAACGGTAAGTCCCATTTTCAAAATTTTTTTTTTAAATGAAAGGCATTAAATATCCGCACTTAACTTATAAAGGAATTTTTCCTACCCCTGCAGGATCAGAAATGCCAGGAAAAATTCAACTTCGGTTTCAAGCAGCCATTTTGAGGCCCTTTTTTGACCTGTAAGGGGTCGTTTGATTTCGACGAAAAATACAAAAAGCACAATCTCCCATTCCATACTCTTGATATATGAAGATTCAGCTTCCTACCTTAAAAGATGTCGAAAAAATGAGGTGGACAAGTTCACGATCCAGAATACCGAGAAAAATAATAATAATAAGAAACCGAGCAAAAACAATATGTCCCCAACACTTCGTGTTCGGGGACATAATAATAATAATAATAATAATAATAATAATAATAATAATAAGAAACCGAGCAAAAACAATATGTCCCCGACACTTCGTGTTCGGGGACATAATAATAATAATAACTAGTTCTAATTGTGATCGCATTCGAGTCACAAAAATGTCCCCTCACGTACCCCTCTTTGTCAATGTCTCTTAGCATTTGAGATAAATTATTATATACCAATTTTCATCAAAATCGGAGTAATTTTAATTTTTGGCGGGAAACGGCGGCCATTTTGAAAATGGCCGACGATAAAAATTTTAATGTCAAAAATCAACCCGCCATACCACTTTTACTTTATATACCAATTTTCATCAAAGTCAGAGTAACTTTAATTTTGGCGGGAAACGGCGGCCATTTTGAAAATGGCCGACGATAAAAAAAATTTGATGTCAAAAATCAACTCGCCATACCACTATTGCCTAATATACCAATTTTCATCAAAATCGGAGTAAGTTTAATTTTTGGCGGGAAAATGGCGACCATTTTAGCCGCCATTTTAAAAATGGCCGCCAAATTTTTTTTTTCGATACCAAAAATGAACTCGGCATACCACTATTACCTTGTAAACCAATTTTCATTAAGAAATAACAAAGTTAAGAATTTTTACATTACTATTACAAAATATATTGTTCCAAGAAAGATAACTCAATTTGACAAAAAAAATAAATTTCGATTTTTTGCAAAATTTTGAGAACCGTAAGTCCGATTTTCAAAATTCTTTTTTTAAATGAAAGGTATTAAAAGTCTACACTTACCCTTTAAAGGAATTTGTCCTACCCCTACAGGATCAGAAATGCCAGGTAAAAATTCAACTTCGGTTTCGAGGAGCCATTTTGAGGCCCTTTTTTGACCTATAAGGGGTCATTCGATTTCGGCGAAAAATACAAAAAGCACAATCTCCCATTCCATACTCTTGATTTATGAAGTTTCAGCTTCCTACCTTGAAAAATGTCGAAAAAATGAGGTGGACAAGTTCACGGTCCAGAATACCGAGAAAAATAATAATAATAATAATAATAAGAAACCGAGCAAAAACAATATGTCCCCGACACTTCGTGTTCGGGGACATAATAATAAGAAACCGAGCAAAAACAATATGTCCCCGACACTTCGTGTTCGGGGACATAATAATAATAATAATAATAATAATAATAAGAAACCGAGCAAAAACAATATGTCCCCGACACTTCGTGTTCGGGGACATAATAATAAGAAACCGAGCAAAAACAATATGTCCCCGACACTTCGTGTTCGGGGACATAATAATAAGAAACCGAGCAAAAACAATATGTCCCCGACACTTCGTGTTCGGGGACATAATAATAATAAGAAACTGGGCAAAAACAATAAGTCCTCCGACACTTCGTGGTCGGGGACTTAATAATGCTACTTCTGTAACATGTACATGTAAAATATTTTTTTTTTTTGCTCAGAAACCCCCACCAATGACCTTCAATTCCTCTAAAACCATCAGGAATTTGACCAAAAACCATGTTGGCAAGTACATGTATACAGGTGCTTTCAGCAAGTACTTGATCTTACTGAATAGAAAGAATGACAAATTTCTCAAGGAAAAAAATTAATATAATCTAAAATACTAAATGTTTGTTATCTTAGGCCACATCATAGTTTACAGCAGACTTTGCTGCAAAATTTGTCCGTCCTCTACGGACATACATGTCCAAGTTTACATCCTTGGTCCAATTAAATTCAGAGTTGTTCCCGACCAGATGTCTTCGATAATTTGTGGTCCTTATGTTGTGGTTTTTCTTTGTTTAACTTTGTTAAATAATTTTAAAAAGGATATGGAGTAAATGAACATGAGACCACAACACATATCTTAACTCCAACTGCAATTAATTTTTATGAGCTGTATGGCCATTTCGGAAAATTATTCCCCATCAGCAGCACTAGAACCCAAACAAAGGAAATCCACAATTCAAAAAATGTTCAAAATGCATTAAGCCAAACGAAATCCAAATATATATAGCTAAGGACAAAACTAAGATGGATGAAGTTTAACCTTAGGTTTTAGAATTTACATAAAATCATATAGTGGTTAAAACAAAGTGAACACATGAGAAGTAATCTCATGTACAAGTACACCATATCTAAAAAATAAAGAGCATACAATCTTTCTATTTTGCATTAAATACTTCAATGTTACTTTTCATCTTGAGAAAGTCAGTATATTTTGCTTTATTGGAAACAAATTTATGAACTTTGCAGCACATGCACATAAAAAAAAATCAAGAAAAAGGGCAACAACTCTTACTTGGGTTGTTGGATCTTCTCCAAAATTTCAGGGCAGGTAGATCTTGATGTGCTGATCACTTTTATCCTGCCAGAATTTTTATATCTGTAGCTGTTTTTGACTTATTAGCAAACAAGAGGCTCCCAGGAGCCTGAATCGCTCACCTGAACTACACAGATACATATATTTTGTAGATATTATTGTGCTTAACAATATGCAATTTAGATTTCTGAAATAACTTGGTTAGTTTTCAAGTTATTGGGCTTAATAAGTGCAAAATTTAGAAAAAAATTGAAAAAAGGGCAATAACTCCCACATCAGCAGTCAGATCTTTTCCTAAATTTCAGGACAGGTACTTAATATGCTGATAACTTTCGATTTTTGCACAATTTTGATATCTTAAACCATTTTTGAGTTATTAGCAAAAAAAATGAAATTTACGCCCTATGTTCTATTTTTAGCCACGACAGCCATGTTTTTTAACAAATCAAAAATATGAACGATAGATTTGTAGCATATAAGCTATTAAACAAGTGTGCCAAGTTAAGATGCAGTTGGTCTTACGGTGTCAGACAATTTAATCTTTGAAATTCAGGGGAAAAATAATGAAAAATGGTAAATTTTGTTGTTTTAAGGACAATAACTCCTAATAGAAAAGGTCCTACAGCTTTGACCTAAATATATGAAATGTAGATCTTGATGTGCTTGATCATTTGCAACTTAAAATTTTGAAATATCTTGTATAGTTTTTAAGATATATGGCTAAATAAGTGAAAAATTTTGAAAAAATCCAGAAAAAGGGCAATAACTCCTACATCAATTGTTGGATCTTCTTGAAACTTTCAGAGCAGGTAGATCTTCAGATGCTGATCACTTTTGTCTCCGATCAGAATTTTGATATCTGTAACCATTTTTGAGTTATTAGCAAAAAACTGCAAATTACCCCCTATGTTCTATTTTTAGCCATGGCGGCCATATTTTTTGACGAATCAAAAATCTGAATGATACGCTTGTATCATTTATGCCATTAAACAACTGTGCCAAGTTTGGTTGAAGTTGGATGTATGTTGTCAGACAAGTTAATCTTTGAAATTCAGGGAAAAAGTAATGAAATATGGTAAATTTTGACACTTTAAGGGCCATAACTCCTAAAAGAAATGGTTCCACAGCTTTGACCTAATTACATGAAATGTAGATCTTAATGTGCTTAATCATATGTAATTTGAATTTTTAAAATATCTTGTATAGTTTTTAAGATATAGGGCTAAATAAGTGCAAAATTTTGAAAAAATCCAGAATAAAAAGCTTCGCCGAGCGCAGCATGATACGACCGCAACATGTTGAACCCTGTACGATTTAGGCCTAATATGGATAGTCTATTGTTCTGGACACATGCAGCCCATGGTGGACTGACAAAGGTTTTTGACACATGCCTCTCTGATGGACTTTCAACCCAGGGGCTAAAAATATAAATTTTGAATGTTGTATTCTACTCTTTAAAAGAATAATGTTTGGGGAAAAAATTAAAAATCGAACCAGAATTTTTTTAAAATTATGATTACAGCCCAAAAAGTTTATTCTTAAATTTAGAATCGCTACCTGACAAGAATAAATTTGCAAAAAAAAAATTTCAAAATCGGACCACAAATAAAAAAGCCCCATTTGGCCCCTAATTACGTAATAGGGGGAAAAAGGGGGGGTCGCAAAAATTAATTCCTAATTTTGTATTCGCTATTTGACAAGAACAAACATGCAAAAAAAATTTTCAAAATCGGACCAGAAATAAAAAAGTTTCATTTTCGGCCCCATTTGGCCCCTAATTACGTAATAAGGGGAAAAAGGGGGGGGGGGTCGCAAAAATTAATTCTTAATTTTGTATCCGCTATTTGACAAGAACAAACATGCCAAAAAAATTTTCAAAATCGGACCAGAAATAAAAGTTTCAATTTCGGCCCCTTTTGGCCCCTTATTACGTAACAGGTGAAAAAGGGGTGGGGGTCACAAAAATAAATTCTCAAATTTGGATTCGCTACTTGACAAAAATAAACTTGCAAAAAAAAATTTCAAAATCGGACCACAAATAAAAAAGTTTCGATTTTGGCCCCGTTTGGCCCCTAATTACGTAATAGGGGGAAAAAGGGGGGGTCGCAAAAATTAATTCTTAATTTTGTATCCGCTATTTGACAAGAACAAACATGTAAAAAAAAATTTCAAAATCGGACCACAAATAAAAAAGTTTTTATTTTGGCCCCTTTTGGCCCCTAATTACACAACGGAGAAAAAAGGGGGCGCAAAAATTCATCAGGTTCATTCTTTTATTGTAAGAAACATTCTTGACAAATTTCACAGCAATAGGCCAACTAGGACCAAAGTTATGGTGGAAACAAGTAAAATATTTGAATTTTTTTCCCCTTTTGGGCCCCTAATTTCGAAACAAAAAAAGGGGGGACCCCCAAAATCAATCCCATTCATCTATGTATGGTAAGGAACATCACTGTCATATTTCATAGCAATTGGATAACTAGAACTAAAGTTATTGTGGAAACAAACAAAAAAGTAGTATTTTTGGCCCTTTTTTGGCCCCTAATTTCTAAACGAAAAATGGGGGGACCCCCAAAATCAATCCCATGCATCCTTTTATGGTAAGGAACATCATTGTAAAGTTTCATAGCAATCGGATAACTGGAACTAAAGTTATTGTGGAAACACTAAAACGTTAACAGACAACGACGACGACGACGACGACGACGACGACGACGACGACAGCATCATACCATAATACGTCCGCAAATTTTTTGCGGTCGTATAAAAAGGGCAATAACTCCTGCACCTGTTGTTGGATCTTCTTGAAAATTTCAGGGCAGGTAGATCTTGAGGTGCTGATCACTCTTACCCTCGCCAGAATTTTGATACCTGTCACCGTTTTTGAGTTATTTGCAAAAAACTGTATTTGATCCCCCTGTTCTATTTTTAGTAACAGCGGCCATGTTTTTTGACGTATCAAAAATCTGAACGCAAACTTTTTGCACAATACCCTAAGGAACAACCATATCAAGTTTGGCTGCATTTGGCCAAGCAGTTTCAGAGAAGAAGATGTTCGAAAAAAGCTAACGGACGACGGACGACGGACGACAGACGACGGACGACAGACGACGGACGACGGACGGACGCCGGACGCAAAGTGATGGCAATAGCTAACATGACCCTTCGGGTCAGGTGAGCTAAAAACTGCATTTTACCCCTATGGCCTATTTTTAGCCACGGCCGCCATGTTTTTTGACGAATCAAAAATCCCCACATCAATTCTAAGCACAAAATGCTAATGAACAACCATACCAAGTTTGGTGTAATTGGACTTATGGTGTCAGAGGAGTTGACGTTTTAAAAAGTTTACAGACAACGGACGGACGACGGGCGCCAAGTGATGACAATAGCTCAAGAGAAAGGAACAGGTTTCCCTATTTCATTCATTAGAGAGTAGGTACAAGTTTCCAAATGGCTGCTCTTTTGGAATTCGCGATCCTGGTATTAGGCCAAACAAAAAAGTATGCATGTTTACTGTCATATGCTGAAAAAAATTAGGGTCTGTACATGTAGGTAGGAAATTATTTTTTTATATTTCTTTTTTTACCTTGAGTCTATGGGGGCAGCTTTGAGACTTTAACAGTGCTTTATGGAACATGCTCAAAAAAACTTTAGGGTAGGGGTTAAAAATTAGGTAGGGTCGGCTGACAGTAAACTCACCTACTTTAATTTTTGGCCTTATGCTATCAGGACAAAGGTCTGACCAGGTCTATAACAACTAAATTCTTATCACATTTATGGACAAATAATGTGCAAGATATCAGTCTTCTGTACCATATAAATGATAAAAAAAAATGTGATGGAAGTAAAGGTGAACTAGACTAGAGCTTAAATTAAAGATAAACGGGGTCCGATCGATGGTCCGACGTATCAATAGTCCGACAGTCCGTTAGTCCGACAGTTCGTTAGTCCGACAGGCCGTTAGTCCGACGGTTCGATAATCCGACAGTTCAATAGTCCGACAGTCTAATTATTTTCAAGTTGTCATATATATTTGTCTACGTTTTTTTTTAAATTTGATAACCAATCATTGTTTAGTAACTGTGTGGTTATCTTTGTTGAAAACATCAGGAAGTGTAGAGGAAAACGGACTCAAAATTGAGGGGCGGGAACCAATTGCGATAAGCTGACAGATCAGAATTTGTAACATCGGGGGTACCAGCCTTTAGTTGAGGGGCTGACAGGGGGGACGGGGAAATGTGGGATATTAACGTCGATTTCGGACACGTATCTAAATTAATTTACATTTTTGATTGTTTCATTTTCGATTCTTTTAAATATGACATAACATTTTTGCATACATGTGTATATGTGTCTATAGCTTTTATAAACAAGACCAATCGATGTCTGGCCCTGCGTCGCATGGCAAAACGTTGAACCATGTACCCAATATGGACAGTCAATAATTTTTGACACTTGCATCCTATGGTGGACTTACAAAGCATATTTGTCAAAGGCAACCCAATATTAAAAATATATTTTTAAAAAAAATAAAGTTTCTATTTTCCCCTTAACTTGTAAAAAAAAAAAATTAAATTGCACCGTAAATAAAAAATAGTAACATTTCTGCCCCTTTTGGGCCCCTCATTCCTAAACAAAAACTAGGGGACACCCAAAATCAGCCATGCCCTTCCTTTTATGGAAAGTAACATTACTGTAAAGTTTCGTAGCATTTGGTCAACTCGAACAAAAGTTATTGTGGAAAAAAATTTAAAAAGTCGTTTTTTTGGCCCCTTTAGGGCCCTTAATTTCTAAACCAAAAAAGAGGAGACACCGAAAATAAGCCCTACCCTCATTTTAGGGTAAGTTACATTACTGTAAAGTTTCATAGCATTTGGTCAACCAGAACAAACGTTATTGTGGAAACAAATAACAAAGTCGCTTTTTTGGCCTCTAATTTCTAAACAAAATTATAAAATGACTCCAAAAGGGGAGGTGCACATCTTCAATCATCTGTAATCACTGTGTAAAATTTCAGAATGATCTAGCGTTTGGTTTTTGAGATTCAGATTACACAAGACAGGCACCCCATAGCGCGACAGACGGACAGACGGACGGAGTGACCCGACTACTAGACATGCTTTCAACTTCGGCGACGCAGGTAAAAATACTACATGGGTATTACCGGTTATCGACGTTAACAATGGCAATCTAAAGACAGTCCAAACAAATTTAGATGTGCAAAGAAAAGCATTTGATGGAAATTGTCGCCTAAGTCTGTTGTCTACCCTTCTCTTATATTTTCCCATAAAAACCATACACCGTTAGGGAGCAATCATTGTTACGAAAAGGGGGGTATGGTGACATTTGAAATAAAAAGACAAGCTTTTGTTTGATCCTTTCGTATATCCATCCGATATTTTTTTACTCCAAAGCCATTGAGGGTGTTTATAACTTTGAGAAGAGCACAGCTTTGGTTTTTACAATCAATCAACTTTCATTGCCATATACATTTTTGTAAATCACTTCGTTTAACAACATATTATCTAAATCTGGAGTTTATTAAAAACTTTGGAAAATGTATTTTTGAACATGTATTCAATCAAATGAGGTGCATGTTTAGTTAATTTGTGTGATTTTTTTTTGAAGTCTTATATTGTTGCATAACAAGAACATTAATATTATTATAAATATGTAATTATTGTGTTTTTTAAGGTAGATGGGGTCTAAAATTTTTGTCCTTAGAATTTTCTTTTAATTTAAGGGACGTTACAATAAAAATTAACTGTACACTTGTAAGACTTCATAAGTATGCTAATGAAAAAAAAAATCTATTATTGAGAAAAGATTTGTCCAAGTTGTGTGTGTGTGTGTTTGTGCGATTTATAATTTTAAAAGCTTAATATATATATAAACATAAATTGTACATGGAATAAGGTTAAATGCTATAATAGATAATTTCTCAATGTAATTGTATATTTTGTATATAATGGATTGAAGGTCAATGTAATTTGTATTGGACATTTGTCTTGAAAGATTCAGCAATAAATATAACTTATAATACAACTTAATTTTCAGCTTTTTATTTCAGTAGATGTATTACACACAAGTAAAAAAATCTATCAGAGAACTTTGTACAATCAAAACAATTGTGGTTATCCATATTCTATAACATGTTCACACTTGGCCTGGCGTAATTTTATCTGCATTTTTTTTACATGAAATGAGTTGATCCAGATTCATGGTAAAACACAGGGATAATTGGTGGTGACTTTTTTTAATTTTTGATAGATCAATTTACAATTTTGGTGTTCTACTCCTTAGTCCAAAAAAAAAAAATAACAATCTTTGTGCATGGATATACATTTTAACCAAATAAAAAAAAACTTGTATACATTTAGACTGATTATGCCATGCACAGGCATATCATGCCAATAGTAAGTTCAAAACAGATAAAAAATTACATTAAAATAAAACATTAAGACTAATTGTGAAAGCATAGCTGTGAAACCAAAACAAAGTCTAAATGGTCGCTACACATATTTTAAGTGAGCCTATTCCATTGGTGCTCTATCTATTGGAAGGTCACATTTAGTGTGCTTCATCCATGGATGGGTCACATGGGTGTGGTCCATCCATAGATGGGTCACATGGGTGTGGTCCATCCATGGATGGGTCACATGGGTGTGGTCCATCCATGAATGGGTCACATGGGTGTAGTCAGTCCATGGATGGGTCACATGAGTGTGCCTTATCCATAGATGGGTCACAATGGTGTGCCTCATCCATAGAATGGTAACATCGATGTGGTCCATCCATGGATGGGTCACATGGATGTGGTCCATACATGGATGGGTTACATAAACGTGCCTTATCCATTGATGGGTCACGTAGATGTGGTCCATACATGGATGGGTTACATAGGCGTGCCTCATCCATTGATGGGTCACATGGATGTGGTCTATACATGGAATGGTTACATTAGCGTGTCTTGTCCATTGATGGGTCACATTATGGGCAGGTCATGGTAGTATTTAACAGTTCTTTTATGAATAATAGAAAATTATGAATAAGTCATGTTGATGTGTATCCTTCATGGACTGGTCATTAAGGTGTGCCTCATCTAGAGATGGGTCACACAGATTGTAAATGTGTATATTGTTATTTGCAATCTAGATATTGAAGGAATACTTGTGTTTGTACAAATTTCTATGACAACAGCATTGTGACCTGTGAAAATCCAAAAGTATCATTTTCCAAAGTTTTTAATAAACTCCAGATTTAGATAATATGTTGTTCTTAGATTCATGACGAACAACTACAAAAGTCGAAGACAGGAAGTACATGTATATACAATAAAGATCAATAAACATGAACAAAATTAATACATAAGTTTATAGGTCTACTGGTGTCCAATTATTTCTAGTTGTCGGACTATCGAACTGTCGGACTATCGAACCGTCGGACTAACGGCCTGTCGGACTAACGAACTGTCGGACCAACGAACTGTCGGACTAAAAAACTGTCGGACCAGCGACATAGACCCAAGATAAACAAATATAAATGACATTGGCGGCAAAGAAAAATACGAAAACCACCAAAAAAAGAGATACATATACATAATCTCGTTGAGATGTTAGCTCCGGGGAAAATTTTTGGATTGGCCTCCTCTAACTAGAGGAGGCCAATCCAAAAATTTTCCCCGGAGCTAACATCTCAACGAGATTAACATATACAAAATTTGAAGAACATTTTACCCTTAAATGATGGACTCAATCGTGCACGAATTGTGGTTAGCGACATTGCTGTTAAAATAGCTTTTTAAGCAACTTCTTATATTTTTTTTTATGTTGACATGGGCGCTGACATCTTGGAATTAAAAGGCAATGGCTACTTTTCAAATTAGCATTGACTACTAGTGTGATAGTTTCGGAGTTCTGCTTCCGGTTTACTTAAAATTGTGGTATGTATAGCTGTATTGTATATATACTCGGACATCTTTCAATGATTAAGTCCCTATTGCAGTTTAAGGGTGTTCACTCTTCATGTTAATTTCAGTCTATTTTCGGAACTCCTTAGACTATTCCTTTAAAAATTGGGGGGGGGGGGGGGGGATTGCACTCTGATCCCTATATTCTATTATAGATCTGAATATGGTATTATTGATATCTATGATTTTATGACATTTTCTGGTAATATAGACCATAAAATCCTACCATATGAAACGTAACAATGTTAAATTTATGTAAAATCCAGAGGAGTCAGATTTCCCGCCAATTTTTTTGACGTATTAAATATATCTTAGAATCAAGAACAAGGACCTATAATTTTCTTTTTGCTATTTTATTAGGACAATTATCTATCATTTCCATTACAAATCAAAAAGTTTTTGATATAAAAAGTTAAATAAGGAGTGACCATATCCTTAAGGCCGTGTCAATATTTTGCTGTAACCAGCAAAATAGTCTCCCAGTCTATCTTGCCGTACTTGGTACAATTAATTAATTAATTAACACAGGCTAGGTATCACGACCAGTAGACTAATTAGGGACTGTTTGTACACAGATTTTTACATATTAAAAGGAATTTATAAGGAAAAGCAGGCGCGGATCCAGCTTTTTAAGTTAGGGGGGACGAAATACGGCGAGGGGTCTGGGGACCGCTCAAGGTCCCCAGTGGGTCCAGGGCAAGGCCCTGGTGGGGGGCCCTGGGGGGCGAAGCCCCCCGGAAGCTCACGGATTTTAAGCATTTTGCGACTGTTTTTGTGAATGATTTTATGGGCATGTATGCTTTGAAAACAAAATAAAGTCTGTTTTTATTTAGTGCAAGTTTCATTGGAGTTATGAATAACTGATACAACTTTGGACATGGTTCCCTTCGACTTACTTTAACAAAATCCAACACTTTATCTTACGTATTGCACTCCTCTTAATCAATCTCATGTCTGAGTAAGAAGATGAACTTCTTCATCAGTTGTTTTAAACTCTTGTTGGAAAGTTTAAAATTATTTAACTCTAAGTGAAAATCCTAGATAAATTAGACCTTGACTGGAATCCGAAATAATTTTCGGATGATGAATTTATTCACACTTCTAGGTTGATCTTAATCATATTTTGGTGTCTAAATTCGATATTTGTTTGGTTTATTGCTCAATGCTCTTCATGATTTGGATATAATGTTTGGCTTTTTCAATACTTTGGTAGAGCGCCTTTGATGAGTCTTCAATAGACGGCGTCAGGCGTAGCAAACTTTATTGTCTGGCGCTTTGACATGGCACCCACACATATTCATTTAATTTCCCTGATAAGCGCTTTGGCAGGTCCAGGAATTTTCGAGAGAAAGCTTAAGGAGGGGTTCCAGACCTATTTTTTTACGAATAAATTTAGACGAAAATATGCATGAATTTAAAAAACATTTCTAAAATAAAGGGGGTTCCGACCCCCAGAACCCTCCCGGCCCCTGGATCCGCCCATGAGCACATAAAATATACCATTCGAAATTTCTGGAAAAATAAGCAAAGATTAGGAAAAAAGTACAGCATAAATACTGAAATTTTACGAATTCGGACAACTTTTTAAAAATTGTGTGCAGGATTTGGACGTACGCGGGAAAATCAGGGGCGGTAACACAAGTCTAATTATTGACATAATATCTAATCACAGAATGAAGACGGGTATATAATTCCGGAAATTATTACTACAGTGCAAATTAATATTGATGACGAGGAAAAGATAATCATAACATCTAAGACTTACTTTAAGCCTTCGATGGTTACACTGAAAAACTGCAAATCGTCCCGTAAGGCAAGCATCTGTTCAACATCAAATGTTCAACATACGTATTCGTCCGTTTATGACGGACCGCTCCGACGTATTCATAAAAGCCGTAATTTCGGACCGTGTTCCCAGTCGTCCGCGTCGTGTATCCTATATACTACACTTCCATATAAATTAATACTCTCTCTCTCTCTCTCTCTCTCTCTCTCTCTCTCTCTCTCTCTCTCTCTCTCTCTCTCTCTCTCTTCTTTGCTTTTTTTTTTTTTTTTTTTTTTTTTAGGGGGGGGCAAACGTCCCCTACGTCCCCCTCTGGATCCGCCAGTGAAAAGATCTTGGGGAATCATGGCTATTATAAACTTATGTCCACTTATAGTTTGATGGCATTTGATTCGAGCTGAGAAAATTTTAGTTTATAGTAATTATCTCAGATTCGAGGCAATAGAACACCGTTTTTTTTTCAAATATATTATTGATATTTTTTGTTGTTTCATTTGAAAATTCATATTAACTATCAATTTCTGGGGGAAATGTGATTTTATTCATAACATTATTTTCTGAATCTCTTTTTCATCCAAGAAAAAATATCACTAAACTGTTATTTATTGAGTCTCAAAAGTTTACTTAAGTTTTGGAAATAATTTCTATTGATGTTTTTACATGAAAATAAAAGTGACTCCCAACCATATTTAGCGAAACTTCTTGAAATCGTAACACATACAATCTGCAATGACAAGAGCGTTTACAGGCTTTAGCTCTTAATAACGGAGACCATGTTATTTTTTTTTCATTTTTTTTTCTACTTATTAGACCTACTTTTACTGAAATATATATTTTTGAACAGTTAAAAAAATGGCAAAATATACTTATCATGCAATATTGTTCTTTTGTTTACAAATAAAGTTATTAAGCATAAAACACTTTGTTATGAACTAGTACTTCAAATTGATTTTTAGGCAAGCGTTAGCAGCCTTATGTAGTCATAAAGTAACTACTGGCTTTCGCGGTTTTTTTAGTCTAGATGAAGTAATTCTTTATCTTCTATATTACTTTTCAGAATATGATCAGACTTTATGTAAGAATTCAATGCATTTTTTAATATATCTCCATTCTTAAACGACACACAGCGACTTTTATTCATTCATTTGCAAATTACAAAACGAACTTTTGAATGATGGACTCCAGGACATAAATGAAATTTAGCTGGAGCTTGATTGGTCGTGCACTCTACCTTTAATAATTGCTGTTATTTCATTGGTTAATGCTAAGTTCCTTTCTGGTTCATTCATAAAATTCAATACACAATAAATACACTAGTATATGCTGGACAAGTTCATTTTTATCGAAGGATTTTTTGAATCGAAACCATTTGTGTACAAAACTACGGAAGCCCGTTAGTGTCAGGTGGAGTTTGAACTTAGTAACTCGTGATCACAACTTAGCAAACTTGTGATCACGTCTTAGTAACTTGTGATAACAACTTGTGAACATGACTTAGCTAATTCGCAATCAAAACTTTGTAATCTGTGATCACAACTTAGCTAACTCGTGATCACGACTTAGTAACTTGTGATCACAACTTAGCTAACTCGTGATCACGACTTAAAGTAACTTGTGATCACAACTTAGCTAACTAGTGATCACAACTTAGCTAACTCGTGATCACGACTTACTGAGGAATTCGTAACTTAACTAACTTGTTATCACAACTTAGCTCACTTGTGATCACGACTTAATAACGTGTGATCACAACTTAGTAACTTGTGATCACGACTTAGCTAACTCGTGATCACGTCTTAGTAACTTGTGATCACAACTTGGCTAACTCGTGATCACAACTTAGCTAACTCGGGATCACGACTTAGTTACTCGCAACTAAGCTAACTTGTTATCACAAGTTAGTTAAGTTGTAATCACAAGTTACTAGGTCTATTACTCAAAGGGATTTAATCGCAAATTTGGAAAAAAACTGGCACAAATCATAAAAATCAAAAATTAGTTCAAATCATCGAAAAGCATAAAAAGTCTCGGGGCGCTTAACTTTTTTCCAGGTGTATATATAATCATATTTTAATTTAGATTTATATAAATTTTGGGGTGCACATGCATTGTATTGTACAGAAGCCCGTTAGTGTCAGGTGGAGTTTTTTAAAAGTCGTGATCACAAATAAGCTTACTCGTGATCACAACTTAGTAACTTGTGATCACAACTAAGCTAACTCGTGATTTTTTTTCCAAATTTGCGATTAAATCCCTTTGAGTGATTCACTTTTGACAGCTTGTGCAACATCATTCTTTTATTTGCATCTAGAACGTGCCACAATTGGCGATTTAAACTAAATAGTTATGAATTTTCTACATTTGGAAAGGAAAATCCATATCTCATGCCACGATGGGTTGTATATATCAGTTACCTTGAGAAGTAAATATAAGGAAATACAAAGATAGTAACAAAATAACTGAAATTTGAGGGTCAATCTCAATGTCAAAGAAAAAATAAAACAAGGAATTAAGACATACCGAAAATATCGAAGATGGCATGACTTCAAAAGATAATTCAGGCATTTAAACAAAAAACTGGTGTGTTAAACCAGGTTTTATGGTACGCTAAACCTCCCACTTCCAATGTGATCTTAGGGTCCGGTAGTACAGAAAAAAATGTCTCTTTCCCTGGTAAATCCAAGTAATTGTAGCCAGATTGTTTCCACGTCGAATTACTAATGTGTCATATGGTAAATTTGCTAAACAATATAAAGCAGCAGCCTCGATTAAACGCCATATAGCAGATGACAGTTTTTATATTTCTAAATATTTTTTTCCAGTCACCAAGAGGTTTAAACCACGTATCATTTTACTCATCTGCATGTGAAATAAGTGGATTGGTAATTTTGGAATTATACCTTCTAAATTTTATTACCCTCCCCCGAACACATGTAGTTGTTGATAAAAAAAAACTATCTGCTTTGGAAGAATTTCTTTTTAATGTGACCTTCCTGATTAGACCAGGCCTATTGGTAAAAACAATAAGTGAAAACTAACAAATTGTGCATTCAACATTAACACCATGTACAGACTCATACATGTGACGGATCCGTGATGACAAAGCTGGAGATTTGATTTTTTGGGGTGGAGGTTGGACAAAATAGCGGGAGATTGTCAGTGCTCATCAAAATTACATTTCAATTTCAATTGAAGGCACTAGCGTGTGCCAAAAACAACTGGCTTCACTGATTAATTCATTTGTTTGCATAGCTATCCAGACCAATTATGGCAATAAACCTTCAATTACCACCTTAACCTGTTAAATTAACGTCTGTCTAATTGTTTTATGACTGAACAATTAAAATGTCTATAAAACTAAAAATTTGTAATGTCTTTAAAAAAGAGGGAGATTACACCAAAAGTCGGGATAATGGGACAAAAAAATCGGAAGAATTTTGTCTCCGGACGGGAGAATCACAACTATGCAGATTGTTTTGTAGATACACATGTCCACAATATGAATTTTTAATTTTTCATAAATATTGGATTCACAACATATAAATTTGTATGCATGGCTACATATATTGTACATATAAGAAGACAGTTACAGAAAACTGTTGTATAAAAGTTCAAAGAAGCAAAAGTGGGTTCAGTAAACAGTAAAACGCGGGTTGGTTTAGTTATACCTAATTTATTTATAAATATATTGCAACTTGTTTATGTCCGGATTATGACTGCAATATCGCCGACGGGACATTAAGCAGACAACAATCAATCAATCAGTAATACCTAATATGCATTTTCTATATTTTTTTATCAGCAGCATTTGAATTAAAAAAAAACGTTGAAGGATGGATATAAAACTAAACTGAACTATTAAAGAAAAAGTACTCATACTTTGACAGAAGATATCGATGAATTTTTCTCTCACAAAGTCCTAGATCATCTTTGACAAATAAAAATGAAAACCGTGAGTGTTTTTTCCTAAGCCGGCATGTCAGATAGGTCGATATATATCTTAGTCCATCTATAAATGTGTTTCTGCTTATAATGTGATCGATATTAGAATGACATGCACTCGCTTTATTCATTGTTCAACAAAACCTATCCCATCGTTCGGCTTTAACAAAAAACTTGAAAGCCCCCTCTTTTCCCCCCAAAAATGTCATTTTACCGGAAGTTATTTCGTACTGTAACTGTTACTGTTATCTGTTCTCGTAAAGTGGATAAAGAGCCAAGACCCTAATTTTAAAGTTTACTAATTAAGGGGATTATGTAAACTTTTGGAGCAGTTTATCCATATGTTTTATAATTAAGGTATTTCAATTTAAAATATTTAAAAATGAGTAAATTGGGATACTGAAAGATAATTTGCATATTCATGAATGCACCAAAACAACCCACAAACGCGTAAGGGATATATTCTCAGTTTCGATTTCACCTTGACCTAAATACCATCAGAATCACCTTTCTCGCCGTTATTGTAAGTTTTCTAATCAAAATTTGTTAAGTTATGAAATAACTTGTAAAAAGTAACTAAAATGTTTTGAAAGTACCTCTTATTTTAGATATAAACCTAAGCGTTCTAACTCGATTCCGACACTCCTCTCTATCTTTGACCACAAAACGCCATTTTGTGTATTGAATATTATGGAATAGCATACTGAAGTATCAAATGTATTTATTTACTAATAATTTGACCACATGTAGAACCAAAGATCAATACCCGTCAGGTAAGTTCAACCCTATGGGCATGTTTCTGTTTCAAATAAGTGAAGGAGTGAAATTTTCTGAGGTAAAAAGTTAATAGGAAGCCTGTTTTTGGCGGGTTGTTCCATTTGTTTTCAAAGCATAATAAACAACTTGTGTAATATCGTGTAAATAAATAATACCTGGGTTGTAAATAATCTTTAACAGTTTGACAGAGTTTAAAATGTTGTTTAGTGTAGATCCTTTAACAATATATTCTTGCTTGGCTAAAGGATGACACAGTGACAAACTTTAAAAATAAAGTAATTTTTCACATGTTCTATAATAATTGAAATGTTTTATTTTCCAATATGCATGTACAATGAACATAAATATCCATCCATGTGACATATCAGTCGTGACAACCCTTGAGATTTAAAATGACATTATTTCACAAAAATTTTTACATGTACATGTATGTAGTTCCAGTTCTAATTTGCTCCATCTTTGAATTTTTACATCGTAGAATTTGTAAACAGCTTAATGTACATGTATTTAGTGGTTAATTGGTTAGTTATTTTCCTTTTCTATCTTTAATAGTTAATACAGTGTATGAAACAAACATGTTACTTCTATTATTTTGTAGATATTGAATTTTGGACCCTTATGAAGGATAGAGCAGCCTACTTGTTGGGCTGCTTGTGAAATGCAGAGGGTGAGAGAAGGAAGTAAAGATTACACCAGTAGTGATAATTCAAAGTCTGATAGTGATTCCTCAGATCAGTCAGATTCAGAATTCTTGATTTCGAAATCAGAAAACTCGCAGCTCAAATTCAAAATTCACCGGAGAAGTTCTGCATCATCTGGCAAGCTGTCTGAAGAAGAGGATATAAGCGTGGGTGAGGAGGCAGAAAGCAGTGGAGTAAGTTTTTGTAATGTCATTAAAACTTGTATGTGCAATTGTTCAAAAGTGTCTGTTTGCTTCTGCATTCATATATTAAAGAATATTAAAAACACACCAAAATGTATCCTTGCAATTGTCACCATACATTGTACAATTTAAAGTTTGTAAAAACTTTTATTAAGTCATATGCATTGCGCCCTGTCTTTCCTGATGCAATGTATAAATGTGCTATCAAATTTGCTTTATTTAATAAGGACCACTATATTTTGTAAAATTAATAGTGGGTACAAAAGGACAACCAAGGCTTACATGTATACATGACTACATTTTGTAAATGTATCTACACTCTAGAGTATTTGAAGTTTTGTAAACTGATGCATATTTTTGGAGCCATGTATTTTGAACGCACATGTATGTAGATGTCTATTTTTGTTCACATTTAAAAGGTTATAAGATTTGCTATTTTAATTTTAGGGCTCTGCAAGAACAACATTCTTTAAATATGAACGGCAGAAAAAATTAGTCACCACTAGCACTTCTGAAATAACCAGCCAGTCAGAACCTCATGCCTCCTCAGGTCCCTCAACTGAGCAGTCATCTGCTAAACCTTCCAATAGCAAAACCACAACTATTCATGGCAATGTGAAGTCATTTCCAAGTTTACATAGTCAAAAAGAATGTAACTCAAAGTCAAATGGCAAAACCTTAGCTTCAGAAAAACCAGAGACAAATTATACACAGACAAAAGAGAAAAACAAGTGTTTATTTTATGAGAGGTCATTGTCAATAGACAGTCTGTTACAAACATCTAAAGAAAGACACATAAGTAAGAAGGTGCCATTATTGGGAACATCTGAGGAAAACAGCTCTGAAGTGAATAGTCATGGCAATATATTCGAAAAAATGTCTGCCTTATCGAAAAGAAAGAGTCCACAAAAAGATGGTTCAAGTTCAATTAAAAAACGTGGACCAGGACGCCCTCCAAAATCATCCAAGCCTAAGAATATAGGAAAAGATTTGGAGTCTGTTTACAAAAGTTCAGCCATGAAACCTGCACTTGATAAACACCCAGCTTATAGAAATAGTTCAGATGTTGTGTCGTCACATCTTCACACGAGTGGAAGTCAAATGTCCACTAATAAAACTATAGTAAATCTTTCACCATCAAGCAAACACAGTTCAGACACTATTCCATATGTTAACAGGCTTGGTATTGATGTCTCAACTGCTTCAGCATCCACTTCAAGTATATCCCCTGCATATTCTTGTTCATCTACAAGTTCAAACTATATCAGGACGGAAAGTGAAAAGTCTCTAGAAATGTTTTGTGGTACTAACTATTCATCATCATCCCCTGCATCAAGCAGTTCTTTATCTCCAGGAAAGAAAAATCGTAGAGGCAGGCCACCAAAGCAAGCTGAATTCTTACGTTTGCACAAAAGTAGCTCACTTTTAAATCAAGGTGTAGTACCGAGACAGCTTGATTTGAACACACCTCCAGACACTGACCAAACTATAGTGAAATTACCAGAGCCTTCATCTGGACAAGTTCATTTTATGAGTGGTCATCACACTCAAAAAACGTTAAATTACGAATCTCCTAAAAAACACTGCATGAAAAATTATCTTGCCAAACAGATCTCATCTAAAGCTAAGGCATTTTTAGGTGCTGTTCAGAAGAGAGGGCCAGGGAGACCCAAAGGTTCTAAGAACATAAAGAATAGAGGGGATTTGCTTAAAATGGTAGGACAGAAGAAAAAGCGAGGTCCTGGGAGACCTCCAAAAGATCCAAATGCTGTCAAAATTAAAAGAAGACCTGGACGACCAAAAGGATCACCTAACAAGAAAACATTGCTAAAGATGCAGCAATTGAGAGAACATAGTAAATATAGTAATGTTTATGATTTTGGTACCCCTACAGACATTTTAGACAATGTGGAATATACATATCATTGTGCTGGAGATATAAAATCCAAAATCAAAAATATCAAAGCCAGGTCAAATTTCCTTAAAAAGGCAAGGGCTAAATATGGAAGTTTGTTTAAGAAGGACAAGGTTTTCAAAATTAAGAGAAAACCTGGAAGACCAAGAAAGATTAGGCTGCCAGAAGTTGAAGAACCCAACAATGATCTGGAAATAACATCAGTGGAAAGAATCAATGAACAAGGTGATATGGACTTTATCATGGAAAGTGCAAAAAATGTTGCCTCTGATTTTCCTGAGTCAAATCATCATAATATGAATGACTTTGATGGGGATGAGGACATAGATACAACCATTGTTTCTAAATCACCTACACATGACCATAGACATAATATTCCTAAGATCAGAAAACCCAAACTCCATGTCATGATGAGAAAAGACAAGCACAAAAGAAAGAAGAAAAAGAATCACCAAAGCAATATTTCACTCTCGCCTAAAAGCAGCATTTTCCAAACGAATAGAGTTTGTTTTCCTTCAAAATTCAGACTGGCAAGTCCCAAAACTTCTTTAAGTTTTCTCGATAAATCGAATAGTCTACGCACTTCAAGGAGTTCTTTAGAATCAAATGGCAGCACCAGTAGTGTTCAAAGCTTGACTTTTGCCCCAAGGAGGGATATTATTAGAAAATTGCAACATAAACGACGAAACAAATTTCTGCATTTCAAATCAAAGCATAAAAATATTGTTGACCCTGTGTTTATCTCAGATCTTGAATATGTTGTTGATAATTTTCATTTGCTTGCCATATCAAATCCAGAAAAGAACTTTATAAGAGTCAAACCTGGTGAAGTTCCTCTTCCGAGCATTTTTAAAATCCCTGTTATTAATGTTAGCAAAAGGAAAGATATCAAATCTATAAACACATTGTTTGAAAGAGACAAACTTAAGAAGCCTAAAACTCCTAGAGATTTTAGCTACATTGAAAAGTGGATAAGGAACGAAAAATTAAAAGGAGTTCGTAAGAAAAGTTTTTCGGACGAGCAATCTCCCACAAGTTCAGAGGAATCTATCATTTGTAAGCAGCAGTGTTTGCCACCCAAGAAACGACACAAATTATTTAATTCCGATGACCCTGGATCAAGTGATGTTAGCGCCTATGAACATGACGAAACCTATAGATCTCACGAAAAGAAAAAGCCTGGCAGACCCAGAAAGAATCCAGTTCCTTTGGTCTCATTTAGACAAGGTATAAATAATGAATTACTTATGATAAGATATGGTTGTGAGATGTGAAAGTTTCATGTACATTATTTTTATTTAAGCTATATTTTGTGCATAATTAATGAACAGCTTAATAAATATTGATTTATCTTTTACATAGAACTTAGAAGGAACAAGAAAAAAAGGAACTTGTCCACCAAGAACTTATACACACTTTCCAAAATGTCCTGGCTTATAAACGTTTATACGTAACATGTACTTCTACATTTCTTTTTACGATGAATTAGCATGCACACATTAATACATGTATACAAATGTAAATTTGAATTGTACGTGTATTATATATTTTAAGTTGTTAAATATTTTTAGTCTGTTTGAAATTTTACAGAAAAAAATAAAGGAAAGCAGATAGCTATAGTTACACCACATGTATCGACTGACTTTGAAAAGTGCAAAAAAGTCATCGAGGAGGTCAAAGCTGTCATAGTAGAAGAACCATTGCTGAATTATGACAAATCTCTTGAAGAAATAAATTTACCTTTAACAACGATGAAAGATGCTGAAGAAGAAGTCATTGAGGTCCCAACTCAGACATGTCAGACAAAATGTTCAGAGTGTGGGCAACCTGGTCCAGTTCAACCAAAAAAACGAGGGAGAAAACCAAAGCATTTATTGGGCGAATCTAGTCAAAATGCTTCTTCTGTCATGGCGACCAAAATCAAGAAAAAACTCTTTAGAAAGCGTGGCATAAGAAAAAGAAAAGTAGGTCGACCAAAAACTAGACATTTTACTGACAGTTTCAAGGACTTGACAGAAACCTTACATGTTGACATCCCCGTATTGGAATCGGACAATTCAGGTAATAATTCTGCAAACTTTGATGACAATAACTTGTGCAATAATAAATCTTACAATGAAGCGATAGAATCTGTGATACGAACTGTGTGCTCTGAATCAGAGCCTTTACCTTCAACCTCTGAGAAAGAATCCGAGATTGAAGCTGTTGAAAGTGTTGATGAAGAACCAGTCAGAAAACGCAGAAGAAGTGCTAAAACTAGGTAGGTTTACAACCCCAAAAATGGGGGGAAGAGGCTAAGTTTTTATTGAAAATTTCTTGTAAAATGAAAGTTGAGTATCTGACCTCAAATACTGAAGCAAAAAAAAAAAGATTTACAATCGGAGATCAAAAGTGTGAACTTTCCAAGTCTTTGTCATATGAAGTATTGTTGTAATTTGTTGCAAGTTGCACCAAATCATCAATTTATGGAAAACTGGCTTGCAATATACATTTCTTATTTACCTACATGTTTATTGTATTTTCTATGAGTTCTTTCGTGACATTGCGTCTCTATAGAGCAATGATTATTCAGATAAAAGACCATGTATGGAATCTCTCAATATTATGACCTGAAGTGGATCTGATTAGGTCAAGTAACAATGATACTTATACAGATAATTTGGTTTTAGCTTCGATTTGTTTCCTCAAGATTGACTCAGCCTAACAGAATAAGAATCTGATTTCATTTTATTACTAAGCAAAGATTTCTTTGGGTCCTATTTATCATTCGTCATGATGACTAAATCTTGTTATTCATAAATTCAATCATAATTTGCAGCTTAAATTGTTTCCAGAGACTAATTTATTGCTTTTTGTCAGCTACAAGAAGTAGGGAAAAAGCTGGTGAATAATTCACAATTGATCTGACTATTAACTGCTGCCCAAGCAAACACATTGATTAAGTTGATGTTTCATTTCCCATCACAAATAGAACTAAATTTACTTCTGCTTTAGATTGATTTTCTATATAAAAAAAGGATAAACTTATTATTGATTAATGGAAGAAAACATTACACATTATGTGCTATTAAGTAGATTGTTGAATTGGTCTCCATTTAAATGATTAATGGAAGCATTTCCTTCTTTGCTTTGCCATTTGATATAATGTTATATCATTCTGCTTAATGTTCTTTATAGCTCTTAGAAAATATTATCAAAGCTGTGATGGAATTTACTCCAGGCTTAAGTTATACTGTAATGGGTTTATGTTGCAAATGAAAAATGGTAAAACCGTCATCCATTAGTTTCCTATTATTGTTCTGTAGTACAAGTTATTGTTATGACTTGTGTGTCATATACATGAACATAAAACAATAGCTCCTTTTCTTCCTGCAGTTAAATGTAGTTTAAAGCAAAAAAACAATACATTTTACTGTTAAAATTGCAAAAATCTTGAATTTTTGTTTGGATTTCACTAAATTTAAATGTATGGTGAACTGCAGGTGTACATGCAAGAACAGTTTTGTCATCAAGTGCTATATTGCAAAAGCGTAGAATAGGATTGGGATTTAGGTCTTTTGCTCATTTACTTTCTGTTTGGTGACTTGAAAGATCTTACAACATATCTATACATGCACATAGTGAAGACTTCACTGTGAAGTTCAATTATAATAATAGCCCTTTTGTACAATAAGAGGCATAGATCCAGGGAAAGGTGTATTGGCATACTTTTAGCCCCCTCAAAACTGAAAAAAATAATGTTCTTTTCCACAAAATCCATGTAAACCACACTAAAAAAAATTTGCAACTCCTTTCAATCTGCAAGAAGCATCTTACGCCATCCCTGAACTAAAATCCTGGGTCGTCTCTGAATAATGTAGATATATTTTGTTTCCTTGAAACCTCTGTATTTTTGGTATTTCATTACAATGTCTATTTTTCTTCTCAGTTTACATCATGTACATAGTGCTGAACCAGAGGTGACTAAAGAAGAACAGCCAAAGAAACCTGAAATTTTACCCAAGAAGAAGAATTACCAGAAATCTGGACTGTATTCTAATGATTACAAGGAGGAAGAGTAAGTATCAATGTAGTGATGTTTATGTACCAGTATGTTAATTGTACATGCAGTGGGCCAGTGGCAGATCCTGGTGGTGTTTTGGGGTTTGGAACCTGCCCTCTTTTTCTCTGAAAAAAATTGTTATTTTCGTGTACATGGAATTTTTCAGCAGAACTGGTCTGGAACATCCCCCTTTTGTTCATATTCCACTGTATGAAGACACCCCCCTTTTGAAAATGTCTGGATCTGCCCCTGACATTTACTTTCGTTGTTGCAAAGTGATAGATAAGACTCACTTTGGCAATATCTGTAGTCTTGCTCTTGCATCTACGTCTGATCAAGCTTAATATGGACATGATAAATTTTGGATCCATTGGAAAGAATAGTAGTTGTAAATCCGAAATCGAGGATATCACAAACGAGTATTGGACTTACAGATTTACTGTACTTTTCTGCCTTGTTCAGTTTCTTCTTTATACTTTTGACTGTTTTAGCCTCTCAAGATATTAGAACATTCAATTAAAATGTCTTGCTATTTTCAATTGGCATTCATATAGCTTTAAAAATTATATGTATAGTTATTTATTCTAAATCATAATGATACATATGTTAACATTTATTACATAATTGAAATATGTGCAGGACTTATCGTATTAACTAAAAAATGTAAATAAGATCCCATGATAAGGCTATTAGACTTGATTTGATATCTGAGATAGAGCTATACCCCTAATATCTTACAAGACTGATTAAATTGGAAACCTACGCTGGCTAAGTGACATATGGCTCCTGGAAAAGAATAGTTCTGGAAAGCAATTACAGACCTATTCATCTTAAAAAAGATGTTTTTCCTGGGAATTCCCATTCTATGACACTGGTTTCAAAAGTGCAATCAACGTAGTGATTGAATTTACAGTGGATCGGTTTTTATGACGGAACATTAAAAGGTGAAGTTGATTGTCAAGACCAAGTTATATCTCTCAGAAAAAAAGGAAATTAGCGAACATTATATTGGTTCAATATATTGATAAGACAAAGAAAAGCGATTTGATTTAATTTAATGTGACATGCGTCTGTAGGATACCTGAAAGATCTATTGATTATTTAAACTGTTTCAGTTGAGTTTATTGGATTCAGGTTTCCGTTAAATGAGGGACGCTTCTTTTATTATGCATGGGAAATTTTTTTGTCATAAATACATTTTATTGAATTTTTTATTAAGCTCTATCGACACATGTTCAGACATACTTTTCCCTATGGATTTTGAATTTTGAATTGTATTTGTCAAACTGCTAATGCTTTTAATATGAACAATAAATGGCATGAGTGAATTTTAATATCCTTTATTTGGCACCGGTGACATTTGATTATGGTTCATATTTTCTTTGTTAATGTTTGGTCCTCGATTTTGTAAGGGACAGGTGACTGCGGACAAAGTAAAGAAAAAGACTGTCATTCAATTTTTAAAAACCTCTTCCCATTAAAGTGATGTGCTTGAGCAAACATTTGATACCCCTCATAAAGTTTGTTTGTGAGAAAGCCACAAATGGAATGTCTTTTATCAGATTTTAAATGAGGGATAATTGAAGAGGCTTTACTGTCTTATTGTCAACGATTATACAGGATATAACACAGACGTATAAATCCAGGCTTTGTGGTATAGCTTCTGATTTGTGTTGACAGTTTTGATACAAAACAAGAATGTTTAAATATTTATGTTAAGGATTACAAACATTGGATGATAAACTGTTTAAACTGTTTACACATTGAAAGGGAAAACTTTATTGTAGTATTAAATGGGCTACTATAATTCAAGTTGTTACATTTTTAAGAATGCAAAGGCGGATTTAGGACCAGCCCTCCCATTTTACAGGAAAATTTGGTTTGAAACTTAATGAAACAATAGGCCCCAGAAGTTTTTTTTTTAATTGCGTGCCCTCCCATTTGAAAATTTCTAGATCCGCCACAGGAATGTACATATTTTTTATACCCATTCCTCATAAGTAGAGGGGCATATAGCGTTTGGGTCCATAACATCGACCATCTGTCAGTCCCAAATCAGGTTTTCCTTCAGGTTGAAGTTACTTTTCCCTGTTGTAAGGTTGAGCATCATGTCTTTGAGCATTCATATTCTTGTTTTACTATTTTCTCTGTAAGAATCAGGCAATGGGTGAATCATGATTAAAAAAACACACGAGTTTGACTTCAAAATACTGTTCAAAATGCTTAAAAAGTAACAAAAAATGCATTGGGACTTTTTTTATTTAAAGTCAGTAATTTGAGATATATTTTGGTTGAAATGCATATAAAATTTGAATCTTAGGGAGAAACATGCAACTCTGTCAAGTCACACTAAATTCCTATCATTTTAACAGAAATTTTTCACCATCCTCTGACACTCGAGACAACAACTAATGTTTGTTTCTTCATTAGTAGGCTATTTTGAATGACAATTTATTGTCAAAACCGTGTGTTTTTAAAATCATGATTCAAAGTTTTTAAATTTTGCCTGATTTTTACATAGAACTGCGCTTAATATTTAATTGAGGCTGACTTTCTCTGTAAAAATGTTTACTATTGAATTTATGTAATTTTCTCCTGTAATTACGTTACAAATAGTCATGGAATCTCCTCACCAGTCATAACACAGTAAATTGAGTAAAAGAGTTACCCCATTAATTTCCTTTGGCATGTATCAATGTTTTGTCAGAAAACACCAGCTTGTGATTACACTGAGAAATTATAGCCTTATTACATTACTGCTTGCTGCGCTTGGGGAGATTCTAATGTGTTGTCTAACCAGATTTGTTTTGTTTGTTTTGATGGTATCAGGCTATAGAATTCAAAGCCCATCAAATCTCATCTTATCACAGGCTTGTGTTTAGTGAGAGTAGGGTTAATATCATGGCCAATTAAGTGAGGCTGTCTTGGGAACTGTGAACCCATTCAGACAATTTGATGTGCAATCAAGTGGGTTGAAAAATCATTTAGTTTTCATCAGACAAGATTTCTATCAATCATGGTCTTTAATGGGGAAAAGCCTGGCTTTGGTATTGAATAATGGTCAATTTTGTATGTGTTAGGAGCAAAATAATGTCTGTATATAGACAATTTCATGAAAGGGTTGAGTGGGACTGAGTTTTTTCCCAAAGTCAAATTATTTTCTGTAACATTTTCCATTTAATTGCTAGACAACTTGATAGTTTCTGGTCTTGTACATAATTATTTCAAATAATAAGTCAAATTATTTTCTGTAACAGCTTGACAACTGCCTTGTACATAGTTGAACATTGTATTCATGTAGGTCTTCAAATCATTCACCTTTCATCTGAAGATAGGTTAACCTCAAAGAATTAATTAACAAAACATATTCAATGAATTAACTTTTGTATGTATTTTCGTCAATGCTAATCTCCTTGTAAAAAAAAGAACATTTGTGTAGATGTTCATAAATGCTGGTATTGTATTTTCAAATTCCTTTGGACCCCAGGAGGCAGGACTGTGTTAAGATATGCCATTATCACCTTCCTTCTAAGTATTTATTGTGTCCCGCATATCAGCGATATAATAACAGGTATTAAAACTTCTTTTCATTTGATTAGAGAAGGCTATGCTCATACTGTACTTAATATTCTCATATTAATCTCCGTAAATAGAAACTGGATAGGCCTACTGTTTGAATTGAAAAGAAATTAAAATTCAATGTCAGTTATATTGATAACCCCATCCAAGTATTTGATTACTGTTTTATTTTATTCTGTTTTCTTTACATTCTCGGCTGTGGAGGCTCTATCTGGGAATGTTGCTATGTATAGGACAATTAAGACCAATTTGTCTCACTTCACACTGTTTTAATAGACTTTTGTTATTGAAATGAGGCATGCAAATCTATATTAATAGAAAAGCTGAAGTATTTGGATTTGGTTTTATATGAGGTAATTTAGAATCATAAATTTTCAGATATATCATCAATTGTACATAGAAAAACAACAACATGAGGATGATAAGATTGGGCTATATTGCAATTACCTTGTTTGGTTGTCTGTCTGTCCATTCACACGTATGTAACAACAAACGGATTAAAGGGACTGATTTCAAATTAAATAATGATATACTTTAGCACAATGATTTGTACTGTGCTTTCCCTATCTAGCTGGTCAGTTGGTCATCTACTTCTTGGTTTCTCATTAATATTGGTTACCATAAGTGGAGGCATGCAAAGCACAACTGATTGCAACCTCTTGTTTAGTATTACAATTTTTGGGTCTGTCAGTTAGTCTTACTGTCCGCATAAAGCAGTCTGTAAATCTGGCAGTTTATATCCCCATTGGTAAGAGAAGGGCTATATTGGCCAGTGATTGGGATAAGGTGGAGCCATGTGCTTTTTTACACATCCAAATTTGAAATGTCCCATAAAATCTGAATGAAGAATGTTAAAGAATGTCCCAATGAATTTTTTTTTTAAATGGTCAAACATGTCAAAAGACACAATCTCAAATTTTTAATCTTAATCACTGTATCGCAATCACCTTGACTGTCCGCAAGATTTACAGACTGCATCACACAGACAGTAGGAATAACAGACAGACCCAAACAATTGTGTATGTCTGTCGGTCCATCCCTCCGTTACAAACTTTCATAACAGATTGATTGGCTTCTACTAAAGGGATTGATTTCAAATTTAGTATAGAGCTTAAGTATTGTGGGTTGTAACGTGCCTCCTCTTTCCTGGTCAGTTGGACATTTCTTCCTGTTTTCTGAATAGTTGAGTGGGGTATCCTAAGCACAACTTAGTGCAACCACTTGTTCAGGTTTGCATGTATTTACATTTTGTAATTCTACCCAAAAAGCAACTGTAAAATAGTACCTGTTAGGCTTGGCATATAAGCTCGTATGATTATCATTGAATCGTTGCTCTAAATGAATGAGGATTATCATATTTTATCAAGTGTACTGCTTAGACAAGTACTTAAAAATTTGTCTTTTCTAGTCTTGTGGCAGGTTCATTTTGGACAGATGGAAATTTAACTGTCAAAATTGAAATAATTACCCTGCTTCTTTTCAAATAAAATCATTTCAATTGTTGAAAGGAGAAATCTTTGTAAAAGTCCCATTTAGGTGCAGTGGTAAATGCTAGGTTAACAATAGCCAGCCTTCAAGTGTTGGGTATTATCTGATGTATGGGGTCATTTCATAGGTCACCCTAATCCTCAATCTCGCCCCTGTACTGGAGGTCAAAAGACGTGAACAATGAAGAAATGTTTGTGAGAAAGGTTAACAGATCTTAAACTTAAAGACATTTGTCTTGTGAAAAGAAAATTTGCCTAGTCAACATATGGAGTTACAAATGTATTGGTTTACTTCAAGGGTAATATAAGAATGCAATATTATATGGCTTGAACAACAAGTGCACCTGTCTCTGTTGAAAAAGGAATATTAAAATTAATGTTCATGTTTTTATGCAATGAATTTATATAAATTAAATTTCAAGGTAACACAGTCTTAAGCAGATTCAGAAATTTGTAAAAGGGCATACATGTAGCCAGAAATCTTTTATCAAAGGTTTGAAGGGGTTTAAGTTTTGCCAACTTATACAGTGCTTAGCGCATCCACTTGTCCTTCCAAAATGTTGCGAGATAGGCTTGTTTCCTGCAATGTAGGTTTAGCCTAACAAACTCCTCAAACCCCTCTTTGTTATGGTATGGGAGGGGTTGATGCTAATTAATTGCATAATGTCTACTGAATTCACATAAATTTGACTTTGAAGCTAATAGGGTAGGTAGTAGAGGACTATGGATTTTAGATTTCTTCACTTAACTTACTTCTCAATTTGGTTGACTATAAAATGTATGGGTTGACACAGCACACTCATTTAAAGTATCTTGGTCTGGTTTAATAGAACTTTCATCTTCTGTTGCAGACTTGATGAAATATTTATCAGCTCAAAAAAAGTAATTAGTGAAAGATAATGACTCAGTCATAGTAATTGTTATTTTACAAGATAATCAAGGGTTGTTCGGCTTTGAAGTCTTGACAAATGTTACCTAAATTGATTTACCATCTGAGGCTCTCCAGGATAAACATTTTTTGTTGACAATCTGACAGATAATGATCAAATTTGGTATAAAATTAAATCGTAAATTTAATATTAGCTGTGTAATTGCTATAATATAAATATTGGAAACTCTCAAAGGGATTTAATTGAAGTTGTTATTATTGATTTGGGAGAAAGCATTGCAGCATAAATTGATTTAAATTGAATTTGAGGACTCGCTTTTCTGCAAAAACATGATGTTTCAATTAAAGTAAAAACATGAAGGGTCTATAGGGTAAACCTGCAGAATATTGGAATACAAGTGGGGTTTCTATTATAGACATTTAAAAAATTGCATAGAATGGTGATGGCGAAATATGACTTTTTCAAGTCCTGGAAGAACACTAGAAATCACAAGGTCAAAGTACACAAAAAGTCTAGGACTTTGACCAGATCATACATCCCAAAAATGTTATTCCCACTTACTGTCCAAACTCTTATAACAGATTTCTGCTATGTATCCCTGGTTTTCAAGCATGCAATTGTTTCTTTGATCTTCAATATTTTAGCAGCATATGGCAAATGATGTAAGGTATATCCTTTTAGACTTATTTGGTTTTATTTGTTAATACATGTATTTAATTATACTTGAATATAAGGTCAGGCAGTAAGATTGTCATTTCTTAAGGAATTTGAAACATGAAAGGGGGGGTTTTCAAAAGCAGACTTTTAAAAATACCAAAAGGGGTTAATGGTTACCCCACAGATATAATGTCTTACTGTTTACTTGAATGGTCTGTTATTAAGAATTTCATTTCCTATTTTTCAGGACAAAGAAGAAGACGGGAAGTTCACAGAAGAATCGTGAAAAGGTTGGGAGTCTTCTGTCGCCTCCGCTCCATGTGGGCAAACATCGCCGCGAGGCAATAACAGATTTTTTACTACCATATGATATTTGGTGGCTACATGTTAATGACCTGGTAAATCCAGTGCTTTAGCAAACTGTTGCCTATATCTAACACATGCCACGTTTAGTGCCACTTTTTGTGTCTCACTCAAACCTAGCACTCTTTTATGTCTGTCTTGTTTCTAAACTCTCAAAATTTTCCGAGGTATCAGTTCCAGATTCTGTATTGCTTGTTGAAATTAAGCATATCTTTAATCAAAGCTCATTAAATCCTAGAACTACTGTTATATTTATGCATCCATTTCTTCCTTGAAACTGCTTTTGAAATTGTGCCAACCAAAATTTTGGAATTATTTTACACTAAATTACCTTTTCTTCCCATGCCCTTTTATCAGTCACAATTTCTTTCTTTGTGAAACTTTTGTCTATTGTCTCACTAATGCTTTTGCTTAGTTGCATAATTTGTACTCTCTATAAACAGATTGTTATACCCTTAATTGAATTGGAAAATAAGAAATGTGTAACTGCTTTGTTTTGTATGTTGATACATGCGTGCATTTTTACGTGTCATCTCAATTGTTCAATCTCATTTCTTGAAATGAGGGTAAAAAAGCCATAGATACATGTAACTTATGTCTTTAACAAGTTTAATTTTTTCAATCTTTTCAAAATAACTATATATATTTTTGATTTTTTGCCAGGGTAGACAAAAATGGCTGACAAAAATCAAAATTATTTCACCCTCTGTACATTTCAATTAGAATCAAGGAGGTAATTTTTTATGGCCTTGTTAACTGTGCTTGAGTACCTCTAATGAGTCTTGAGAGGTTTAAAGAATGTTTGTCTGAATTTTTCTGTTTTTATTTAAAAAAAAAGTTAAAATGATTATATAATATGAAGATTTATTTAGTCTAAAAAAATGTAGATGTACTATGAACATAATTTTACTAAAGCAGAAAATATTTTTGCTAATTGACTAAAAATGAAAATATTTTTGTTCCCAGGACAGGTATTTAAATGGACCTTGCCAAGAAAAAACAAAATCTCTGAAGTTAAACATTTGAAATTTTTTAAAGATAACAGAATTAGGAAACCTCTTACACTCCACAACAATTGATGCTCACTTAAAACTTTAAAGTACTTTCAGGTTATCTGTACTAAAATGACATGCAGCGTGTGATTTACCACAAATATTAAAGTGCTTTTTGAACATGACTGTGTCACTATAAAAAGGGTTATTGATTTACTTTGAACTTTTGTACTCTATTTTTGTACAATTACATGCATATGTATTTTTACTTCATTACAGCTTCCTAAGAAAGAAGACATTCATGCAAAGTACAGGAAAATAAGAAATAGTAAGTATATTGAACTACAGGAAAAAATCAAAGGAGTATTCTAATATTAAAAGGTTGAAAAAGACCAAGAAAAATTCAGAAGTAAAAAAGACCAGTCAAAATCTATAGACACAGATGCCCTAAGGGCAGCTGTTATCTTTATTTCATCCTTTTATGGGGTAGAGGGTGACATGTGTTGCTGAATCTGGTCTCTTTGTCAAAATATAGGGGTAGTATTAAACACCTGTTGGAATTGACATTTTAATTAACCTGTTTTTCTCCTAAGATTTGAGGCATTTGGTTGGAAATGAGGGTAGTATTAGCAAATTGTAATAATCTTTGTATTGCATTCTTTCACATAACCTATTGCTTAGGTGGTCATGATCATGGTACGCCCCCTCCCTCAATTAAGATAGGGATATCAAAAGTGTAAATTTGAAAAAAAATGAAATTTGTGAATCAAGCTAACAATTTTACATTTATGTAGCTTCATACTATTATCATCAATGGCAGTAACAACTCTCATCAAAAGTTTATGATAAAAAAAAAACTCAAAAAAGATCATGCAATGGTTAATAAATAAAGTAAATTTTGTATCAATCATGTAGGTTCATATCTAGCATCAATGACATATACAACCCTTATCAAAAGTAATTATATTGTTTTCAGTTTTATTAATGCATATCAAATACAGATAGACATAAATATTTGGAAGACATGATAACATCATGGTTCACAGGGTACAAATAAATCCTCATTAAGATAAACTTCTAGACAAATCAGACATTGTATGCTGAGATAAGAACCAAATTTACCATAAATTTCCTACCAAATCTTGGTGATTTAATTGACATAAAATAGATACTAGAGATGCTTCATGAAACCTTTAAAAATCGAGGTAGGTTTCTGACACCTGTTTCAATTAACGTGAGATTGGCAATCAGCCACTCGATTAACATCTAATAAATACTTGAAATGTTATGTGCTGAGATGTAAGGATGAGTTAGAAAGTCGCTTTTTTGTTTTGTATTGTTGCCAAAGTAATTGGAATAAAATGAGTCATTTAAAAGTTACAGATAAGTGCAGAGACATACACCTTTCATTAATAAACAACCTATCTTGTTTCAATATCATGTAGCTGATATATATGTGTGATTACTTGAAACTGAACCTAGGGGGCTCTTAGAGGGGCATCAATAATTATTTACTTGATTTTATGTAATATGTCAGTCACATAAACTTTGAGGCTTTTAGAGGGTGTCAATTTTTTTTATCGTGGGATGTTAGTTACATAAACCTTGATAGCTTGGTAGATTTTATGAGCTATGACGCAGATGAAAACAAAGAATTTCTCTGTAAATTTCGACACGGAACTGTGCATGTGGTTAGATACCCTATTCATAAGACATGTTACATTTAAAAAAGAAAGCATGTTTATTTGTCTCGTAGATTACGCAATACTTCCATAACTTTGTAAAAACTACTATGATAAGAATGATTCCTTTTTTATGGGAAAAAAATCGAAAATTATGTTAATGTTGAATGTTTCATATTGAATAAAGTATAAAGGTGACTAAGTGAAATCAAATTTTAAGAAAATATATAGAAATGTTCTCTAATAGATTATTTTCATGGCAATTATTCAAATACTTCTCAATTTATTTAGTCTAGAAGACAAAACACTTATCATTTGTTACTTTTAAGTACATTAAGGTGAAATGTTTGTCTGATACTTTAATAATTAATTTGATTGTACTTTAAGATGTTAACTTCCTCTCTATATAAACATTGTGGTTTTCCACATTGCTTTTGGCAATGTCTGGTAAACAGATTATATTCTCTATCACTTGGTATTAAATTGTTATTAATTTGCCATGAAATTTGAAAGGCTGTTAAGAATGATATTTACAATTGATAAAATTATCTCTCCAACTCATTCCTAAGTGGGTATTATACACCCTATGTAAGATTGAGTAATGTAAATCTTAAGACATTCTTAATTTAATCTTTTCTTTGAAGAATTAGCATATTCGATATCTTTTGATTTTTAATGGGGGAATAAAGATGTGTTTAAAATACATGTAAATTACTTTTTAAAAGGGAAGAATTTGATATAAGGAAGATACCTGAGATTTTTAAATGGAAATTGAATACGTTTTGATTGATGTCCTTTGGTGTAAATTTGTCTTATTCTCGATTGTTATCTCGAAGGTGAATAATTCAACTGGAAAGGAAATAAAACATCTCCCTTAAATTAAGTCACAGTCAAATGAATGTACTTCTTCTTAGTCCATTTATCACCTCTCTTTTTGAAATGTGAACCTGTAGACTAAAATAGTTTGTTTTATTTGTGTGGGTAATTGATAACATGTGCTTGTTTGGTTAAAAATAAAGCATGTCTTAATTTACAAAGCAACTTCTCATTTTGATTCTAATTGTGTACAAGTAATTGATTACATGTACTCATTCTGTTAAAGAAATATTGCAAGTTTAAACTTACAAAGATACAATACAATATATTTCATATTGATATTTAAAATAACATTATTCAATTATTTACATTGATTGAGGTCAGTGTAATATGTCCTTAAAAAGCCTAGGCTTTCATTTTGTGTTGAGTTAATCATTTAGATTTCAACCTTGACTGAGTCTACAAAAATATTTATGTACTTATACTACTGTTGACATTGATTATTGTTCAATCTACACTCAATTTCAAATTGAAAATATCTTTGTTAGGCTGTTATTGAAAAAAAAATGTCACTCAGTTTGGCCTGATTTACATAAGTAAAATTTCCTGTTATTGAATGGTAAATGTTGGGCCAGTGGCGAGTATGGAAAGTATTCTGGATACAGTTCTCAGCAATGACTTCTTATCACAGCCTCTTGATATATCAGTATATGAGGTCCAATGTCTTGGGTTCTGATATCCGGCCTGTCGTTCACTTGATACAAATGAAGGAAATTAGGCCATTTTCGACTTAATCATTTTTGTCTCGCCTGCGACGAATAGTCGCGGAAGGCGAGACATAGGTATTACTTTCCGGCGACGGCGGCGGCGGCGACGGCGGCGGCGTAAACTTTTTTGTAAGACTTTTATGGACGATGAATTGCTTGAAAAGTATAATAGCTAGGCATCTGATATTTGGTATACAGACAGTTGAGGGTATGGTCTACGCAACTGTCGCCATGCCGTTTGACCCTGACCCCATTTTCACGCTCCAGTGATTCTGTGAACTTAGGTTTTTTTTCAGGCCATAAACATTTTTGTAAGACTTTTGTGGACGATCAATTGCTTGAAAAGTATAATAGCTAGGCATCTGATATTTGGTATACAGACAGTTGAGGGTATGGTCTACGCAACTGTCGCCATGCCGTTTGACCCTGACCCCATTTTCACGCTCCAGTGATTCTGTGAACTTAGGTTTTTTTTCAGGCCATAAACATTTTTGTAAGACTTTTGTGGACGATCAATTGCTTGAAAAGTATAATAGTTAGGCATCTGATATTTGGTATACAGACAGTTGAGGGTATGGTCTACGCAACTGTTGCCATGCCATGTGACCCTGACCCCATTTTCACGCTCCAGTGATTCTGTGAACTTAGGTTTTTTTTCAGGCCATAAACATTTTTGTAAGACTTTTGTGGACGATGAATTGCTTGAAAAGTATAATAGCTAGGCATCTGATATTTAGTATACACACAGTTCAGGTTATGGTCTATGCAACTGTCACCATGCCGTGTGACCTTGACCCCATTTTCACGCTCCAGTAACTCTGTGAACTTAGGTCTTTTTCAGGCCGAAAATTTTTTTTGTAAGACTTTTATGGAAGATGAATTGCTGGAAAGTTATAATAGCTAGGCATCTGATATTGGGTAAACAGACAGTTGCGGTTATGGACAACACAACTGTCACCATGCCATGTGACCATGACCCCATTTTTACGCTCCAGTGACTCTGTGAACTTAGGTCTTTTTTCAGACAGAAAACTTTTTGTAATACTTGTGTGGACAATGGATTGCTTGAATAGTATAATAACTAGGCATCTGTTATTAGGTATACTGACACTTTTTGCGTTTATATCAAGAAATGAAAGCTTAGGTAGTTGATTTTAGCGATGGTGCCGGCAGGCGAGACATACTTTTAGTGGCCACACTTGTTTTTTATAAATGGGTGCTTTACATGCTAACTGTATGATGAATGCAGTTCAAGTTTATCTATTTGTTCTTCAGATGTGATATATGATGTTACCCCTGTTTGCCCGTACGAGGCACATCCATGTAATTGTAAAAGACCAGAGAAAGAAGGAGAACTTGGTTGTGGAGATGATTGTTTAAACAGGTTGGTTCTTCTATAGTTTGATTTAAGGTCATTTATCTGAAGACAATGTGCTATACTCCATCCACGTCCATCTTTCAAAATCTTCAGTGTTAAATAAACTACTCCTATTTCAGTCAAGACTGGTAAAGCTGTTCTTTATATAGTGTTTTCTTATCTGTATGAGAAAAAAATTAAAAAGCTCTTATTTATTGGTAGAATGAGGCATTGAAAATGTGGATAAAAAGCAAATGTTGAAGAAGGTGAATTCAGTTGCATCTTCAACTCATTAACAGTTTCTTCTTTTACCAAATGAGTTTAACCTTCAAGTTTAATATACTTTTTCATCTGGATAAAAATATTAGCATGAGGTAAAAACAAATAAAAATCTTCATAGAATTTTACCACTCAGGCTTACAACAACTTCATGGTTCAGTGATTGCAAAATAAGAGCATGTAGCAAGGTGGGACACTATGTCTTTTGGACATATTCTGTCTTTATGTCCATGTTCATGTGTTTATGTTTTTTTGTGCATATGGGCAACACCTTAAAGAAAATGACTGTTTTTTTTCCAGACTGATATTTACTGAGTGTGATCCGTTGACCTGTCCTTGTGGTGAACAGTGTTCTAACCAGAAGTTACGGAAACAAGAATGGGTGTCAGATCTGGACGTGTTTGTTACCAAAGATAGAGGTTGTGGTGTAAAGACTACCCAGAAACTAGCTGCTGGTATTGATTTTGAGTTGCATTTAAATCATAGATTTTCTGCAAAAAGCACACAAAATACTTGACCATGTGTAAAAGTTCCTATAGGACAACAATGATAATTGTAATTGGCAAATATAACAAATAGAAAATATAAGGAAAAGTATTGAAGTGCCAGTTATTAACTAGACTATTGTATAACAAGACATAGTTTTAATAAAAAACAAAATTTACAGCAAAAAGCAACCATAGTACATGTATTATGAAAGCCTATTATAAAAAGATGATGAAATTCAATTTAGTAAGAAAAATGCCATTGATTATTTTGTTAAAAGCCAAGAAAAGCTTAACTATTTTCAAATTCCACTTAATCAAAGGCAAAGCCACTCAAGATAACAAAATTCAGAAAATACTTAACTCATTAAACTTGATCTTGCCTTCATAAACAATTGATAAATTTTACTTTCTGTACAGGTCAGTTTATTCTGGAGTATCTTGGTGAGGTTGTGAGTGAGCAGGAGTTTAAGAGAAGGATGACGGAAAACTATTCTCAGGAACGACATCATTATTGTCTCAACCTAGACAGTGGGACGATGATTGATGGGTATCGCATGGGAAATGTTGGACGATTTGTCAACCATTCCTGTAAACCTAACTGTGAAATACAAAAATGGTGAGTTGCATCATGTTATAGATTGATGGAAAAAAAAAAGAGGTACAAATAGCTGAAAAGGGGTGTCAGAAGCACAAAATTAGTTGACCAATACACAAAACAACAAAATGCACATAAACTTAGCTGTAACCGAGAGCACAAAGTCGTGTCAAAACTCAGGTGCTTCTTTTAATCTTTAAACTATTTACAGACTTCAAAAGCCTAATTAATCTATACAGAAGAAAACTTCCTTCACCAACATATATTGAAATGATTTTTTTTTCTTAAACTGAATGTGCAACCTTAAATAAATGAAAAAAAGTTGTGGTTCGCATTTATTGAAACAAATCATCATATCCTTGGAATTATGATTTTAATTTTTAATTTCAAAATCTACCTTTATGTGACATTGTTTATAAGAATATTTATTCCAACATCTTTTTGAACTTTTATTGACTATTTTTTTTTTCATAAATATTATGAAATAATATACAGTCGAACCTCGATGTGTCGAACTCGGATTATTCGAATACTCGGTTTACTCGAACTATTTTGAAAGTCCCGGCAAAACTCCCCTTCACCCAATGCATTTTTACCTTTGATTACTCGAACTCTGATGGTTCGAAATCTCGGATAAGTCGAGGTATTTTGACAGTCCCCACGCTTTGAAAATAATAGTAATTAACCCTGATTAGTTGAAATCGACAATTCAAATTCTTTGATGTCATTTTAATTGATTTGTGACCGCTGTATGGCTTTAAAAGGTGTTAATCATGAGTTGTTTATTTAATGATTGGACATGCATGTATTTATGTGTACCTGTTTGATTTGATCACCCAAGTGTTTTAACGTCATGGTAAATTGTGTGTTTAATCTGAGGAGACGAACTTATCCAGTAAAGCCGTTTTTTCAATGATTTTAGTTTCAATACATAAATTACGATGATTAATAGATATTTATTAAGATAAAAGAATTCTGCGTCAGCTCAAGAAGAAACCAAACTCAAAATAGACCACCGTGACAAGTGACTAATAACATGTGTGTGAATTCGTTTCGTAACTGATTTTGTATATCAATGTTTGAAGGATTGATTACATAGAGGCTTTTGCATCAGATGATGTTGATTCAAGATTGGAATATTTGTTTAAAACATTTTTTATTTAATAAATTATTTCACAAAAAGGAAACTATTTACACAATGACACGTCTTGAAACACCCAAACACAACAAAATAAGAGATACATCTAGACATGGGAGATCGTACATAAAAAAAATGACGGATGATTCCACTTCCAGTTTATTTGTAACTCGGATGAGTCGAACCTCTGATAACTCGAATAATTTTCAATGGTCCCCTCGACTTCGAGACAACGAGGTTCGACTGTAATATTTTCAAACAATTACAGGAATGTAAAAGGAGTATACAGAATGGCATTGTTTGCTCTGAGGGATATAGGACCTGGTGAAGAACTCTGTTATGATTATAACTTCCATTCATATAATATGGATACACAGGTAAAATAATTATGAATGCACAGGTGAAAATGCTGTAAGATGGAAATTCTGATAACTAAGTAGGAATATACCAATAAATGTTGTTTTAATACATGCATGTTTTCATTAAAAAAGAATTTACAGATACTTATTTCCCTATCTAGCTTTAGCTCTATATTTTGTCATTAGAAAAACAATTGCAGGCTGTTTACTTTTACGTTTTTGCCATATTTTTTACGATAAACATGAAAAAAATATGCTTTCCGTTCACGGTCACACACACGGATTGAAACAAAATTGTCTGTAAAAATTTGTTTAGTTAAATAAAATCTAGAAAATTATTAATCGCCGATCTCAATCAGTTGAGTGCTTTATTCAAAGCATTAAATTATAAAAAGCACTTAAAAGATCAAGATCTAAAAAACATGGTGGTTGACAAAAATGTCAAAACCAAACATTTTATTCAATGCTGGATCCTTAGATTGTCTGCAAGATGGTTCAAAAGGACATATCTTTAGATAAGGCCGGTTTTGTTTGCTTTATGGCATATGAAGTTGGTATTTCTGAAAAAGTTTGAAAAATACTGGCACTCAATTGTGATTTTACTGACAGAGTTTGAAAAATACTGACAATATCACTGATAGGTATAAAATGGGGTAAACAGGTCTGCAATTGTAAGAAATTGGTCCATGAGATCAAAATGGATGTTTCTAATATAGTTGTTACTACATAAATGTCTCTATTTATTACTTGTATATGCTTTTACAGCTGAATGTGTATACCTGTCTGTCTTTTTGTCAATTTTCTTTAAACTATCCCTCTGTTTTACCATTTCAGCAAGAATGTAAGTGTGGTAGTGAAAACTGCCGAGGTGTGATTGGAGGGAAGAGTCAAAGGTTAAATAATCATACAAAGGTCAAGGACAAGACAACACCCCTCAGACCTGTCGGGAGACCGCCTAAAGATAAACGCAAATCAAACAACAAGTTAAAGAAATTTAGAGAAAAGGTAATTTGCAGTGAAACTTTGAAAGTTATTAATTTAGCTTTACAGTATTTTGCATTTCATTGGAGAAAAAATGTATTGGTGCTAAATGTTGAACAAAATATACTAATGAAATTAAAAATTGTGTGAATGTTAAATCAAAACATGCTAATGAAATTAAAATTTCTACGCTAGTCTATAAACATAATGATGAAAATTTAAAAAATTCTACTCAAGGTTGTAATTTTCAAACAAAAAATATAGCCGATCAACTTAGTCATTTATTTTGTGACATTATGACTAAGGACATGAACAATTTTCCTTCCTAGCATACCTTAATTCACACTGCTAAGTAAACCTTGATAGAAAAACCTGCCAAACAATATAAGAACATGCCACAAATCATGTTAAAGAATATGCAGTGAACACTGTTCATATCGTAGGCTGTTATCTTATTTCTATTATGGATTTTTTAATTTCCATTCATATCAATGTATGTAGCTTGTGTAACATACTCTTATTCCAAATCTCATTATCTTTTATTGATGTCATTATCTGTATTGTTCTTAGTCTTTATTAATTAAATACAGTCAACCCTCGCTACAACGACATTCGATTTAACGGAAAATTCGACATCCGACAAAACTTTAATGGGAACAAACGTGCCCACATGTAATTTAAACTCGAAATAACGGAATATTCGGTATCCGACTCCGACAGTGAATGTCGGTAACAAAAAGTCATAATCAAGCACAAATCGATCTGTTATAACGACAGATTATCAAGATTTACCTGTAATTATAATTGTCCTTGTGTAGAGTATTGATTTTATAACGGTCCACTGCACAGGTGAACACCTGTTGCTATTGTGTAATAATTAACCTCGCATGACATTTCTGTTATACAACAAGTTGACAGAAATATGGCTTCAATTAAAGGTGTGAAAGGCATTTTCAATTTTAATCTTTTAATGTTTGATATTTATCAAAACATGTGGACAATTACATGGTGTTTGACGACGCATGTGCGGGAAAATAATTATTTTGTAAATACTCTTTCATTGTGCAAATTGTTTTATTAGTTTAATAAAAACAATAATTGTTACCAATTTCACTTTAAAATAACATTTCTCATTCTTTCTTGACATTTATAAAATGTTTATTTGTGTTTCCCATTTATCAATCCACATACGGGCATTGTACTTTCACTTTCACTTTTACACGAAACGTGTTTTGTTTACAAGGAAAACAAAAGAATTTTAAATCTATGAAGAGACTCTTCCTGAAATAAAAACCTGTTCTGGATATCAAGTTTGATGTCAGAAAACATTATTCACAAACAAGCACTGCCTTAGTAGATGACAGGAGGATAAAGGAAAAAGGGGGGTCCTTGTTATGTTTATTTATGTACGTATTCAGCACAATCGGACTGACATGTCCCAAATCAGCTCAAAAACTTCCCAAACCCTTGATTGAGACTGACACTAGACGAAGCCCATAACAACTCAACAAATAATCTTCCACCAGGTCGAAGATATTCCATGAATGTACAAATAAAATAAAAAAACAATCAAAGACATACTAATGTATAAAAAATCTTATAATAAACAGATACAGATATTTTATTTATTTATTACAAAACACAACAAAATCATGCTTATTAAGAATATTTCACTCCTTTCTTCTTGCTGTCAATTTGTCCTGAAATAAAAAGACTAGAAAGGGAGATAATGATAATACAAAAATAAAAATTCATTATAACAGCAAATTCAGTTTAACGTCATTTCTGACTGGAAACTAACATGGTCGTTGTAAAGAGGGTTGACTGTACTTGCATTTATATTGTTTCCAGCAAAAACAAGCTCAAGAGCAATGTGCCATTACTTTCCCTGTGATGAAACCTATATCCCTTAGAGAAAGAACTATGGCCAGGAAGTTTTCCATTTTCTTAGTGCGAAACCTTGATAAAGTTCGTCTTCTTAGAACTAAGGACTCAATATCAGAGGCAGATAATGAGGAGAAACAAGAATTTGTCAAGTCAACAGGCTTTAAAAAGAGAGGTATGCTAACCTGATAAAATTTTAGATAGGATAAATTTTTTGTGGCGATTTTCTGTATTATTGCAGTGAGAAGGTAAAAAGGGGAGGTTACGTTGAAAGTACACATGTTGATGATGCATTTAAATTGCATGTACACAAGTCAGCAAATAGCATATAAGCTCTTTTAACATAGTAAAGCATTTAAAGTGGTGGACAGATTAGCCATGATGTCATGGCATCATCGCCAGGCATTTGGTGGAAGAAAATCCAATAAGTGAGAGTAGTTACACTAAAAAATACAGAGAAGCAGATACTGTGGTTTCATTGTTATTTGTGGGATACCAATATTTTCATGGATTTTTTTGTGGATGACCATCAACCATGAAAATAAGAATCCAATGAAGTCTCAATATGCACTCTTGCAATATGAGCTAGCCACCAAATAAAAAATCTTCACGAAATTTAATGTATCCACATCATATAAATTTGAATCAGCTCTTAGTATTTCATTTAAAGTTACGGCTTTCCAACTTCCTTTAAAGAACATTATCTTTCTAAATGAAATCTAAATCCAAATTGACAGTTAAATCAAATAGTTCTTTGTAAGTAAAAGAAAGAATAGAAAGAAAGGAAATCTCTTATTAACTTTTGCAATAACATTAAGACAAAATGTATTAGTATCTTTACTATCATGATGACCATTTTAGTTAATTTATTTCATTGTTGGTAATTTTTCTTGCAGATGTTTTCATAACTCAGTTGACAGCATTGAAGACATCTCGATCTGTGAAGACCAGACGATTAGCTTTGGCTGAAGAAAGTTCTGAGCTAACACAAACAGCTAAACTGGCTCAGATATTACATCAAATATTGAAGGCCCTATTATCTGCTAAAGGTATGTTTGTCTGCCTGCTAAAATAAAAAACAATTGTAATGATGTTTCAAAATCTTTGGTCACCTAGCACACAGCTATATTGTATATCATAGCATAAGTTATTGTGTAGAAAAGAAAGAGTTCTAATTTTTCTGAGGACACAATTAATAGGGAAACATACTTGTCAGATTTATATATCATTTCTGATACAATGAAGACCAAAATTAAATACATGTAGTTCATTTGAATATTCATGGGTTAAAAAAAACAAATTTTAGAATTTTGAATTAGTATAAAACCACACTAATTCAACAGAAGATTTCCTTTTTAATGATGAATTTTAGATTCGCGTCTTAATAAAAATCTGAAGTTAAAATAAAAGAATAAAATTGTCTATCATTAACAAACTTGTAGAAAAGTATGATAATATGTCTGCTTTATTACAGGTGTGGATGGTAAAGAGCTAACATCGTTCTTGTCTCTGCCGTCAAAGAAGAAACATCCTGAATACTACACAGTGATAGAGAAACCAATAGACTTTCATGTGATAGGCAAAAACATATCATCTGGAAAATACCCAGGCCTTAGAGAGTTTGATTTAGATGTCAATCTGGTATTCAAAAATGCTGAGGTAAGATAAATAGTTAAATGTCAAAAATCTAGAAAGCAATTCTGGTTGGTAAGGGGTAACAATTTGAAACATTTTTTTTTTTTACAAAATAATTTCCCCATGAAAACAAAGTATGGAGGGGCTTACATGTATAGGAATCACCTTGTTCGTCTGTCTACCCTGTCAATCTGTCAGCATACCTCATGAGCCAACTCCTCCTAAACTGTTAGATTAACTTTGACAGAACTGCACTTGTGGAAAGTATATCAAATATCATTCAGGGGAGATAATTGGACTTTAGTTTTTATTTTGCAATATAGAGTCCAATACGGAGTTGGGGGTATCCTCTTATGAGCTCATTCACAGTATTTCTTGTAATTGTCAGATATTCAATAGAATACTAAAATTGAAGTTCTGTCCCAATTGTGTTAAAAAGAACTGTCTTAGGTCTGAAAATTCATGTAGAATATACATATACAAGTTGGTTCATGTTAGAAAAATACATAAATCTTGTTATGAATGTGTTGATTTATTATTTGATTTCTTTCATTGAAGAAGTCAAATAAATCTTATCAAACAGCATATAAACTAGGTATCAAAGTATCAAAAAAAAAAGCAAAACAATCCAGGGTACCTATAAAATCATTTAAGTGACCAGGAATAAAAACATTGGTTATCGTCTTTTTTACAAAAAACAGATATTTGTACGGGTGTATGATCACTCCAATTATTATAAATTCCAAAATATTTGCTTGATGTAAGTTCAACTACATTTTCTTACAACCATACAAAACATGAATAAACCTGTCATTCAATTTATCTTATTATTGTAGAGATATTGTGGCAAGACATCCTGGATGGGTGACCTGATTAAGAAGCTTCGTCAGATTTACGCCAATGCTAAATCTGATGTTCTACCTCTGTTAGAAGATGTGTTGGGAGAAACTGCTCAGTGCTATGTTAATGAACCAGGGTCATCATTGACTGTAAAAGGTAACTGAAAGATTGACCTACTGTGGTTTCATTATTATTCTTGGGGTATCAATTTTCGTTGTTTTCGTGGGTAGCCTTGAACCACGAAATTGAAATTTAACATTGATGTGTATGCTGCTGGCTAAAGAACCACAAATATAAGAATCCACAAACTGATACTTTTTCACCAAACCACGAAAATTGGTACCTCATGAAAATAAATGAATCCACAGTATACATTAATTCTGTTAGAATTTATAAGGTTACACATAATTCTTAGTATTCAGTTATAAAATACGACTTAAAAGATTGTACATTTTTATTTTTCATATCTGAAATAAAAACCAATGCAAATGATACAGTGATATTTTAAAAGATAAAAGATTTTTTAAAAATAACTGTTTGATTGATCTCAACAATACTTTGTAAATATACCAGGACATATATATCTGTAATTATGCTTTTGATTTTATATTATAGAAGTACAGGATGAGGACGAGGAAGAGGAGGTGATACGATGTGTGTGTGGTATCTATAGAGACGAAGGACTCATGATACAGTGTGAAAAATGCTTTGTAAGTTATGAAACAAAATCAGACAAATAAATCTTAATCAGACAAAAAAGTAAAGTTAATTGTGATGCAGCATCATTATTATACCCCCCTTGAAAAGTTGAGAGTTAATAGTGATAGGGGTGTCTGGCCATCCTTTGTCCTTGCATTACAGCTCAAGATATCCATCTCATTTTGGCAACTCCCCCTAACCCTTTGGTGGATTTTCATGAAACTTTTACACAATCTTTCATAATGTAGATATGCACCTCCTATTTCAAAATTTGATCAGAATGATTTTTTGGGGTTTCTCATAGCAAAACATGGACTTAACCATTTGATGACAGGGGGTACCCATCTCTTATCCACAACTCCTTCAAAACCCCTTAATGGATTTTCATAAAACGTTTATACAATCTCATTTACATAATGTATATAAAACCATGCAGAAATTGATTTCCTTATAAAATGATAATAAATCAAAGTGCATGGCAAAGAGTTAGAAACTAAATTTGACACCAGTGACAAGTTCAGTCTTGTTTGCTTAAGCACTTGAATTTGATGTTTACTGTATATACTCGCATATAAGTTGGACCCCTCGGGGCCATTCCTGAGGAGAAATATTGAGATAAACTAACCTTCAGAAAATTTAAACAGATTTAAATGGGGGTCAAAGTAAAGAAGATCAAAACTATGTTTAGTTGAAGAATTATGCAATTAAGGATATTTTGAATACTTAAATTTAAATGTGATTTATTTTATTCTAGATCTGGCAGCATTGTGATTGTATGAAAGTTAAAGGTGATGTGGAGAACTATTTGTGTGAACTGTGTAATCCTCGTCCTGTCAGTAAGGTTAGTATTTAGTATGGTCATTTACTATACGTTGTAAAAGAAAAGATATACTACAGATTCATTAATTTTCATGGGGGTAAATTTTCGTAGTTTCCCCCAAAAAGACATATTGATGGATTTTTTATTACATTGTTTAAATATGTTCCTAGAAGGTACGAAAATTAACACTCTTGTGTACTTGTTTTCACAGTTGACCACTAAAAATAATGAAACCACAGTATATATTGGAAATATATCAAATTCTAATGAAGGTTATATGAATATGTATTAATGTGAAAATGGCATAGTCCTAAAAGCATTCGAAGATTCTGAAATTAAATTCATTCCATGGGAAGGTTAATTTGGGTCAATGGGGAGAGATAATTGTGGATGATGTGATAGTATTTTCCACCATTTTTCTGTGCATGTGCAGACTTTTTCGAAAACTTCTGACAATCTAAATGGGACAGAAAGAAACATCTTTGGTCATATGTTGGGTCTCAGACAGACTGTACATTGAAGAGCTTTGCTTTGCTTGTATATTATACACCTTAAAAAGCAGTAGAAAGCCCTGTAAAGCCTTTAAAAATATTGTGCATTTGTATTTAACAATAAAATTTGCATTTTGTTGAAGCAATATAGTTATATATTTATAAGTCTACTTTCTTTTTGTTTAAAAGCATTTTGCATTTACTGTATGTTTCTGTTCTCAGGAAATCTTAGCTGACCCCCAGCCTGATGATGGTACACCAGGGTGGACATATTACATGACATTGATGAGGGATGAGATACAGGTCCGGGTCGGTGACTGTGTCTATGTTCTCAGGGATGTACCGATGTCTAAGGATATCAGTGTAGATAGCATCAAGATGTCACATAAACTGATAGCAGAGATTGGCATAGATAAACTGGATATATTCAGGATAGAAAGGCTATGGAAAGATGAGAAGTAAATATTAAATGATCTAGTTGGTTACATTGTATCAGGCGAAAAAAGCAGTTTTTTATTTGTTATGGCTGTTGGAAGTACTAATTTGTTTAATGTCAAGAGTTTTAGTAGGATTTCATTCTGGCTTATTTAGACATGTGTGTTGAAAAGATCTTTAGATAAATGAGTTCATTGAAAAAAAACATCAGAGCTCAAACATAGAAACTTTGGACTTGTACATTTGGCAATATTTTTCATTATAACATAAAAAAAAAAAAAAAAAAAAAAAACAACCAAGCTATATTTGATTAGTTACATTTCAATTAAATTAAATATTATTTGCAGTATTACTAAACAATTCTGCCTTATAAACAAACTATATATTTATTTTCTGTATTTCAGTCAGTGCAACTTTGCCTTTGGTCATAACTTCTATCATCCTCATGAAACATTCCATGAACCGTCCAGGAAGTTCTTTCCAAACGAGGTGTTCCGAATGCCTCTGTATGAGATGATCCCTCTAGAAACCGTCATCGGCAGCTGTTGTGTCATGGACCTTAACACGTATTGTAAAGGTAGACCAAAAGGTGTACGAGAGCAAGACATCTATGTGTGTGAATATCGCCTGGACAAAACAGCTCATCTCTTCTACAAGATCTCAAAACATCCGTATGTATTAAGTTTGATTAGTTAATATCATGTAAATTTCCTAAGCACAACACCTTCAACCAAATAATTGTCTCATTTGTAATATGTACTGATGGCAAACTAAGTTGGTATGTTTGTCCATCTGTTGATATATCTGCCAAATGTAATAACACAACTCCTCCTAAACTACTTGACATGTTTTGATGAAACTACATGAAGAAAGTACTTACTAGTAATATAAAGATATGCATGAAGAAATTTTATTGCCTCGAGATATAATTGAGGGGAGATAATTTGAACCTTAATTTTTCCAATATTGAATTTTCAATAGAGGGTATTCTTTTGTGACCCTGCTCTCAGTATACCCAGCAATCTGCTAAATTATAAACTTTTACCAACTCCCATTTACATGTTTCCATATCATCTTTAAACTGTTATTTATTTTCCAAATTTAAGTGAATATTTGATTTGACATGCAAATTTTCGGTTTACTGATTGAGAAATAAATTATTTACATGTACTACTAAGTGTTTATACAACATGAATTATGATTGCTATTGCCATTAGTAATGCCGGTTTAGATGAACAACAATCAACCAGTCTTGATAATCATTTATATATTGTTTATCTGTTCCAGGTATGCCATAAATACCAAATCATATTGCTTTGACAAATTTCCTCAACGAATCAATCCAAAACGAACATATTCAGTAAGTATAGCCATATTTCTTTTTATCTGATTCATTAACAGTCTAGTAGCAGCTCAACTTGATCTGTCTGTCTGTCTGTCTGTCTGTCTGCTAGTTAATCAGTCTGTCTCACATATTGTTTAAGCTGTAACCAAAAAGTATTTTAAAAAACAACAGGTTTTGAATTTTGCACAGAGGCATGGCCATTCTTGGTAAAAAAAATGCAATCATGTAGGTGTCTTTTGTAGTCATGAAATGTGAACAATGAATAATTACATTTTTCTTTCAAATAGAAGTTAGTTCTATTAGATAATAGTAATTTTGTACATGGTGCGAAATCCATAAATTAAAAACATCATGTACCGGTACTAGTTAAAACAATGGTATTTGAAAACTCACTTTATTTCATTTTGCTCAGAAATCTGGGTACATTTTACACACTGCACACCATAATGTAAATGTCTTCCTGCTCACATACTCCGACACTATTTTTCAAATTAAATTTATTGACTTTTTACAGTTCAAAAAATTCTTTAGACAAGAATATTGAAAAAAAATAATGTAAAAATGTTTTGAACAAATATTGTCACTATCTATTTACAGCCTCATGAAGTACCTGAAGCTTACAAATCCAAAGTACGACCAGATCGACAAGTCCCAGCATCCACATCCACGTCAAAGAAGAAAAAGAAGTTAAAGGCAAAAGATCTCAAGCTACAACAGCTAGAAGAAGAACAATATCAGAAAATGGAAGCTAAAAAGGTAAAAATACTTATCTAAAGAATCTGGTTTAATATAATTTAGTAAGTAAGTAAATTATTTATTATAGTGACATGTGTATAAATGCATATGAATTTATATAAATACAAAAATAATCAAATTCAACACGCCCGGCCCATTAGACCTATAATATATTGCTGTTCCATTCAGACATTCATGTATCAGATGCCAAGGGAAAAAACACTGTCAAAATGTTTCAACAGCTAGAGATGAGAAAACAGTATCCTGTGAAGTTCATTTTATATAGATTTTGACTCCTTACACCTTCTTGTATTGGCTTAAGGAGTGCATTTGTTGGGTACCTTAAAATTATTTTGATGGAACTTCATTTAAGGTATTATGACATTATTTCAAGATTTCAGTAAAAGGCTTAAAATTTGAGCCCAAAAAATTCATATTAAAAATGTGTAGATAAATTGAGTATGAACATCGATCTATTTACTGGTGATATTTATGGAGGTTGTGTCACAAACACTTATTTCACAACTCTAATACTTTTATTAGAGCAAAAATTTAAAAAAAACTCAGAGAAAGGAGATTGGATTTTAACCAATAGTTGCTTAAGCAGAACATCTAAATTGAGTTGTAATTTATAATTTTCATATTTATAACTTTTGACTGCTTAGATATTCTATTGCCCCATGTATGAAAGTAGGGGGCCTATAGTGTTAGAGTCTGTTTGTCCCTCTGTCCATCCTATGCAAGATGGGGCATTTTGTCTTTCAGACATACTTTAGTTTGTATTTAATATCAAAACCTATATTTGTTTTCTTTAACCTACATTGCAGTTAAAAGACAAGAAGAATAGAATAGATAAAATTATGTTAAAGATGTTAGCAGGCGTCCCAAGTAAACAAAAGATGGATCTCTCGTACCTTCTGGACTCAAAACGACAGAGTAAGAAGCCACACACGATTGACGTGTGACAATCGATGATGTTACGATGAATTGTGATAGTAAATCAAAGTCCCTTGTTATGCTTTAACTCATTTCTTTCTGATCTCAAAGAGGTTAATTCTCTCTCAATTTGAAAAAAAAAATGAATTTTTGAATTTGAAACTTATTGAATTTTGACGTTGAAATGAAAAGTCTGTTTCTTTAATAATGTCTCAAGAAAAGATGTGTTCAATTTGTATTATAATATCAAGATAATACCTTTATGAGATCAAGGATCATTGAACACACATTTAATTTAGTTTTATTTTATTTTGTTTATTTATGTGATTCTTTTATTTTCACTTCTGTTCAAAAGTTTAAATTTTTCCATCAAATGCTTCATATCATTGTGCTTGCTACTTACATCCGTAAGTAGTTTTGTTCTTTAAAGCAATCCCATGTTTTAGGTTTAATGATAAATTACGTATATTTCAGCTCGGGTGGATTATTAGCAGACGATGAATCGGGTTTACCCAGAAGATCAAATCATCTGAAGGATGTTAAACTTCTTAATTTATTGTAGAAATATAGAAAATATAATGGTTTCACCATTCTAATCAGAAACTCCCACTTCATAACCTTAGATCCTCTGTCAATACCTTATTTTTCCATATATTTGTTGTTTTTGATAAAAAAACAAATTGTTATTGAAATCTTTAGGCCACATCAAATTAATTTGTAGATTCTCATCCATCAGCAAAAGCTATAATTTGGGCGACAGGGAGGATTGTATACTTTATATTTCTTGAAGTACAAATTCCATGATGATCCATGTCGACTTTGTTACTACCAGATTTTCATTTCATTTCATAGTATGAAAATGGAAATGTGTCCGACAGATACAAAGAAATCTGGATTTTTTTACTCCCTGGAAAATTTGGAAAATAAAAAAAAAGATGGCGGATCATTTTGAAATAGGACTGTTGGGGATAAGAATCTACAAATTAATTGAAGTGGCATTATGTTAGAGAGGAAAACCAACCATGACATAAGTAGTGATATTTGAAACTGACTATTTTTCATTGTTTATTTTTCAATGTTGTCCTATGGAAGTCATGTTACATAAGTTTTATTGTGTAATAATAATCTACAAATCATAACTTTAAATTCTTAACAATTGAGTGAAACAAATCAAAATCTTCAGATTTTGTTTAAATGGAAAACCAATTTTCAAAGTTAAATTATTTTTTTCATACAATTTTAAAACTTTAATAGAATTTTTTCTCCCCCTTTACCCCTTTATCCTTACATTTCTTGTGTTTTATACATGTATATGAACCAAATCGTTAGTTATAAATTTTGTCTTGTTTTTGAAGGATCATTGGTCTGTGAATTTTTAAAAATCTATTTTTATTACTGATGTAATCAAGTGCTATTTTTAGAACCAGGTACCAATACTGCAAGTTGTAGGTTGTATTTCTATTCCTAGACAAGTTTGATGGAATATTTTATTTACTTGGTTTTATGCAAGTTTTAAGAAATACGATAAAAAGCTGATGTTTTGTGTCAAATTATGTGGTTATTTAACCCTGGCTGTTGTTTGTTTTATCTTGTTACGTTAGAAGATAAATTAACCAATTTTTAACTGTTATTTGTTTATTTTTTCTCAACTATGCAAAAATGGAAAACAAATCTTCTTCATGCTGTCATTTTTGTGTATCACTGCCTTAGATTGTATGTATATAAAATTTTATTGTCCTAGCTTAGCTAGGAGTGTACATATAACGTGTATAAAAATCATGTGAGAAATTAATATCCACATACTTGTATAGTTCTAAACTAAATCATGGCATTCATGATACTCTTTTTTCATTGTTTTTTGGTGTTCAGGGCCCTTGATGGCAGGCAGCAGCGTTTGTCAGTGTGTGTACATTTTCACCAATTCGAGTATCTAATACTCACTACTTTATTGACATATAACCAGTTTGTTATTATTATTTGTATATAATGAATCATGTCAATTTTACCATTGCAAGTAGATCAAATGAATTTTTTTTTCGTAGAATAGACATTTTTTTTGCAATTATGTTATTTTTTCTCTATCCTGTAGGTTGTTACATATATAAATATATTTATTCTATGGGGTGCTTTTACATTTTTAAGTGTTGTTACCAGTCATTTTTTTGTTATAATTCAGTGTTGCAATACCAAAATGAATTAAGAACAAAATTGCCATCATTGTGTTAGTTTTTAAAAATCATTGCTTTAAATCTCATTTATATATTGTGATCTTTTTATTCCAATTTATTCCATTTTTTATTTTTATTTGATTTTTTTTCTCATGCAATTTTTATTTTCTATTTATTGCTTGATGTCTGCTGCAACTTTTCATGTACTTAAAAAATGGCTATATATTTTTACTACAAAAACCAACCATGCTTAACTATTATGTATGTCAGGGTTAAAACTTTGCTTTAAGATTAAAAACTGTATTACAAGAATATCAAAAATGGCTTTTATATCCAAAGATGTTATTGTTTATAATAATAAAACCCACATTGTTTTATGGTCTCAAGACTTTCTTCTTTTCTACAGTATTTTCATGTTAAAGTTTTGTATAAAGCTGTTTGCTTGTCTACAATTTTTTTGGGGTTGTCATTTTGAAATCTTGGATATTTTCATAATTCATATTATTTTTTTTCTACGATTTTAGTCTTTAAAAAGACATTAATGCCATTATATTTTTAATCATTTAAATATTCAGTGTTCATACTTTTATTTATAAAATTTTTGAGTCGATTTTTTTAGAAAAAAAATTAACTTTTCAAAAGATAAACAAGTGGAATTCATGAATGCTCAATATATATTTAAAATTTTGATAAAACTTTATATGAAAATATTTAGTTCTTTAATGGGAATTTAGTACATTATATGGTTTTGGAATAGATTTTAATTTTTTAGTAAAAAATGATAAAAGCTACTCATTAAACGTATTGATGCTATATGTTTTTGTTAGATTTAATTCTTGGTTGTAATCTGTCTTTGTTCATGTTTTGTTTAAGTCTTAGTTGGAAATGACTAATACAGTGTCTGCTTGTTACCTAACCATCATTTGTATTTTTTGTTGCTTGTCTTATCTATAATGATGGGACTACATCAGAAATGACACAAAATAAAACACATAAAACCTTATGCTAATTGTTTTTAATGTTTATTTTACCTCTGCTTGAAAAGTGGGGGATATAATAGAGGTGTCCTTCTGTTTGTGCTGGTTTTCACGAAACCAGACAAGGGGGTATCCACTTCTTATCTGCAATTTTCTTACCCATCCCCCCAAATGGGTTTTCATAAAACTTTCACACAATCTTTGCAACATAATGTAGATGTGCACCTACAGCTTTAAAATTTAATCTGATGGACTTTGGGGTTTCCCAGAGCAAAACATGGATTTAACCATTAAAACAGAGGGTACCCGTCTCTTATTGGCAATTCTTCAAAAATCCTTTATTGGATTCTTATGAAATTTTACACTTTCTTTGTGACAAAATGTGGATGTGCACCTATTATTTAAAAAATTATCTGATTTATTTTAGGGTTTTTTAATTGTGAGCTAATAGATCCAGCCGTTGACAAGAAATATGACACAAACTTTTTTTTTAATGTCTTGAACACTAATTAAACATTTTGACACACTAGTCATTAACTGCACTTGTTACAAAAATGTTCATTCATGTTAGTTTTATAAATAACATCTAAGAGACCATGAAGCTAGACCATGAAGCCTTGTCTACAAAAATAGAGGGACATATAGTTTGTCTGTTCACTCGACCCAAATTGTGTTGTTGAATAATATATGAAAGGATATGGAGTAAATGAACATGAGACTATAACACATATGTTAACTCCAACTGCAATAGTTATTTTTCTATGAAAATGATATAATCATGAAACTATATACAGATACGCATCAAGATATGACCAAACAAAAATCTATCAAAGTAAAAATGGCTGGATTTCGTTAAAAAGGAAATAAGTAAGCAAATTCCAAGGTATTTGACCCCATGCTGATGCTGAATACCAAATATCAAGAGGCTGTGATTAGTAGTTGAGAAAAGTCTTAGGAAAAATAATTTCCACACTTTCCTACTGCCTGTCATTCAATATTTATAACCTGGATTGTGAACTCTGGCTAAAATCAGAATTAAATTTGTATTGATCACAGAAATAATTTGTATGTTTAACCCACAGGTTAATGAACATATCATGAAACTATAAAAGCATACAAATATCATGTCATAAAAATTGTGATAACAGTCACACTATTTGCTGTAAGGGCAGACCACAAAGACTTTTGCAACCTTTGAAGAAATCATTCAACGGACAACAAAATGCATAGATAAGTGATCAAATTTTCAAAGCATTTACAATGATTTTAAAAGTAATAAGGTGTTGTACTTTGTCGTGATAAGCAAACCCACACTCACTCAACTATTCTGAAAACAGGATGTAGATGACACACTGACCTGGAAATAAGAGGCACACTAAAACTAGTTTTGCTAAAGCTGTGTACCAAATTTGATATCAATTCCTTCAGTATAAGCTGAGAAATCTGAAATGTTTTCCCTTTTTTTCACCCTGAAAATAGTCTGTTGACTGGGAAAACAGGGAGTACATGACTTACTGGCATGGAAAGAGGAGGCACAGTGTAATTGATCTTGCTAAAGCTAAGTATTCAATTTGAATTCAATACTTTCAGTTGAAGGCAAAACATTGGTTACAAAAGTGAACTGGCAGACATGCAAGACAAAGTGACTGCAATACATGTGTATCCCCTCTCTTACATAAGAAGGGGTTCAATGCATTTTAAGTATTAATCTTCCATATACATGTATTAAAAATAGGCCTTATAACTTTTGGATTAAGCATCTCTGATGAGTTAGTTTTAAATTAAAAGCTGCAACTGTATGCAACAATAGCCCAAAGTTTCATCATTGAGCCATATCATCCATATAGGACAGATTGTTCCTGTTAAAAAATTCTCCAAAATAAGTAAGATTTTTATGATTAAAATGTTTTAAAGTTCCAACAACATATCTCTCTTCAAAACAGGACAAATAAACAAGAAACATACCCTGACCTGTTTGGATGAAATCAAAAAGAAACATAAAAAAATATTTATTTGTTTTTCTTTTTCTTGTATGGTCTGATATCTTCACTGCTCTTCTTCCTACAATAAGAAATAAAAAAAAACCCAATTCTCTTAATCTGTTAAACAATGACTTAAACTGCAGGAATGCTGAGTATACACCTGCTTAATTTAGGACTCTACAGTGGTAGTAAAAACATGACAAACTAAAATAGAAGTTTTTCTAAAAATATTGCACTGATTTTCATGAAATTCAAATATGCCATTCTTCAAGTAGTACTTAAATAACTGTGTAAAGTTTCATAGCCATTCCCCAAGTTGTACTTAATAAATGTGTAAAATTACAATTTTGTATTCCTTATAATTTTGAGTTCTAGTGTTTGCAAAAAATTGTTGATGCATGGACAGATGGACTGAAGGATGGACAAAGTGAAAACTGCAGGGGCTTCTGCATCCTCAATGTGGGGCCCTAATTATCTCCCCTGAATGAAAAACATACAGAAGTTAATAACTCGTACTTATCCATATGATGTACTGCATGCATATTTTGAAAGCGTTCCTTAGGTTGATAAATATTCAAAACAATGTGCCACATTAGACTATTTCTGGCACTTATAAGAATGTTATAAAAGTATCAGAATGTCTTGAGCTTGCTTCGAAGCATCATTGCTAAGGTAAACCTAAATATAATGGTCACAATATCAGAACTATTTTGCTGAAAATCTTCATGAAAAACACAAAAAGGGGTGTCAAACCCCATCTGGATTTGCCACTGTAAACCAAGTACTCTGTAAAATCTTTTTTTTATATTTTCCCATTGCACAGCGATGAACAATTACCTTTTAAGCTTCTTTCCTCTGTTTGGACAGTCTTTTCTTTTATGATCTAGTTCTCCACATATGTGACAACCTACAAAGAAAAAAAATATGTCACAGTCAAAGATTGCCGAAATTCTTTAAACAAGAAGTAGGTGAGCGACAGACCTGAAATTGAATCTCCACCCTGATGCTGTATACCAAATATCAAGTGGCTGTGATTAGTAGTTGCTGAGAAAACTGTTACAAAACTTTCTTCCCTGCCCGCCTGCATTTACCATGTACCACTCTGTGAAATCTCGCTAAAAGTTCGAGTTATCATAAGGAAACTGTTGAAGGATGAAGGTGCTGAAAGATTGTCTAAACCCCCTTGTTTAAAAGCCTGTAGGGGGCATTAAAGCATCAATTTCAATCATGAAATTTTGCACACTTCTTTATCAAGACTGCATTTAATTTACTTTTATTAAGTTTAGCTTAAACTGATTGTAAGCTAAGGGTTATATATTTGGGAAAATTAAGTCAAACAGACAAACTACCTTCGCAATATGATATTCAAGACAACATTTCAATGTGATGTACTTCTTTAATCTTACATGTAAAGTATCATCAAAATCATAATGCAGTTTTGGAGGAGTTGCACTCAAACAGGGTCATTCCTTTATACTTATCCAATTTTGATTGAATGAAAGGGAGATATAATATTCTTTTTTATTTCAAGTAAAAAAAAAACTTTATTATTTTATTTACAGTACCCTAAAGACCTAACTGCAATACACATTCATGTTAATCATTATAATCAATTACAATCATTTTCAACAATAGAGGAAATGATTAAAGATTTAAAAGACATGAACTCACTTTCAAGCTTAAAATTCACAGTGTAAAATTAACCCTAGAGCAATATTCCCTGAACATTTGTAAAGACCTATCCTACATATATAACCCAACATTTCATTGGATAAAAGTTCTGGCTATCTTGATATTTCCTTCCATCATTGGATCAAGAAGTCACATGATTTTTCTGATGACAGAACAAAGAAGAGGACAGCCATGGAAAGTTTTTCTGAGGCCTCTGAAGAAGAAATGTAAGAATTTTGCCATGAGTGACCCTTTGATTCTGTTTTTACTTGAAATGAAATATCTAGTTTGATTGAAATAAAAAAAAATCTATGATAAAACTTTCCACCTGATGGCTAAATATGCCCACATGTCTTACAAAAACATTTCTATGTTGTTTACTTGAGAGTCATGTCTGTCTGTCTGATAATTTGAACAACATAAGCAGAATAAATTTTCAATCTATACAAATTTACTGACTTCTTTATTAGATGTTACCTCTACTGATTTCTCTTAGTTAACTCCCTTTTTACCCCCTTGAAAGAAAACAAAAAAAAACATTTATTTGTTTCCTACCATGTCATTCCTTTCAAGTTAACTTTGTCTCTCCCCTTCCATTATGGTTGTAATATTTTTTACAAACGACAACATGTACACAGGGGACAGACAGGGGCTCACTTATTACCAGTTCTCTTCCCCTTGGTTTCTGTCTCTCTTTCACCCTGTCCAAGACACCCTGAACTCCCAGTTTCTGATGTAATGGTTTATTTCTTCCCCTATGAAATATCTTCCAAAGTCATGATTAAATGCATCATTTACGGATTAAAGCTGGATATTATTAAATAATATGTCAAATCATGTAGTTATGAAATATTATCCATAAAATAGTTTCCCCTTAGAACCCAATAGGGACCTGGAAGAAATATCACAGGTTATTGAATATCACAACCGGAAGAAATTATCTCTTACACTGACCCCCTATCCTACTTCAACAACAGATTTCAACCCATCCTACACCATGCAGGGCTTCCATTACCTTTGTCTATCCCCTTTTGTATTTTATTCATAATCATATAAAGCCTCTTTGCCTTTCCAAATTAAGATCAAACCAGTCATGCTTGACTTATTTTGATGATGAAGACTGTTTTCACAAATGTTCTCACAACACAAATAAATCCTTTAAATTTATATTCTGTTCAGGACCACCAGCCCATCCGAAATCTTGAAGTATCTAAAAATTGTTAATATTCATACAATTCTACATATTCTTTAGTACATGGACAGTGAAATCTGTGTAAATTTAACCCTGAATTTATAGAAAACCTGTATAAACTAAAACTAATTTTTGGATCTCTCTTTCAATATCTATATACATCAAATACACCGAATAACTGTCTATACTAAACAAAAGGACTCTATACAATGGAAGGGGATGTTTGGCCCACCATAAAACCTGGTTTACCCCAACATTTTTTTGAAATGCCTGTATCAAGTCAGGACCATTGTGATCTTCAATTTCTATGGTATGTCTTCCTTGTTTTGTCTTTTCGCATGGACTTTTGACCTTTCTAAACCTATATTCCTATCCCTTCACAATCATTGCACATCAAATTACTATATACTGAAAATTTTCATGAGGTAATAATTTTTGCTTTATTCTTGAGGTTATTAGAAGGTTGTACTTAAAAAAAAACTGGCCAAAATTTTGCTCAATATGCATTAAGCTTACAAAAGCACAGTAATGTTAAGTATTTAAATACTCCTCTCAGGAAATTTGTTACCCATGAAAAATTACCCTCTATACGGTATCATTGAATGAACATTGGCTGACCATAACATAAGATTACTATACTAATGGAAAAAGACAATAAATCTTTCCTGACATTTCACATACCAATACATTTTTACAAACATATATGTTACTGTATCACGAATTAGTTGGTAGTCATATATTTAGTCTGACTGTGGATTCATTTATTTTCTTGGGTACCAATTTTTGTGGTCGATGAAAAAGGATCAGTTCGTGGTTCTTAAATTGGTGGTTTTGAAGTCTGCCACATACATATCAATGTTAAATATCCTATTCCTGGGGATTCAAATTTTGTGGGTCATAGCCACACACAAAAACCATGAAAATTGATACCTCACGAAAAATATTGAAACACAGTATATAGAATGCTCTAACTGTTAAAATATAAGTTTATATGGAGTTCTGTAGCTATCATATATTAGTTAATATATGTGTATCTTTTATATATTAGTCTATGATGGAACAATGTATCTGTCATATATAACTCTATATGGAACGCTGTATCTGTCATATATAACTCTATATGGAACGCTGTAACTGTCATATATAACTCTATATGGAACGCTGTAACTGTCATATATAACTCTATATGGAACGCTGTAACTGTCATATATTAGTCTTTATGGAACGCAGTAACTGTCATATAATAGTCTTTATGGAACGCTGTTACTTTCATATATTAGTCTTTATGGAACGCTGTAACTGTCATATATTAGTCTTTATGGAACGCAGTAACTGTCATATATTAGTCTTTATGGAACGCAGTAACTGTCATATATTAGTCTATATGGAACGCTGTTACTTTCATATATTAGTCTATATGGAATGCTGTATCTGTCATATATTAGTCTATTCCCTCTTTTCATATATAGTGAGATATCTCCCACTTGCAGATTTATCTTCTCTTTCCAGAAGGTATTTTATACTAGTTACTGTGGGAAAATTTGATTTTATCTGCATTTATTATTATACCCCCCGCAAACAAAGTTTGGGGGGGTATATAGGAATCACCCTGTCTGTCTGTCCGTCTGTCCGTCTGTCCGTCTGTCTGTCTGTCCGTCTGTCCACATACCTCGTAAGCGCAACTCCTCCTAAACCCCTTGATGGATTTTGATGAAACTATACACAAAGGATGTACACCATATGGAGATGTGCATGAAGAATTTTGGTTGCTATCAGATATCATTCAAGGGAGATAATTGGACTTAGACTTTTTAAACTTGGTGTTCAATGGGAGACCTCGTAAGCGCAACTCCTCCTAAACCGCTTGATGGATTTTGATGACACTTTACATGAAGGATGTACACTATATGGAGATGTGCATGAAGAATTTTGGTTGCTGTCGGATATCATTCAAGGGAGATAATTGGACTTAGACTTTTTAAACTTGGTGTTCAATGGGAGAGCTCGTAAGCGCAACTCCTCCTAAACCGCTTGATGGATTTTGATGGCATTTTACATGAAGGATGTACAATATATGGAGATGTGCATGAAGAATTTTGGTTGCTGTCGGATATCATTCGAAACTATACACAAAGGATGTACACCATATGGAGATGTGCATGAAGAATTTTGGTTGCTATCAGATATCATTCAAGGGAGATAATTGGACTTAGACTTTTTAAACTTGGTGTTCAATGGGAGACCTCGTAAGCGCAACTCCTCCTAAACCGCTTGATGGATTTTGATGACACTTTACATGAAGGATGTACACTATATGGAGATGTGCATGAAGAATTTTGGTTGCTGTCGGATATCATTCAAGGGAGATAATTGGACTTAGACTTTTTAAACTTGGTGTTCAATGGGAGAGCTCGTAAGCGCAACTCCTCCTAAACCGCCTGATGGATTTTGATGGCATTTTACATGAAGGATGTACAATATATGGAGATGTGCATGAAGAATTTTGGTTGCTGTCGGATATCATTCAAGGGAGATAATTGGACTTAGAATTGTTAAAGCGGGGGGTATCCTCCGTGAGCTCGCTCACAGTATTCCTTGTTTTTTAGTTGGTCAAAAAAATTCTAAAAGTTTGCTTAAGTTATTTTCAAAAAAGTATTTAACATGTTTTCCTAACCTAACTAGGTCCAACCTATTTTTACCAATTCGTTGCTATGTAATATACCTACCGTAATGGAGGATAACTCTTGCAAATGGGAGATAACTCACTAATTACAAAAATAGGGAATATGGAATGCTGTATCTGTCATATATTAGTCTATATGGAACACTGTAACTGTCGTACATTATGTAGAAAGCATATTAGTCTATATGGAACGCTGTAGCTGTCATATTAAACTATATGGAATGCTGCAACTGTCAAATATTAGTTGATATTAAACACTGTACATGTACCGGTAATTGTCATATGTTATTCATTAAAAATTGAAATGGTAAATAACAAACTGTACCCTAAATTGAATTTTTCATCTTTAGTGATGAGGGGTAGTTTTTATAATATTAATAAAAGACTCAACTGTACATATAAATTGTGTGGATCCTTTAGTTTAATATAGCGGTTGAAGACCAAGTCAGAATTGCCTAACATTATGGATACTAAAGTCGGAACTTTATAGACAGCAATGTTGTTCACCAAAAAAAAAGAAACCAAATAAATGTGTGCAACAACCAAGACCTGTTTTACACAAAGGTGGTTATTTAAAATGTTTCCCAAATCTAATGAATTGATGCATATTTTCCAAATTTAAAGGGCAGGGGCAGTTTTTATAACTTTATTGTAAGACTGAAATCACTGAGAATCTGCCTGATATTTGTTTTGGTTGTTTGTATCCTTTTTTTCTTTTTTGGGACTGAGAATAAACTTAAAACTGCTTCGTAACAGCTTTACAAAGTTTTAATAAAATCTGTAAAAGAGTTTGTAAGTCTTTATTGAATCCATCAGAGAAAATGGACACTTCAACAAAACAAGATTGCTACACATAGCCATTGTCCCATGCAGCTGCATATAATTTTGATATGTACTAAAATTTGAGATGTAAAATTGCATTGTGATATGATTACCTACATATCATGACAAACTATCATCAAAATCTGTACTCACAAAGTGTTCCTATGACCTAAAATGAACAAATTGGATAAAGTCCCATAACTCCATAAAATTTGTCAAATCAAAATGGCATTGCGATTTGATCTTCTATATATCATGACAAACAATCCTACAAAATTTCATCAATATCCATTCAGTGGTCTCAGAGTAGTTGCACTCACAAAGTGTTCCTATGACCTAATATGAGTCCCATAACTCCTATAAAATTTGTCGAATCAATATGGCCGTGTTATTTGATCAACTACATATCATGACAAACAATCCAATAAAATTTCATCAAAATCCGTTGAGGGGTCTCTGGGGAGTTGTGCTCACAAAAGTGTGATGGACGGATGGACCGACGAAGACCATTACTAGGTCCCTTCGTCGTGTTGCGGCAGGGGACGACAAAGGGTATTTTTTAGTTTTGTTCTGCAAAGGTATAAGAAGCAAATGTGTGATTTAAATCTCATTAAGCTTTATTCCGAAAGAAAAATATCTTTTTACACACAGCCTGTCTAAGTTTGCTGCTAATCAATGCATAGATTATAAAATTAGAAGCACATCCCATGACAGAAAATAACTTCAAAATTTCTACCAACCATTTTAACTTTTCCAATGTAAGACCAGATTCCCTCCAGACAAACATTAGCATGTAATTCATTGTTTCACTATAAGAAGAGGACACCAGTAGAAAAAAGTCCAGATTTTTTATAATCAAATCCAGAGCTTGCCAAAAATAGCAGTCAATTAACGTATCGAAAAAATGAATTTCAAATACATCAAATTGTAAGTCTCTCCCAGTACAAAAGTATAAAGCATAGATGTGAGTATAATATAGTTCAGTTTTTGTCAATAGTTCTGGTAATAAACTACTAAAAACAATATCAAGAAACACATAGTCCATACTAAGTTTCCAAGATAGTAGAAGCTCAGAGATTCCCCCTTTCAACAACCATAGCAATTCACTCTTTAAAGATATAGCCTCTAAATCGTCAATTTCATTGCAAGTTTCAATGCCAGTCAAAAATCGGTCCAAAAGTAGAGATGAATTGGCTTTAACAATCTTATTCTGGAGACAGGTGTTAAAATCTGATTGAAATTGACCATCTATTTTCATTTTCATCTTTGTCCAGGCTATATCATTACGATCTAAATCCATCCTATAAGCATCTATTATCATTGTGTTTAAGTAAAGGCGTGGTATTTCAGTTAAAAGAAACACAATAAGTACACATACAATGAGAGTACAAGACTTTCTCTCCACAGGTGAAATTGTCTTATGGAGACTTTTCTTGGGTCGACACAATGTAAACAAGATGTAACTTGTACTTGCTATCATTATAAGTATAGTCAAACAGAGGATACTTGCATACAATATTGGGTAAACTGATAAAATGTACCTCTCTAAGTACTCATTAGGGTCTGATGTCAAACAAGTCCCATTTCCATTAGATTCTAAAGTTATCACAAATAGCTTAGGAATGTTTATTGCCATGGAAATACAAAAACAAATAAGACAAGCTATCATGGATGTCTTAGATTTTATTTTAATCCTACTCCATATTGGAAATTTTATCACCAAAACTTTATGAAGTCCAAGGCATCCCATTATTAAAACAGATATCAAATGAAAATTATCGGATAAATTGTTCATACAGAAATGAATCAGGCAAATTGGATATTTCATGGATACCAGTTCACTAGTTTTTTCTAGTTCATCTCTGTATTGAAATTTTTTAATCTCGAAAATATCTAGTTCTGCAGTATCATCAATATGTAGTTCTAAAGTATGTCCAATTTGTTTGTAAAAGAATGAAAACAATGGCTCCAGTCCATATGTACAAAATGCTGTCAAACTGTCAGCGAGGGCGAGTCCTTGCATTAAAACTGTAGATGGAGATCTCAGCTTTCTATCACAGAGGACAATGAAAACCAAAATATTTAACATAATAGAAATGTATGAAACTATTGGTCCTGCGATTATATTTATTCCATGAGGCATTCTGGAGAAGAGGAGAAATGTATTATTGGCATTCATAGTTGCAGTTTAGTGGCAAACAAATGTGATACCATGTACAATGATTATCTCCTTTCCAGTAATAAAAAATTGTAGTTGTGGAACTTTTATATTAAGCCTGATTAATATATAACAAAGACCATCATTAAATATATCTCAATCACTGACCAATTATTTTCATCAGCAGTCCACCATGAGCAAACAGTAAAACAAGTATTAACCAAACTTCTCTGGGACTTTTGGTGGTACATATTGAAGTTTGCAGATATGTCAAAGAGCAAAAGGACAAGATCACTTTATTCATATTTGTTTACATGGAAGGAATCAAGAGTTTGAAATCAAAATACAGGATATCTCCATGCAATGTGTGTTTGTCTATTCAAGACTATCAGAGTTGCTCTGCTCGAAAGGTTGGAAATGGTAAAAATCATCTGAATACCTTATAGCGGGAAATTTTCGCGAGGTTTTGATTTTCGCTATAATCGCGACCATTACTCTATGACAAAATTTAGAACCTGCGTAAAATAGAATAAACATAAATTCGTATTGGGAATATTATTAAATCGCGAAAATAAATGTCTGCGTTTATAACAACTTGGACATTTGGTATAAAATCACGAAATTTGCATGTTGCAAAAATTACCCAATATACGGTAATATTATAAAGGGCATAAAACAATCAACCAAAAAAAGGTTAACTCGTTACCCATATCAATCTATACCTTGGAGAGTTTTGACAATTTAGAAATATACAGAGACATTTGATAGATATGATTGATTCAACAGAAAACACTGGTTTCACTGTACATGCAATTAAGTAAAATTAGGGATCCAACAAGAGAATATTATTATAACTATAAACAATCATTAACAACTGTAATTAATTCAAGCTTTGGGACACAGATCACAGTATTTTTAAATTATAATACCATGAGCTTCAAAATCATTGAAACAGAGGCCATTAGCACAATGACCTTGATAAATTATTTATACCAAATTCTAATCCCATTGATAAGCTGAACCAGTTTGAGGAATGAAATTTAGATCTATGGTGACATCATAGAAATTGCCAGGAAGGGCAGATAATAATGAAAAACTCTCTAGAAATGCACCAAAACCCACAAAAATGGGTCCAATTTTAGAAAATTTTCGCAAGCTGGGAGATCCAAGACGCTTCTCTCATCCCCTTCCCAGAAACCTGGCGACAGCCCTGATGTACGTGACCTTGACTCCATTTTTACAGTTCAACAAATGTATGGGAGTTTTAAACTTTTTTGCAGGACCTGTGGAAATTCAAATGAACTACTGTGGATTCATTAATTTCCATAGGTACATATTTTCATTGTTTGATAAAAATTGATAAGTTCCTGATTCTTAAATTTGTGGTTCTAAAGTCATATTGTCATAAAAAGTAAGGGTCAGTGTGCAAAAAATTTCTTCAGTATTTAAAGGTTTAGTCTAAGATTCTGAAACATGAAGAGTGACCATTCTTAAACTTATTTTTTTATCCTGGATTGGGAAACAAGCTTGATGCTCTCCGTTAAATGTCATTTTGTCACCTTTCCCGTCTTTTCCACTCAAGTCACTTTGTTGAATTTTTGGAAACATATGAAAAGTTTTTGGGAAAATGAATATATCAAACTTAAAAAGCTTTCTATCTTGGCACATCATATTTGAAATACAGCTACTGTGGGTAATGATCTAGGCACCTAACTATGGCATATGACCCTGACCTCATTAGACCTCAATATTTCTTAAAGCTTCTTTAAAAATTTTATTGAAGACATCAATTGGAACATGATAACAGCACCTGAGTTTACTCTCGTTTCGACTTGAGTTCGCTTTGTTGATTGATATTAGTTATTTTTGTGCTTCCGTGTTTTACATGTTGTCTTTTTTTGTCCGGTTCTTGTTGGTGTTTACTGGTTTTGTCTCTGCCTTTTCAGACTTTTGACATTTGGATAATTGTAAGTCTCTACCAGTACAAAAGTATAAAGCATAGATGTGAATATAATATAGTTCAGTTTTTGTCAGTAGCTCTGGCAATAAACTACAAAAAACAATATCAAGAAACACAAAGTCCATACTTAGTTTCCAAGATAGTAGAAGCTCAGTGATTCCCCCTTTCAACAACCATAGCAATTCACTCTTTAAAGATAAAGCCTCTAAATCGTCAATTTCATTTCAAGTTTCAATGCCAGTCAAAAATCGTTCCAAAAGTAGAGATGAATTGGCTTCAACAATTTTATTCTGGAGACAGGTGTTAAAATCTGATTGAAATTGACCATCTATTTTTCAGTTTCCATTGTCAAAATTGTCAGGCTAAAAAAAATTAAAATGCTAATTTAGGGGTCGTAACCCCTAAAAGGGGTCATCTGACAACTTTGACTCTATGGAGACAAACCTTTTGAAAAAAATTTCCAGGCTGCCAGACATAGGTCCTGCACATATACAAATTTTGCTGGACCCTAGAAATTTTTGCCGGACCTACCATTTTGCTCTAAAAATAAATGTAAAAAAAACTTTAAATTAAAATAAATTTTATTTTCTCAATTGATATAACCTTGTAAGTTTAATTATATAGGTATTTTTTAAAGAAAGTTATTACAAAGACTTTCATCTTTAAAGAACATACATGTACTTCTTTTTAACAGAGAAGTAGATAAAAATATTGGTTATATAAAATTTAGAAAACCTACTTAGACTGCTTGTATTTGGGAGTTATATTCACCTACCGTACTAATAAACAACCATCAATTTGTATACAAACCATCTTTCAATTCTCATCTTTGATGGGAGCCTCTTGTTTCTATATCAAGACTTTAGGCATTTCATTACAGTGAAAACATTTGTCAGACCAAAAATATTGAAGAAAACCGTTTCAAATTGCGTTAAAATCAGGAAATTGAGTTCCATTCCTGCCTGATTTGATTTTAGTCTATTAACTTCCACTTCTGTTTTTATTTGTAAACAAAACCAAACTTGATGAATTTGTCAATACACATGTACATCAACCTCCTTTCTATAATTCAATAAAATATATGTTTTATGTGATACAAAATCTTGAGATGGATTCAATTTCACTTAGGTTTGGTGAAAAAATTGTACTTGAAGTTGGCCAAAATGTAAACATGAAAAATTTATTTTTGCCGGACGTAGGACCGACTTTTTAGACATTTCTGTCGGTCCTTACATATTTTTGTCGGCTGGTCCAGCAGGTCTGACGAATTTCAAAAACTCTGTGGAGACTTTTAAACAGCTCAATTAGATAAACATTTTAGCAAACAATTTTATTTAACTACTGACGTTCACAATCTATAAAGCTAAAACCTTTATTTTTGTGTTTAAGGGAATTTAACATTCGTTTCCGCATCGGAGGAGTTAATACGGCTTTGCAAATCACCATCACTCAAAGATACGCTTTCTATTAAAGGAATTGAGTGGAAGTTTATCCCCAAAAAAGCCCCTTGGTATGGAGGTTTCTGGGAAAGGCTGATAGCCCTATGGAAGAACAGTCTCAAAAAGGTATTAGGAAAATCACTAGTGAGTTTAGAAACACTTCAAACTGTGATTACCGAAATTGAATGTTTGTTAAAGGATCGACCACTAACATATCCATCGTCTGATATATGAGATTGTGAACCTAACACCGGCCCATCTACTTAATGGAAGGACAATTACTTCATTACCAAAGTCACATACCAACTATGAGGAATCGACTTTTAACATGGACTGTCACGAAATAATAGAAAGATCAAAGAGACAAAATTATTAAAATAGGAGATATTGTACAAATATACAACGAATTGCTGATAGTACAATGGAAACTTGGAATCATAAAGGAAACTTGGAATCATAAAGGAGTTATTCCGAGGGAACCATGGACTTGTCCCAGCTGTTAGAGTAAAGATAAAATATGCAAAGCTCTACCTGTTGGAAGTTTGCCACAACAAAGACGAGGATCAACCCATCAGACGATTGAAGAGGAAAGCCAGCGAGGAAGCAAGGATGAAGATTCAAGGATGGACAGCATCCAAGAGATCAGACAAAGAGTAAATCATTAAACTGTTTTTATAATCATTTTCATTATCTCAGAAACTTTAATTTAATCATTTCAATGTTTCATTTTATCGATTTCTTTTGTTTCATACACAACACGAGTTTCAGATTATAGACATTTCTTGATAATATTTTCTTTTGAATTATTTGTAAAGTATTATTTCATTTGGCGGCCAGAGTATGTTGAGATTGTCGACGAAAACTATGTTTCATTCTTTTGTAAAGTCCATTGTCGACATGGAAATTGTCCTTTTAAGTCGCCGTGGGCGGAAGTATTTTTCAGAATACAATACAACGTAAAATGGTTGACTGTGTTCGAGTCTGTATCGTAATTGTCCATCAATATCATCCAGACCATAAAAAGGGGTCATCTGACAATTTTGACCAAATGGACAATTTTGTAGATCAAAATTAGCTGAACATTTAAGCAAGCAAAACCTTTCCTCTATCTTCTATAGTTCATAATCCATAAGGCTAAAACCATTATTTTGGGTATTTAAGGGGCCATAACTCCTGTAAGGGACATCTGACAATTATGACAATGCAAATTTTGTAGAGCTTAATTAGCTAAACAATATGCAATTGACAATACTTCAATATTGTATATAGTTAGTTTAAACATATTTATTTACCCTGGATTGGGAAACAAGCTTAATGCTTATATTAATCCCTCTCCAGCTAGCAGATTGCGAGTGTGGCCTTTGTAGCGGCCCCCATTGAGCCTTCTCTTATCGAACTCTACAAAGGGGTTTTTAACGTGCATGGGGTATTGCTCTCCCATACACGGGACAACCTTTTTTCGTCCCTTCCGAAGGACTAGCATCGGTTCTTGAGACCATCCTCGCAAATGGTGTCAAGAGAGAGTCGGAAAATTGGTTCATGAAATTTTCACCCCTGACGAGGATCGAACCACGAACCACGGTGTTAGTAGCCCGACGCGTTAACCACTACACCACCGGCTCTCTATTGTATATAGTTCTTGAGATACAAGACAAAATAAGTGCAAAAAGCAGAAAAAATTAAATAAAAGGACTCCCACACGTTTGTTGGAATTTCATTGACCAGGTGAGCTAAAAATTGATAAAATTGAATAAATCCACAGTATTCAGTTTCACCCACCAAAAATAATAGAACTTCAAAAATTTAATTCATTCAATATGAGCTATATTTAGTGTCCAAAAAACATGTAATTTAATTGACCCTTTTGCAAAGTAGAGACTGACATCACACAATACTTTGCCACTCCATGTATACAGCTACATAAATGAAAGAACCTTAGTGAGCACCTTAACATTCTTCATTGGTCCCCATTTTCAACAGAGATTGACTTTTCATTCCTAATTGAAAATAGATAGAATAGTTTTCTTTCCAAGTCAGATTGTTAAACAGGAAGTAGATGATTGACTGGACATATAAACATATCCCAACTTGAAGCTATATTCCAAATAATCAAAAGCCTATCATTTGTAGTTGCTGAGAAATCTTACACATAAATTTAGTTGGCTCCATAAAGTAGATGCTGAGAAATCTGTTAGGTAAATTAAGTGAAAGTTTAGGTGGGCTCGTTAAACAGGAAGTAGATTATCAACCATATGGGTTGGTAATTAATTGCAAATAAAAATGTGATATTTGCACAAAAGGGGGGGGGGGGTAATTTCAATTTAACCCATGATATATGCACATGGGATGGTAATATTTGTTAGTGGTGGTGATAGTTGCAATTTATACATTTTCAAAGTGGTGGTGATAATTACAATTTATATGGTGATACTTGCAAATGGGTTGGTGATATTTGCAAAGTGGTGATGATAATTGCAATTTATATGGTGATAATTTGCAAATTGGTGGTGATAATTGTTTCAAAATAGGTGGTGAAAATTGCAATTTTTATTATATTTGCATATTGGTTGTGATATTTGCATAGTGGTGTTGATAATTGCAATTTATATATTTACAAATTGGGTGTGATAATTGAAATTTATATGTGATAATTGCAAATGGTCAGTGATATTTGCATAGTGGTGGTGAAAATTGCAATTTATGATATTTGCAAATGGGTTGTGAAATTTGCATAGTGGTAGTGATAATTGCAATTTATATATTTTCAGTGATGGTGATAATTTCAATTTATATGGTGATATTTGCAAATGGTCCACGATATCTGCATAGTGGTGGTGATAACTGCAATTTATATATTTGCAATGTGGTGGTGATAATTGCAATTTATATATTTGCAAAGTGATGGTGATAATTGCAATTTATGGCGATAATTGCAAGTTGTATGGTGTTGGAGGTCATAATTGCAATTTCTATATTTGCAAAAAGGGTTTGTGATAATTGCAATTCATAAGGTGATAATTGCAATTTATATGGTGATAATTGCAATTAATGATATTTGCAAATGGATTGCAATAATTGCATAGTGGTGGTGGTAATTATATATTAGCAAAGTGGTGGTAATTGCAATTTATATGGTGATATTTGCAAATGGTCGGTGATATTTGCATAATGGTTGTGATAATTGCAGTTTATGATATTTGCAAAGTGGTAATGATAATTGCAAATTTATATTTGCAAAAGGGTTGGTAATTATTGCAAGCCATATGGTGATAATTGCAATCTATATGATATTTGCACAGTGGTGAAGATAATTGCAATTTATATGGTTATATTCGCAAAAGGTTTGGTGACAATTGCAATAAAATAGCGATATTTGCAAATGGGTTGATGATATTTGCGAAGTGGTGATAATTGCAAATTTGTGGTTATAATTGATAGTAGCAAAAGGGTTGTTGACAATTGCAAATAGAATAGTGATATTTTCACCTGTTCTTGAGATCAATGTAGGTCTGCGCCTCTAAGATATTTGTAATTTATACAGCGATATTTGCAAAAGAGTCTGTGATGATAGCAATTTTTGCAGTGTGCTGATAATTGCAATAATGATAGTTGCAAAATAGCTGGTGATATTTGCAAAAGTGTTTAAGACAATTGCAAAATGGATGGTGATACTTGCAAAAAGTTTTGCCATTATTGCAAGGAGGGTGGTGATAAATTGCAAATGGGTTGGCATCTGCAAAAAGAGGTTGTGACGATTGCATTTTTATTTACTCATATTTTTCACGATTTTGTTTACTTTTACAGAGATACCTGAGTAACATCTCTATACTGGTCGATTGTAAATCTGAAATCTCTCTTTGAACAGCTTGGTACTGATTTATAATTTTATGTTAGTACTTAGTTGTTCTTGGATAGTCAGCAGATAATCAGCATGGAAAGAAGCAATATTATAAGAGTCACGATGGATAGATAAGGAACAAAGATCTAAGATGGCAGAGATTTAAAATGGAAATTACTTCATGACTGTTAAAAATTGAACTTGCAATTTTTACTAACGCAACAGTTTTGAGATTTTTTCTTGAAGGTGTAAAGCTTCTCTTGATACATATTTGTATGAGAAATATAAGAAATAATTTCAACATGGGTTATAGTGTTATTCTTTGTTTACAGAATTCTCTGAATCAAACTGATTTTTCAAATGAATTATTTAAATTCTTATTTTTTGTGAAACAATAAAAATATCTTTATCAATTTTAGAGCTGTAATTTGTCCCAGCTGTGTGTGTGTGTTAAGAGTTTAACACCCTTTTCCTGGGTCATAAAGTGTGGTCAGCTTTAATGGTGGAGGAAACCACATACCTTGGGCAGGTAACTGAAAATTCTAATTAAATACAGGTGGGGAAGTGCAGTTTTGGTAAATTACAAGCAGGATCCTGAGAATCACCTGAGAGGTTATGGACCAGTAATCAATAGTAAGGTATTTAGACAAGCAGCTTAGACCACTTGGCCATCTAGTCCACTACATTCAGACAAATGGAGTAGAAAAAAGTTTTGACAATGGTACAATAAACAAGTGTGGCTACTAAAAGTATGTCTCGCCTGCCAGCACCGTCGCCAAAATCTTTCATTTCTTAATATAAACACAAAAAAGGTCTTTATACCCTATATCAGATGCCTAGCTATTTTACTTTCCAGCAATTCATTGTCCACAAAAGTCTTACAAAAAAGTTTAAGGCCTAAAAAAAGACCTAAGTTCACAGAGTCACTGGAGCGTGAAAATGGGATTAGGGTCATGCTGCACAGTAAAAGTTGCGTAGACCATAACCTCAACTGTTTGTATACCAAATATCAGATGCCTAGCTATTATAACTTTCAAGCAATTCATCGTTCACAAAAGTCTTACAAAAAAATTTAAGACCTGAAAAAAGACCACAGAGTCACTGGAGTGCAATAATGGGGTCAGGGTCACATGGCATGGTGACAGTCGCATAGACATAACCTGAACTGTCTGTATACCCAATATCAGATGTGTAGCTATTATAATTTTCAAACAATTCACTGTCCACAAAAGTCTTTAAAAAGTTTATGCCACCGCTCTCGCAGTTGCCGCCGGAAAGCAATACCTTTGTCTCGCCTTCTGTGACTATTTGTTGCAGGCAATACAAAAACTATGCAGTAGAGATTGATTACAAGAACCCATACCTTTAGGTGTAATTTTTCCACATTGGTGATCTTTAAGTTGACATAGTTTACATTTATCACAGTGTACTTTGGAAGGCTTCACACATCGTTCACACTTAAAACAGTGTCTATAGGTTCTCCCATCCTACAATAAACAGGGAATACTGTGAGCCATTTTACAAAAAGTACACACCTTTCATATTGAACTCTATATTATAGTATTATTGCGTAAAGTTTTCCATATTGGCTGAGCTATTGGTCCAATATGGCTAGCCGAGGACCAATAACTCAGCCAATATGGATAACTTTACCCAATTATACCTTTATTGACTAACCTGACCAATATGGCTGACATGCCATATTGACTAGTCCAATATGCCATATTGACTAGTCCAATATCCATATTGGACGGATAAATTACATATTGGCGTAGTTTTGTGTTTATATAGTATAGGCTGTTTTCATCATATTTAGACAAATATTTTTATGTTAGTCAATAATGCTAAATAATTAAGGGCTGTTCCAGAATTAAATGTATGGGGGGCACTTTTTTTAAACCCACCACCCATTTAATAATAATTAATTTTTTATCATTGTTTCTTAACAAAATCTTTCTCAAAGCTTTACAAAGCTATACCAGTATACATATACTTCTTCTGGGTATAAATAATAATTTTTTTACGTCAGGGTAAAACAAACAAAATTATTTATCACATGTGTTCTCCTGCTTAAACAGACATCTGTCCATTTCTTCATTTCTTGAATTTTCATGAATTTAATAGATTCAGCTCTGAAAATCTTTTCATTATCAGTGATATAAGTTATACCTTAGAAGTACAGAAATTACATGCAGGACAATGGACATTTTCTCTGCCTGAGTATCTCTTACAGTCTTTACAAAACCTGCAAATTAAATAAAAAAACAATAATTTTCTCATAAAAAAATTGAGTTCATAAAACTTCTAATCTGCATCCATCATTGGCAGAGGGCTTTATTTTTTTTCCTGTAAAATGGTTTTCTCGCAAACCAATTTGTCTTCAGAGTTACACAACAATCTAACATTTATAGCCCTTGAAGAAGTGTTCATGACAGAAATTTAGGTAAAACTCAGATATGAGTTTTTACATGTCATCTTGGTTTTTTTTAACGGATTTGGTAAACAGAAAGTAGACAAAATCTGAGCAAAATATGGCATTACACTTTTCATTTCTGTAGGATGGAGCTACATATCAATTATCAAGACACTGCAAGATGTAGTTTCTTTTTTTTTTTCAATAGAAACTAAGACGAATTCCTTTCATTATGACGTCATAGTGACATCACAATGCACTGTCTTTTTGGAGAAAAAAAAATAGAATATCTGCAATTTTGAATGTTTTCAGTACATATTTTCCTTTACTTAAGATAGTGGGCATGAAAACAACAACTTCAAACTTTCATCATTTTCACATTTTTACCAAATATAAAGCTGTTATTCAGATGCGGCCACACTTTTCAAACCAGGAAAAACAGAAAGGTGTGTGGAAAACAGCAAAAATCAATGAAATTAGGACAAGTTTCTTAAAATACAGCTATTTGCGGTAACTGATTGGCATGATAACTAATCTGGTATGGAAAAAGCCTATCATTTTCTGAAAGCCCCATATTTGTAGAATGTTTCAGCAACTTAAGACATCTAATGCCAAGTTTTAGTTTCATGATAAATCTTGGGCCCAAAATGGGTCTTATTGCCACTCATCTTTTATGCAAACTGTTAAATTTCGTGGATTTTGCGAGTCAGATAAACCATGAAATTGAATCCTAACAATTGAAAAATTTACATTGCTTTCAATAAAGTACTGTTTACCAGAAAATTTTAGTGCCAACTTTTTTTAAGGTAGGAAGACTGAATTTTAGTTTGCTCCGTTTTAAATTTGGGGTCTAATGTTATTGTCAATAGACTAAAATGGAAGACAAATATATTTGCACTGTTTAATTTTTGGACAGCAATGTTAAACTCTGAACTGCCGCAAAAATTTCCCAGGTAGCTATGTTGTTTGTGTCTGTAAGTAACAGATGATGCCCCAGCAATATTTGGAAAAATAAACTCGAAATCTCCAGCTTAAGTTTGAGAATAAAGTCTTGAAAACTGTATTTTTCCTGTATCTTTCTTTATAAGTCCCCAAGGGCCATAATTTCAATGAAAATTGAAAGACCACAACAAAACACGAACTAGTTTTGTAACTCATTATGATAGACTCACATACAAAAAATCAGCTCAATAACTCACAATATCTGCAAGCATGTGGAAAAAAGTCCAGATAAATGTTATTTTCATAAAATTTTTGAAGTCCAAGGGTCATAATTTCAGTAAAAATCAACAGACTGGATTAAAATGCTTATACCACTATGTCATAAAATGTAACGAGATACCCTGCATTAATCATGCTTTATCAGTAGATAAGGCTAAATTCCTGAAAGACCCCCCTCATTAATTATCATAAACTTTCATTTAGCACCCTCTACAGTCCCGTGGTATAAATCAGTTATCCCCCATCGGGCATACGCCCTCAGGGGAATAACTAACACTAATTTGATTTGCAACCCATCATGATTGACTCACATACCAGAAAACAGCTAAATATAATGTCCAAGCAAGTTGAAAAAAGTCTGGAAAATTAGTGGGACAGAGGGACAGAAAAGGGTTAAACAGTATACCGCATCAACTTATAGTTGCGCAGGCATAAAAATTGATGGCCACAATTTTTGTGCTTTAACAGTATGAGGCAAAGAAATTAATGGTGGATCTCAAAGGAGAGCTCCAGTGTTCTGAACATCTTTTTCCCTGAAAAATTTTGCATTTTTGTGGAGATATTAGGCAACAGTGACCTGCAATTCCTGTTGTCTTCACTGGACACCCTACGGAAACCTCCTTTGAAAAAACTTTTTGATCTGCCCTTGAAACAATGATAGTGTGCTCCACATTTGTACTTTTAAATTCCTCTGTACAAGACTGCTGTGATTTCTGTTGTAATTCACAGGTAATAATTACCAATATCCTTCCTCTGATGGTAGCTCTATGTCTGCAGGAGGAATATTGGTAAACAATCTGACTGGGCTGCCATGTTTCTTTACATCTCCTCTGAATAAAGCATGGTTGTCATAATCAACCTGAAAAAGAAAGTACATTTGTACATGTTGTTTTGTTATACTTTTCTAAGCAACTTCCATGCATATGACCTTGACCTATGACTTTAAACTAAACCAATTCTAAGAATTACGATAGAACTGTTGAAAAGATTCTGCAGCAACAAGCTATTGACTATTTTTTTTCTACAAATTAAAGAACTTAAGGACTAAATCATTGACCTAGACCCTAAAAATCTGTCAAAGTCAAAAATGGCCTGATTTCGTTAAACATGAAGAAGGTGGGCAAAAGACCTGAAATCAAATTCCATGTATGGAAAGCCCTGATGCCAAAATCAAGTGGCTGAGATTAGAAGTTTCTGAGAAAACTGTTAAGCAAATTTCTTCCCTCACCATCCACCCACCCACCACTCACCAATTTATACCTGGATTTTTCACTCCATAAAATCCGGCCAAAAATCAATAATTATTCAAAATGTGACTATATAGGCCAAGTGATAGACAACGTTTATTCAAAGCACATGTGAACTTGACCTTAGACCTTATGACTCCAAAATCTAGGTCACTATTCTTCCTCATCACCTTAGGGGTGTGTTAGTTTTGTAAAATTCTATCAAGGCTTCTGAGAAATGAAAAGATTTGGTATTAATATATGAACTTGTCATATGCTTTAGTTTTTATCATTAATATCTCAAACCTTGTAGTCCAACATAGAGAACTGAGGCAGACATTCTATAATCCTCTTCTCCATAAAGTAAGGAAAGAACCAAAGAATGGGTAACTCTGTCTTAGTATTGTCTACAAAACATTAATAAAAATAAGAAGAAATGCAACAAAAACAATAAGTTTCCAAACTTTGTTTGGGAGAGTTTACAAGTCATATATGTATCGTTTCCTTTTCAAACCTTATTATCTGACCAACACTCTTCTCTATGAAGCAAGAAAAATACAAAGAATTGGATACCATGTCACAGTAGCTTCTATAGATTGGTCTTCAAGACAATATAACATGGTGTAGTTGTTAAGTTCATAACATGGTGCACAAGTTTACAAAGTATCATAAGGAACACACAGAATTTAATATCGTCTGCTTCATTGTTTTCACTTTAATTTTCTCTTCTTTTTTTGTTGTTATTGTTATTCATGTAAATTCCTTTTGATTTTTTTTAAATCTTGATATAGATACCTTGCTTGACTCCTACCTTTCAATGAACTCTTCCAGAGATCAGATATTTTGCTGAAAGTTGCAGCTAAAACTTCTACCAGGCCTCCAAATGGTGGATCTGTTACTATGGCAACATGTTCATTCTCAGTAACAAAGTGAGTAAACACATCTTCACTTTTAGAATTGTTGAAGAAATGGTGGTTAAACATGTTGTAATGACAGAACTTTTTAGGGGGGTACACCTGTTGCTGAAAATAGAATTAACGTAATTCTTAATTCTATTGTTCCTTCAGTGAATGAGTGAGTGAGTGTTTTATGCACTGTTTGATGCACATTGATCATACAGAAAGGTAATTTTTAATGGTTTAGGAAACTGAAAGTACATTAGAGAACCACAGACCTTGGGCAGATATGAACTGATAAACCTTATTACAAACAGGTGTCCAAGACATTTTTGTAGAACAGTGCTAAGATTAATGTTTTTAATGTAATTGTTGGTCAACAAAGATGAGTGTTGGAGTTTTTATTTGCACAAGCTAAAAAATTGTTTAACAGTTAAATTAATAATCTTTCTATTGAGCTTTATTTTTTAACCTTTAACCTTTATTTCTTTAATCATTTTGTCTAAATACATGTAAGTGTACTTATTTTCGCTATTGTGTAGAATGTAAATTGGATTTTTGAAGCTACTATTTTCAATCCTTTTTTTAAATTATAAATATTGACACATATTTTGTTTCTGAAACTGCAAATAACCATTTTAAATAAGTGAATGCTGGGAATCATTTGACAGAATTAAGACAGTGACAAGGACATTTGTCAAATTACTATGAAAGTACTTAAATTCATGGGCATCAAATTTTGTGGATTAGTATCAAAATGTATATTTATGGCTTCATGAATTTGTGCTAATTAGCAAACTTACTAATGGAATTGATGTAAAATTTCTTCTTTGATGGGAATCAAATTTCGTGGTTTGCAAGACTCTGAAAACCATGAAAATTGATTCCCAACGAAAAAAAACATGCTTAATTTACAGTAGATGCTCTTGGTATGTCAGGGGCTTCAAACCTTACATATCTTTGGTCTAAGTCAAGCAACAATGAATGTAAGCCTCCTTCACTATCACACTGAACAGCTTCATGTATTCTGTAATAGATAATAATGAGATCATTGCGACAGACAGCATTCTAGAACTCAGTGATGGAAAACAATTAGCAGCTTCTGGACAAGAATAATATTCACAAATGATTTTATAGTCTGTCTATAACACCCTGTGTTGTGTTCAGGGAAATATCTTTCCAGTCATAAGACCTACTTTACTCTGTAGCTTCCTGAGAGGAAGGTTCTTTTTTAAAAGGTGAGCTCAAATGAACAAACAAACATCAAAAGTAATACTGTGGTATTATTTATTATTCGTGGGGTATCAATTTTGGTGGTTTTCCTGGAAGGTGTTGACCCACAAAATTTGGTAACCCACGAAAAGTAAATTTAATATTGAACTGTAGGCTGCAGAATTTAGAAAAACAAATTTAAGAATCCACAACCTGGCCCTTTTTCATCAAACCACAAAAATTGATACCCACCAAAATAGATGAATAGACAGTACACATGACACCTGTCATAGCAAATTGGAACTCTTGCAAATTAATTCAAATTTTTACACACATTACTGAATTATATACCTAGGAGCACCAATACATAATACATGTGTTATTTTTAGCTTCTTCAATAGGTTGATGGTGAACTCTACTGCTGACTCAGAAAACAGGTATTGCTAAAAATAGAAAAGGACTTTATGAAAAATCCTAATTTATACACCTGTAACTGTAAAATGTTTTAAATCACTAAGTAATGGTAGTGAAAATTTATTAAACTTTACCTAAAAAGCAAAATCCCAAAGTGCATACCGATACCCAACAAAAGAGTAAAAATACCTTTATTCATTATAATTATACCAAAAGTAAAATTCCTTTAAATAGACAGCAAAATTAGACTCTTGGGTGTTATTTTTGGCAAATACAAATGAAATCTATAACATACTATAATTAGTTATTTGGTTTTTTTTATGTGAAATATTATTACTGACATATTTATTTCATGCTAAGATATTAAGGATCTTTGCTCATTCATCAATGTATGAATAGTGTTGAATTCTTATAATTTCATATATTTTAATCTACATGTAAAACTAAAGATTGCCCTTCCTTACTGAACCTTATAAAGCTTCAAGAAAGAGATCATTTTGTATCTAAGACAAAGTTTTGGTATTTTTGCAACGAACATCATTCTGGAGCACCTAAGTGCACTTCTTTTACGACTTGAATATGGCATTGCTGCTGTAGCTCAGTTGTTTTTTGTGTGCAATTATTCATCTTTGCTTTTCAATTGGTGTACTATCAGAGACCCCTTTACAATCAATCTTGATACAAATTGAACAGACTACTGTAATTCATTTTGATCAAGTGAAAACTGACGAATCACTTACAGCATATGTTTTATTATTGTCAAGTGGCTGGAAGAGTTTTGAAGGTCTACTGATCACATGATCATCTATATTTGACCTGGTCCTGTGTTGACTGTGTTCCCCTCTTTCTTCTGGCAATAGAAACTGACAACAGGTCTCACAAAATACTCTAGCCACTGCTTTAAGTTTCCTTAATTTGTGACACCTGAAAGTACGTTAACAAATAGGATGTCAGTAAGAAAAAACTTACATTGTCATTATTGTACTATAAAAGCAACTAAGCAGATACAAGCACTTGGTCAATTTTGTGTCACTTCCCACTCATCATTTGTTTTGTTTGTAAACACATTAGGTAAAGTCCTTTTAGAAACTATTTTCCAGACATGCAGACCTCCATTGATAATCTATTAAAGTTATTTTAAATTGTCATCTTGCTAATACATTTTAAATCTATCTGTCAAAGTTTTAAATTTCTTAAACAAACATTAACATCTAAGATTTCACTCCATATTTGAATCAGGAAGGAGAAATTACCCCAAAAACAGATAGGGATAAATTGATGTTTTCTTTAGCTTATGTTGATAACATCATGTGGCCTACCCACAAAGGGATACTACTCTTGCGAAAATGAAAATAAAAGAATCAAATTTGGAATTCAGGATGAGTTTTAGAAAAGGGCTATAGTCTATAGTTTCCTTTTGTGTGGCTGTAAAAACATAGCTGATGAAGTTGTTCTTTTTATTTGGATTATTTATGTTATCTTGATAAAATGTAGTTTTTGATGCTGCTTATTGTATTTTAATACAACTTTGTTGGGATTGCGTTTTTGCTTCAGATATATTTTAATGCACCTATTACTTTTGTTTCATAAGGGCTGTTCCAGAATTATTTGTGTGGGGGGTCGGGAGGAATTTCTATTACATATATGGTGGGTGGTGAGTGTTATAGAAATATTTTGTGAAGTAACAATGATAAAAATTCGTTATTTTTTTATGGGTGATGGGGTAAAGAAAAAAGTGCCTCCCGACCCCCCACACATTGAATTCTTGAACAGCCCTAAACTAAATGAAAAAAAGCAACCTCATGAGCTAAATTTTCTAACTACAGAGTGAGACCTATGAAAATGCTTGTGTCAATTTCATTGTAAATTTTCTAAACAACAATATTGATATGTATGCATACTGTATTTAGATGTGTACTTTATTCTGACAGATATTTTTGACTTATCAAATAACAAACTGAAAATAGTTTGTTTGTTGAACTCAAAAGTTTGGTCATGACAGGCAAAAATTGTCTTTGAGATCAAATTTTTGCCAGTCATGACCAAAGACAATACAAACCTCTTTTTCATCTTGATGTATAAAGAATTCATTTCTTTCAGCATCAGCTTTCTATTTGATTTCTTGATATCTGTCAACTTTTCATCTTTGAGCTGAAAGAAGTTACAGTCTTTTCTAGCTCTGAAGGCGGAACATGCATAAAACTGCTGAAGATCTCCATCCTTGTTGTAGCGGACAAATAATAACGTTGGACCTACAAAAAAGAATAAATAGGTTTGATATTGTAAGAGATTTATAGGTTCTACATAAGTTTGTGGAAAAGACCAACTAATATTTCTCAAGTGAAAGAATTTTTTAGTCTTTTTGCAATGTGGAGTGCAGAGCAACAAGCCAATAGACCCTCAAAATTTTATCTCCATTGATAGATCATCGCCCCTTTATTAAAAAAACACATGTAAGTACCTATTTCTTTTGTAATCAAACATTGTTCATGTGGAATTTTTCTTAGAGACTCTGCATATTTGCTTTTCTGCTTTATTTTACATTGCATTGCCTTGAAAATATTATACATGTATTGGGCCAAAATAAAAATTAGGTTTGTTTGCCCATTAGTTACTATTGGTTTTCCTTCGTTGGAATACCGTATTTAATGCATAGAATAATAATGAGAAAAAAGGATTTTATTATCTCCGAGGAATAACCGTAGCTCTATAAAGGTGATAGCAATATTGAATTCAAAAAATAATGGTAGGCGAGACAGGTTACATACTTTGACAGATGACAAACAATACTAAGTTTCTTGCATTGTATAAAATTTTAAGGAAATCCGAGAGTGATGGTTCTTTTTTGTCACAAGCAAATCTAAAACATTGCTAAGCTAATGAAGGGAGACGATAAGTATTTTACAATAGATCAAACTTCACTTGATACCTGTAGGCCTCCTCCTTCATAAACACCATTTTGCATTTGCTTATTACCTTTCTATTTCCAAGACATTCATTATTTTTATGAAAAGTTATTTTTTTTTACAGTTTTACCAGTTTAGGCCTTGTGTATTGCAGAATTAAAGAACAACTATTTAAGCAAGTCCAGTGGACCATTTCTATTTTAGCTGGTTTGAGATACTCTCAATGTACATTTATTTACTTATTTACATTTTACTATATTTAGAAAGGGGGACTTCACAAATAACTTATGAAATTATTGTCTGTTTGGTATGACCGTGGTCGTTCTACTGTAACAAGAGCTCACCCTATTTTCAATGTGACAAGACCAATTGGTCATTTAAATCTATCAATTGATAGAATTAAACTGACTCTCAACTGATTTTTTTACCTTGATAGCCACTTGCTCACCTGGATTTTTTTTCACCTTGACTGGCTAGCAAGTGAATGAAATGATATTCACCTGTACTTCAGCCCAAAGGGCTGAAGGAAGATTATTTTTACATGTATTTAAAGTGAAAACTTGAAGAAAATAGAGAAATTTAAGGGAATGCTGTTAGCCTTTTACTTTTCAAGATACTTCCCCAAGGTTATACTTATACTTTTCATTTTTTAAGGTTTCAACATTTGATGAGAACTTGGTAAAAAATGGCTAAGACTTTAGTATGTTCTTTTGGAATACAAATTTGAACTAGTGCTGATTGTGTTGGGATGCCAACACAGAAGTCGCCCAAAATCGCCTTGGATAGTATTCCATTCAAATCAGTGCATCAAAATAAGTCTAGAAATCAAATTTCGTTGAAATCGGACAAAGTTGACGTTTTTGGGGGGCGGGTGTGGTAAAATGGCCGCCATTTTAAAATGGCGGCGTTCGCATCAAATTTTTTTTCGGCATGTTGCTCAGGAAGGATCACTCTACTAGTGTACCAATTTTCATTAAAATCCATCCACCCATCTCCGAGATCTGAGAGGGGCCCAAAAATCTTAAACGGCGGCCATCTTGAAAATGGCGGCCATCTTGAAAATTTCAAAAGTGGATTGCACACCTCTGAGTGACCCTCCATCCATCTCAGCAGGTTTTATCTTGATTGGTCAAAGCGTTTTCAAAAAATGTGGCGGACAAGTTCACGATCACGTAAGGAAAAGAATAATAATAATAACAAGTATTAACTGTGATTGCAAGCAAGTCACAAAGTCCCCCAAACGACCCGTATTTGCCACTATTCTCTTCAGCATGTCAAAAAAACCCTAAATATAAATTTTCATGTAAATCGGAGCACTTTGAAAATTTCGACCCGATTATCTCCCTTGAGAAATCACATTTTTATTTATATCTCGAAAACCGTAAATATCGCTTCAAAATTTTTTTTCATATTATGAAAGAGAATGTTTTGCTCTATCAACCTACAAAATTTCAGAACCCTGCGCACCTAGGTTACCGAGATATTGCAATGTCCAATATTTAGTCCATTTTCCTGTTTCCATGGAAACGGCGGCCATTTTGAAAAGTCCGATTGTCAACGAAGCTTCCTTTCTTTACAATCTATTATCCTGCCAAGTTTCATATTGATATGTGGAGTCGTTTTCTCTGGGATCTCCGGACAAGTTCACGACTAAGTGGAAGAATCGGAAGAAGAAGAAGAAGAAGAAGAAGAAGAATAATAACAAGTATTAACTGTGATTGCAAGCAAGTCACAAAGTCCCCCAAACGACCCGTATTTGCCACTATTCTCTTCAGCATATCGAAAAACCCCTAAATATCAATTTTCATGTAAATCGGAGCACTTTGAAAATTTGGACCCGTTTATCTCCCTTGAAATCACATTTTTATTTTTATCTCGAAAACCGTAAATATCGCTTCAGAATTTTTTTTCATATTATTAAAGAGAATGTTTTGCTCTATCAACCTACAAAATTTCAGAACCCTGCGCACCTAGGTTACCGAGATATTGCAATGTCCAATATTTAGTCCATTTTCCTGTTTCCATGGAAACGGCGGCCATTTTGAAAATTCCGATTGTCAACGAAGCTTCCTTTCTTTACATTCTATTATCCTGCCAAGTTTCATATTGATATGTGGAGTCGTTTTCTCTGGGATCTCCGGACAAGTTCACGACTAAGTGGAAGAATCGGAAGAAGAAGAAGAAGAAGAAGAAGAAGAAGAATAATAATAATAAGAAACGGTGCAAAAACAATAAGTCCCCAAACGTTGTTTGGGGGACTTAATAATAAGAAACGGTGCAAAAACAATAAGTCCCCAAACGTTGTTTGGGGGACTTAATAATAATAAGAAACGGTGCAAAAACAATAAGTCTCCCAAACTTTGTTTTGGGCGACTTAATTACCTATAAAATTGTGAAAAACAATTCTTCAGATCAAATGTATCCACAATGATTATTATGTGGTTATTGGGAATAAAAATGAAACAAAGTATTTTTCCATAAGAGAAAATTTTACTTCAAGTAAACAGCAAATTTTGTATAAATTTTCAAATCAAAATAACCCAAATTATTATTCCTAGATATTGAGATTGTAAACAGAAAGAGTAATAATATTAGCAATATGTATTAAAATCTTTTATGTTTTTTTTATACCAGATAAATTTACTGCTGATATATGGAAATTGTGCCATGTACACATTTTTTCACTTTCCTATATACTATTTTTAAAAGACAACTATCAATTTATATTCATTTAATCTCATTGGCAATCTTTTTAAATAGAACTTCATTATAAGCTTATTAATAGTTATACATAATACAAAAGTATACATTCAGGTAGCCCTGTCTACCAAGCTGAAATAGATAAGTGTAAAAAATACAACTAGCTTGATTCATCTTCAATATCTGAATATCACAATAGGTTTAACCTGTGTTAATACCCATTGGCATAACCATCAAGGTGAAATACAAATCAGGTTAGACTAGTAGCCAGTTTTTTAAAAACCAATTGATAGATTTAAATGACCAAGTGGTCTTGTCACTTAAAAAATAGGGTGAGCTGTTGTTACAGTAGAACGACCATGGTCATATCAAACAGACAATAACATAACTTTGAACATATATTTTATCAGTTCTGCTATAGCAACTGGTTCAGAACTTTGGATCACAAAGAATGGCATCTTATCTGTTGGCTATATTTTTTTCATTTTTTTAAGAGCTTGATGTTATTTTTCTCCCAAAGGAAATCAGACTTTTATCTTTTAACATATGAAATCTACTCTCTCTGTTTAATTTTCGTGCTAACAATGTCAACGCGAAAATCACGAAAATAAAACTGCCGCGAAAATTTCCAGGTTTACAGTACTTACTTAATAGTTCATATCCGAAAAAAAACAAACACTAACCCAATGCACCATATGTTTTGTTAATTCAGGATTTGAAACTAGATCAAAATAGAACTTTGATGCAGAAGATTTGAAGAAAATATCTAATTTAGAGGAAATTGAAATTGAAAATGCATTGAATGCTATGGGAAACCATATGTTTGTACCTGGGTAGGTACAAATGGAACTATTGTAACAAGTCAAAAGTTTTGGCGGTTTATAAAAAAAAGCTTCGCCGAGCGCAGCATGATACGACCGCAACATGTTGAACTCTGTACGTTTTAGGCCTAATATGGATAGTCTATTGTTCTGGACACATGCAGCCCATGGTGGACTGACAAAGGTTTTTGACACATGCTTCTCTGATGGACTTTCGACCCAGGGGGTAAAAATATAAATTTTGAATGTTGTATTCTACTCTTGAAAAGAATAATGTTTGGGGAAAAAATTAAAAATCGAACCAGAATTTTCTTAAAATTATGATTACAGCCCCAAAAATTTATTCTTAAATTTAGAATCGCTACCTGACAAGAATTAATTTGCAAAAAAAAATTTTCAAAATCGGACCACAAATAAAAAAGCCCCATTTGGCCCCTAATTACGTAATAGGGGGAAAAAGGGGGGGTCACAAAAATTAATTCTTAATTTGGTATTCGCTATTTGACAAGAACAAACATGCAAAAAAAATTTTCAAAATCGGACCAGAAATAAAAAAGTTACAATTATGGCCCCTTTTGGTCCCTAATAACGTAACAGTAAAAAAAGGGGACACAAAAATATATCTGCTACTTGACAAGAATAAACTTGCAAAAAAAATTATCAAAATCGGACAAGAATTAAAAAAGTTTCGCTTTCGGCCCCTTTTAGCCCCTTATTACGTAACAGGTGAAAAAGGGGTGGGGGTCGCAAAAATAAATTCTCAAATTTGGATTCGCTACTTGACAAAAATAAACTAGCAAAAAAAATTTCAAAATCGGACCACAAATAAAAAAGTTTCGATTTTGGCCCCATTTGGCCCCCTAATTACGTAATAGGCGAAAAAAGGGGGGATCGCAAAAATTAATTCTTAATTTTGTATCCGCTATTTGAGAAGAACAAACATGCAAAAAAAATTTTCAAAATCTGACCAGAAATAAAAAAGTTACAATTTTGGCCCCTTTTGGTCCCTAATAACGTAACAGTAAAAAAAGGGGACACAAAAATATATCTGCTACTTGACAAGAATAAACTTGCAAAAAAAATTATAAAAATCGGACAAGAATTTAAAAAGTTTCGCTTTCGGCCCCTTTTAGCCCCTTATTACGTAACAGGTGAAAAAGGGGTGGGGGTCGCAAAAATAAATTCTCAAATTTGGATTTGCTACTTGACAAAAATAAACAAGCAAAAAAAATTTCAAAATCGGACCACAAATAAAAGTTTCGATTTTGGCCCCATTTGGCCCCTAATTATGTAATAGGGGAAAAAGGGGGGGGTCGCAAAAATTAATTCTTAATTTTGTATCCGCTATTTGACAAGAACAAACATGCAAAAAAAATTTTCAAAATCGGACCACAAATAAAAAAGTTTTTATTTTGGCCCCTTTTGGCCCCTAATTACACAACGGAGAAAAAGGGGGCGCAAAAATTCATCAGGTTCATTCTTTTATTGTAAGAAACATTCTTGACAAATTTCACAGCAATAGGCCAACTAGGACCAAAGTTATGGTGGAAAAAAGTAAAATATTTGAATTTTTTGCCCCTTTTGGGCCCCTAATTTCAAAACAAAAAAACGGGGGACCCCCAAAATCAATCCCATTCATCCTTGTATGGTATGGAACATTACTGTCAAATTTCATAGCAATTGGATAACTAGAACTAAAGTTATTGTGGAAACAAACAAAAAAGTAGTATTTTTGGCCCTTTTTTGGCCCCTAATTTCTAAACGAAAAATGGGGGGACCCCCAAAATCAATCCCATTCATCCTTTTATGGTAAGGAACATCATTGTAAAGTTTCATAGCAATTGGATAACTGGAACTAAAGTTATTGTGGAAACACTAAAAAGTTAACAGACACCGACGACGACAACGACGACGACAACGACGACGACGACAACAACGACAGCATCATACCATAATACGTCCGCAAATTTTTTGCGGTCGTATAAAAATCTAGTACTGAATTGTTAATAACTAATGGAAATTAATGATATTTATCACTTTAATCAATTGAAAACATAACGACATTTCATAGACAAAAATTTTGTGATATCATTAAGGTGTGCATGTATTTTTAATTTTTCATGCAATGGCCATATTGGTAAAGGAGTAGAGCCGTAAAGACCCCAAATCGGCCCAAAAATTCAACTTTGATATACCTGCTTGTAATTGCTGTTTTGGCATGTTTGGTGTTCATTAGACTTCATATTTCATAAATTGCAATACCTTTTGGTTCAATTCTTTATAAACAAGGAATGCAGTGAGCTCAAAATCAGTTTATTTGGTAAAAAATCTCAATATTTGACATTTTTCCTTGATTTTTATGTATAAATTGATGAATTCGAAAATGGCCACACCCGTCCACCAAAATCATTTTGTGATAATAATGTGCATTTTTATGTTTATAAACTGACTATAAAAAAATATGATGGTCCACAAATGTGGCCAATACTAATTTTGACAAAATACGAAGATAAAACAGTGAAAATGTGTGACAAAAAGAATTTTACAATTTGGGGCGTGTTTGAAATGTCAAGGCTAAACCTGTAAAGGTAAAGGTAAGATTTATTTAATGTCGGTGAGTACACATCAGTGATGTGTACACAAGTCAAACAATTAACATAAGCTCTTAAGAGCTTTAGAATGACAGCAAGATTAATGACTGTTTGGCTAATATGAGGCCCTTGCATGGTCGCCAGACTTGTGTGGGAGGAAAGCCTGATATTCCAAGCTATAAAACAGTGAAACCCATGAGCAACGGTAGGTGCCTGGAAACCTTGACACGTTAGGGGCTCGAACCCACAAAGATGTAGACCTGTGATTTAAAGTCCAGTGCCTTAAACACTTGGCAACTGCGCTGCCATGTATGCATCCCTGTAATGTAAATATCTTGTTAAATCTTACATGTAAGATATGAAAAGTTCAGTAAATTTTATACCTTAACTCATATTAGTTAAATTTACGAATAGTTGAAATAGTTTGAAAATTAGTAAAAATACTGGACATATTTGAGGCCTTCGTGGCTCTACTCCTTTATGAATAAAAAATATTATATTCTTTCTGAAACCAAAACAGGGACTAAACAAACTTGTGTGTCTTTATGTTAGACTATCATGACTATGTCAGTGTGTGTCTGCAAATGAAACCTAAATGTATGGCAAGCCAAAGTGGACAAAAGTCCATATTTATTAATATTAATAAATCATTTATTAATATTAATAATTCATTTATTAATATTGATAAATATTTATTAATATTTATAATTCATTTATTAATATTAATAATTCGAATTTTTAATATTAATAAATCAAAATTGATTTATTCATATTAAAAAAGGATTTATTAATATTAAAAAAGGATTTATTAATATTAAAAAATGAATTATTAATATTAAGAAATGAATTATTAATATTAAAAAAGGATTTATTAATATTAATAAATCAACGGTATTTATTAATATTAATAATTCATTTTTAAATATTAATAAATCATTTTTTAATATTAACAATTCATTTTTTAATATTAATAATTCATTTTTTAATATTAATAAATGATTTTTAAATATTAATAATTCACGGAATTATAAATATTAAAAAATGAATTATTAATATTAAAAAATGATTTTTTAATATTAATAAATCCTTTTTCAAGCGTTTCAAAGACAATTCAAACGATGTCTGAGATCACCCCTCTAGCAATGTTCTGTTCTGTTCTATAGATTCCTCCACTGATTGGAGAACCATTTAAATAATTAAACTGATACGTTTTTAAATCCCCAGGAATCGTTTCTTAAGATGTAACAGTCTAAATATTGACGAACGTTATATCTGTGGCATGGGAACTATAGCTATATTGTATAAGTACAATAAATTTTGGAGACCTAAATGTCACTTCATTGTCCTTACAAGTTCACCCTGAGTAGGATACACACTGACAGTTTGTGATGATTTAGGCAAAAGTTTGCCTCAGAATGGCGCTTCGCTGGGTGTGCAGGGCGTAGCAAAACCCTCTTGCAATGGATTCAATGCTATGGCCAAACAAAAAAGTATGTGTGTTTACTGTCACATGCTGAAAAAAATTAGGGTCGGTAGGTAGGAAATTATTTTTTTTTATAATTTTTTTTTTACCTTGAGTCTATGGGAGCAGCTTTGTGACTTTAATAGTGCTTAATGGAAAATGCTCAAAAAAACTTTAGGGTAGGGGGGTAAAAATTAGGTAGGGTAGGGTGACAGTAAACTCATCTACTTTTTTTTTGGCCTATTGTAAGATGTCACTGGTAACTGTATAATTGGCAAGGCTATACAGTTTTATATTAGCTGGGTGAAAGACTCAGGATATGCCAATAGGTCATTTATAACATCTTGTCCAAAACTGCTTTCTAGCACAGTATAGATAAAGTTGAGAAATCTAGGTCTAGTCTGGTCAAGTGAAGAACAAACCACGAAGAAGTGAGTTTGATCCTAAATGCCATTGTCACAGAGAGGGCAAACTCATGTCTCAATGGTTAAATGTATGGCGAGTAGACTGAAGCGTATAAACACCAAGCAGTAATCTCATTTAGTAGGTTTCGCGCGCCTTAAAACCGGGTTTAACCCACCATCTCTTTTGAAATGCCTGTACCAAGTCAGAAACATTGTGATCTTCAATTTTTCTGGTATGACATTGTCTTCCTTGATTTGTCTTGTCTTATGGACATTTGAGATAAATTCTCCAAGTTCAGTAATTTTGTTATTACCTTTATTTATTGATGCTCTAGTGACAGAGGTTGGTTCATGTCCACACTGAGCCCATATAAGGTTGGGCTTTCCAATTTCTATTTTATTTAAGCAGTGTCTGCTGTGTTGCCTGATACTTCAAATCCTTTTCCCATTTGTAAGTTTATTGCTCTGGTGGTTAGCTTTTTCCAGGCACCATTTGATGGTATATGTTACTGAGGAGGTAGGCCGTATCTATCAAGGATCATAAGTAGTAACATGAGTAAACCAACTATGTGAGGATGATGATTATATTGTTAGTTCATATTCAACAGTATCTTTGTTACGAATAATGTTTCCAAAGGTACATAATTACGGTGCGCTTTTCGATCTCGGCTGGCAGTGATAGGTAGTTGGCCATTAGCTTAAATAAGCAGCAGCATCAGATGTTCTTTTGGGCAGGTATTGGATTTGTTTAAGCAATTGTTTAAAGTACTTTAAAGATAAAGATAAAGATATTTTATTTTCCTAATCATAGGGCTCATTACAAGCATGTAATCACATACAGTATAAATAAAAGCCTTTCTCTCCCACTCGCACACACTCACACATACCACTATTGTTCTGATTAAGGATGATTGATTTAACAGTACAACATATATTAATACAATGGGGAGTCAGTTGCGTACATTTTATTTATATCCATCTATATGGAAAGAAGGATAACTCTAATTGCCAAGAGAAGAAAAAACAATTCATGTATAAAAAAATGTGACAAAGAACTGGTGAAAACTAAGTTTTGTTTTGTTTTTTTTTTAAATAAGTTTCACTTAAGCAAATATTTAGCTCTCAATGCATAATATGAGGATAGCAATTCACATAATGTAGAGTTAAAATGAAGGCTATCGTTTGACATGAACCAAATAAGCAGATTGCTATCAGATATTTGGGATAAATATGGGGTTTTTTTTTAATAGTTCATCCAGAAAGGTTTTTCTTTGATTATTATAAAGGGTACATTTAAATAAAAAATGTTCTTCGTCTTCAATCGAGTTCATTGAGCAAAACTGGCATGTTTTCTCTGATCTTGGCAGTGTAATACTTTTCCCATGTTCATCAATTTTTCGCTCGTAACTGCCTCTCTCTATGCGGAGACAGTGATTGCTTATTCTAAATCTAGTTAAAATTACTCTCTTATCTCTGTTCTTAATATTGAGGTAATCTTCAAAAGTGAAAGCATATTTAAATTTAAAGTAGTTGCTTAATTTACTGTGATCATCTCTTTTTAATAAGTCTCTTTGATTGCTCCAATATTGTTAAAAAATCAGTTTTGATATTTTTTTAAGTAAAATTTTGAATTTATTTTTACTGAGTTTTTTACAAAGTGCTAAATTTAGCCCAAGTTTATCACTAAAAAACTTAATATTTGCATACCATTATTGATAAGCCATAGCTTTATCAGAGGAGCTTTCAATATAAGCATCACTTAAGAGATCAGTGGGGGAGTTTTCAAGGCGGTGCCAATACATTAACATTTGAATTACTATGTTAATATATAAAGGAAATCTACCTAGCTCTGATAAAACTCCAATATTTGTGCAATTTTTTGAGACACCAAGAATATACTTGCAAAATTTAAGATTTAATTTATCAGGTTCCCAATCTTTGAAAATTTAGGATGGACTTGATGTCCCTTGTGACAATTCTTACGCTCTCTAACCCGTAGATAAGTCTAAGAATGTTACAAAATGTATTATGTGTAGTGAGACTGTTAGACAAAGGCCATTGAGACCGTGTTACCCTGCACCCATGAGCATGTGACGAGTGAGTAGGATGTCTTTCTAGCTGTGCTGATACGTTCTTCGGCTACAAGTTCGTTGGTAAACTTTGATGTGTTGTCTCTTGTTATACCCAGATGGGTAGCTTTTTCCGAGGTTGGCACTACTGTTCCATTCATTGAAACTTCTTCAGCATTGGGTATACCAAAGTGTACAATTTACAATTGATGATTTAGTTGCACTTATGACATAATGCTTACGAATAGCATATTCTTTCTGGACAGACAACATGGCTTGCCACTCGTTAACATCGTTCGAAGATAGACATATATCATCAGCAACGGTGGGTGTCCCACAGTATATGACTAATAAAACTTCCCAGACTATGTTCTTTTAATGTGATTTGGAGTGGGTTGATATATTCTTTGTATGCAGACGGTGACCATCCACCTCCCTGTCTGATTCCTTGCTGTTCTTTAAATGATCTTGAGGTTTCACCTTGATAGAAGTCTGAAGTTTAATGCAAATTGTCTTGTCTTCAAACGGATAAACGATAATAGATGCTTCTCTAATTTTCATCCGATTTATCAACCTCTTAACAAGTTGTGAAAAAATATTTCTCACCTTTAGAGAGAAATTTGTTCTCAGCGTAATTGCACGTGCAATTGATGAGCGACCTTTTGCAATTTCTTACCTGTAAACATTAGAGATAAACCTTCTACAACTTAATTCTCGATGATTATGGAATTTCTAACATCTCGAGAAATAAATTTGATATTTTAATCGCTAGGCAAGCCTCGCCATTAAAATAATCAAATTTATTTCTCTCGATGTTAGAAATTCCATAATCAACTCGATTGCGTTGTAGAAGCTATATTTCTTGCATTATATCTTCACTGTTCCAAAACGTAGGACCACTCCATTGTCAGAGTTGACATGTACAAATCAGGTGATTGTACAACCGATAACATTATTATCACATTATACATGGAGCAGAATATGTCCAGGGAGAATCTCAAAGTAATAAGAAAATAACAAAACCTTTTGGGGACTATGATGGGAATGATTAATATTAAAAAATGATTTTTTAATATTAATAAATGATTTATTAATATTAATAAATGTCACCGATTTATTAATATTAATAAATGATTTTTTAATATTAATAATTCATTTTTTAATATTAAAAAATCATTTATTAATATTAATAATTCATTTTCTAATATTAATAAATGAATTATTAATATTAATAAATCGGTGATTTATTAATATTAGAAAATGATTTATTAATATTAATAAATGAATTATTAATATTAATAAATGAATTATAAATATTAATAAATGAATTATTAATATTAGAAAATGATTTATTAATATTAATAAATGAATTATTAATATTAATAAATATGGACTTTTGTCCAGTTTGGCTTGCCATACAAATGTGATAAACTTACTATCTTCATTTCTTCAAAAATTATTTGAAATAAGAAACTCAAATGTGTCTGGAGTATGATTTTATTATTATTTTTATATATATATACACTTGCTTATAAAAGCAATTTTATTTGTTTATATAGACTATTTGACTTTTTACTATCTATAAACACAATAGTTCTACCATGTATTTTTATTTATTTTTTCATAATACAAAGTAAACTAGTATTTTTACTATTTTCCTCTATGTATGATCATGTATTCTATACTTGTAATTTTGTGAACTAAATGTGTAACTATGCACCATAATTTTTGTACTACAGGTCTTAACCAATTATTGTAATTGCGTTTGAACCAATAAAATATTCTAAAATATTCTAATGAAAAGGGTGTTCGTTTAGTGGCAAGTTATCAAAAGAATGTGAGTTTTTCAGATACCATGAGGACAGCTTGGTCTGTTTTTATCATCTTTGTCTTCTAAAATGACATCAAGCTCTGAGACACTCGCTGCCATAGATCTAGAAAATAAAATGAATGAAGGGAAGTAATCGCTTTTAATTTTTCCCGCGAAAAGTTTGTCGATGCATCTGATAACCAACTAAATTTTCAAATCACAAAACACTGTCATGAAACTAGAGACATTGCCTTTAATAGATAAAAATTATTGTTCATCTTACTGTGTAAATTGGCAAGTAAATCTCTGTGCTGGTTATTAAAGTGAAAATTCAAAACATGCTTGGCTATTGGACAAATTACCGTAGACTTATAAATACTGGTCTAAGTTACACGTAACATTTACAATACAATATATTATATACAACAGACAGCAATACACACTTAATCACAAAATGACCAGCAACCCCTGAGACTTGAAGGAGAAAAAGACAAAGCAGTGTAACAGCGTATTTTTTACAGATAATTTCAAGCATGGTGGATAAGATAAACATGTTATCAGAAGTATTCCGACATCATTTCTAATGACTGCTTGAAAAGGATACTAATGATTCTAACATATGTTTTACGGTTTCGGGATTCAAAAGAAAAAATATTTTTGTTCCGGAAAGATTTGGGAAATTAACATAGCCAGTTTTTTCATGCCATTTTACATGTTGAACAAAGAAGCTCTGATATTGTTACAGTATAATGATTTTTCCGCGGGTATCTATATATTCGCATTTTTTCCACAGCCCTTGGCATCTCACGAAAATAAAATCTTGTAAATAGTGCTATGTACAGTATATACTAGCATATAAGTAATCCCAAAATTTGAATTCCGGGAAAACAGATCTTTCTTTTTTTCAAGTATCTGCGAAATTTAGCTCCTGCGAAAAAAAGTATTTAACGTACATATTTTAGAATAAAGATTCATATTGTTTGAAGAAAGACTTTCTCTTTACCTTCCAACTGACCTATATTGGACAGACTGAGTCAATATTTTAGATCCAAACTTATATTCATAATTATAAATAATATCTTTGTTGCAAAATTACACCCATTAGGGTCAAGCAATACAATCTAAAACTAACGAATATACAAACAATATCAATAAAACACAATAACATCACATAAAAAAAAATTACAAGTAGAATTAAGCATTAGCTGACATGGACCTGTTTCTCAATTCTAATGACTGTTGAATAAAGTCACACAGATCAGCCAATAACTCATTTTTCGGGACTAATAAAAGTTTTATTTTATCAATAGGGCTTAAGTTGGGGAATTGGTTGTTATGGTTATTTTTTATGTTATCGAAAAACAGATTTCGCAAATTATCGTTTTATATGTACAATTAATTAGGAAAAAGTTGAATTCATCTTCAAGGATGTTGCAACATTTGCAGAGTCTTTCTGGTTTAGGAATTTTTCTTGTAACGCCCGGCTTCTAAATTGCGTTATAAGTTAACGTTTAAAAAAAACTGTTTCTTTCAAATAATTTTCCACTTTTAAATCTGTCTTAAGTTGGCTATATATAAAGACAGAACTATTTTTATCTACTTAGCTGAGTGAGTGATTACTCAAAACTTTGCAGAATATTGAAAAAATTACGAAGATCTAGGTCCGACTAGTCCATATAATAACTTACATCTAGGATGATTGACATGGTTTAAAAATATATATGTCAAAGGCGGATTTAGAACCGGGGTGCGCCCTCCTGTTTGACAGGAAAATTTGGTTAGGAACTGTACGAAACAAGAGGTCCCAGAAGATTTGTTTTAGTTGCGCGTCCTCCCGTATGAAAATTTCAGGATCCGCCACAGTATGTTGTGCAAAAGTTGCAATATAGTACATGTTGTAACATGTATACAAATAAATTGTACAAGTTAAGAAAAATTATGACATGGCTGTCTTTCGTCAAGTAGAATTATTCCAAAAACAATGGTCAAGGTATATGAGATTTTAAACTTTTTTTGAAATTCTGCATGTCAATTTTAAGAAATATTCACATATAAGTGTTTAATAAATAGTATTATTGAAGTGCCAAAACAAAAGCAATTAAAGTGTTGTTGCTCAAACAAAGAAAATAAAGTTTTGGAACTTATATTGCGATCATTATGCAATGGAAGTTCTTAAAACTTGATGTTTTTTATAGACTTGATTGTGAACTTCAAAATACATTTTTTCTTTGATCCATGCTCATTTATGATTAGAAGAAAATAAGTTGTGTCTCATTATGTAAAGGGCAATCAATATCAATTTATCTGTGCATGGTGCAACAACTTGTACACGACATATATGTAAAAGGTATAGCAATGATCTAAGAAGGAAGGGAAAATATCATTATAATGCAACGGGAAAATGAGAAAAATTCGGATGCATATTTTGGAGTCTGAAATATAAATTCAGACCAATACAGAGCTTTTTGAAGGTTGTATTACTTAACGGCTATTTCTTTTGGGAATATTTTAAATAATGACAGTTAATTGTTGTGCGTGCAAAGTTTTTTTTTGCGCTTCCCGCTTTACTGTCTACACTTTGATTTGACCCATTTGGCCGTCTAGGAAGAGAACGTCAGAGAAAGAGCGCCATGGCGACACTGAACGTCGTTTTTAGAAACCCCTAGATACAATGGCGGAAGACAGTCAACCCTTAGCAGAAGAGTTCAACGATATAGAAATACAACCAGCACGAGGCTACACGTACGAAAGATTGGGAATAGAACTCGCCAACATTGAAAAGTTAGCACCAGATGGACTAGCCATTACAATCAAGGACGATGATTTGTTCCGTTGGAGAGTTACTATTGATGGACCTAAAGGCACACCATATGAAGGTGGGAAATTTGCCATGAAGCTATATTTCCCGTCTGGTTATCCCGAAAATCCACCGATGATTACGTTCAAGACGAAAATTTACCATCCAAACGTCGATTCGTTTGGGATCGTCCATATAGATATACTACTTCCAATGAATTGGTCACCGGCAATGCCAGTATCTGATATTTTAAATACCGTATTAAATGTTTTGATTGAACCTAAACCCACTGAATACTGTGACCCCACAATTTTGCAACATTTCCAGCAAAACAGAGAACAGTTTTTTGAAAAGGCAAAGGATTGGACAAGATTGTATGCCGGGAAGCGAACTGTATTTAAAGTAAGGGGTCTTTCAAAACGAAATCATTCCGCTAATTTGTTTTGTTGTGGTAAACAAAGTTCTTACACAGATGAGTGAAATAAACTAACCATAGAATTGTACAATCAGATCCACAAAATATGTGTATACTAGATATTTTACAATTGCTTAAGTTCGTTATAGTTATTTAATAAATTATATTTACGGAAGCTCGCTGAATTTGTATTTCATTCATAGGTTCTCAATATCATGTGTCGTCTACTTGCTATTTTAGCTAATTTGATTTAGAAGGTGATTTAGAGAATACAAATGTCTCAAGCATTCAATGTTTTTAAACTTTATAACTGCAATGTAATTTTGGGGGCCCAAAGGATTTCTTTGAATCTCAGTTCTAAGTGAAACTTTGACTAAGTATGTATGTTCATACGAACAGAAAAAAAACATGTAATATAAATATCATCACAATATCTATTTTATTACGAAACAAGAGTTGGGTCTCAAAAATTATTACCACAGTGAACTAATAATGTTACAACACGGATCAAATCGCAATTAATCTTGTTTGAAACACAATCTTATTTCTCTTCTCTTTCTATTTCATTAGATTGTACAACATCTGAAATTAACTTCTTTTATTTGCATTTATGGAAATAATACGGTTTGGAAACACATTAATAAAGATATGGAAAACTAATGACAGAAAGATTTATTTTCAATAAATATCATATGATAGGAAGAATTCATATATTTTTTAAATTTGGAATAAATCGTCAAGATTGCTCTTTTATTTGTCTAGCTTTGTAGAAAATTAAGTTTTCATTGATTTTTCGTTACATACTAGTAAACCTCGAAGCCAATCATAAAAAAAAAAATCAAGATTTATTACCCATTACTTGCTGCAGAAGAAATATTTTTCTGTATCTGTGCAGCTACTAGTACTTGCTTGGACAAGTATACCTTGCGTATTTTTCTACAATTAGAGTTGTTTTTTTCTTCAAAAAAGTCTTTCAGGAAGACTTTCCAGCGCCACCATCTGTTGCATTGTTCTGAGCCACAAATGCGTGAGAGTCAGACATTTATTCATACAGTAGTATAATTGAACTTTAAAGAAAAGCAATGTGGACGGTTTGTGCTTGTGTTCAGACCAATCCATCTTCTCCATGGTAATAATTCGTGAATGTGATGATTCATTAGGGGTTAAACTCGTGATCAATGTAATATCAAATAAAGCTATCTTTTGACACGGGGGACAAAGTCCAGACAGCGTAGAATAAGTATAGATGATAAATATAATCAAAATAATATATATGTTGGTGATTTCAGACAAAACCTTTGACAATTTCTTTCCCTATATATCATTGGTTTTAATTAACTATAAGTAATTCTGGTTAATCCCCTTTCCTTCATCAATTCAAAATTCAAACATGAGTGATATATATGCAATGAAAACTTCCTGGATTATGACAGTACATACATAAAAATAAAAAAATCGACAGCATGTGAAACACCAGAATGATTATTTAAAGCAATGGCAGGCATGCAAGTTGCTGAAAACACGTCCATTATCACTTGTTAACCATCTTAATTGAACATGCGACTAGCAGGGCATGATTGTCTAACTGTCTGTCATTGAACTTAATCACGGGGCAAGGACAAGTGGTGCCCAACTCCACCGATATTTTGAAGAGATATGCTAAGAGGTCGAGGATGAGAGAGACGCGTGGAGAGAGGGTTTGCTACTTGATGCACACCGTGCAAAAAAAAATCCATGTCAGGGTTAGACTTAAGTCGCCCTTTAGTACCTAGTAGAACTAGTGATAGTGTTTCACATTTGCAGTTTGATTCGAAACCTAAGCGAACAAAAGTATATTCTAAAATCTGATTCGAACCGAATTGAGGATCAAAGTCTGTCATATATTTCCTTATAGTAATCTTCATTTTCTTTTCCCCGGTGAAAGCCATTGTAGAAATTTCAGACGTGTATTCTCTGTGCGCAGATATCTTGATTCCATCTCTTCAAAAGAGGAAAATAAATGATATTAGAAAAGTAAATAAAAAAAAAACATCTCGAAGAAGTGTCATTATCTTGGAAGATCAACGCCGGGAATCCTGTCACATTCCTGTAACAATGACAATGGAAAACACTGATCATTTAATCTCTTGGGCGGATCATACACGTCTAGAGTTACTACAAGTGCTTTTCACCAGGGAATGAAAATGAAAATTACTATACGGATATAAAAGACAGAATGATATGATATCTTGTTGTTTTTACTCTTAGAATGTTCAGTGGTTGACTCGAAGGTCTTAGTTAAGGTTGTCTAGATGTTCGTTGGCAGCCCAAAATTCAAATCAAATGCATCAAATCCTCATTAGTAAAACACCTTTTGGGGGGTTTCAAAGAGAAATATACGTTTTATATGTATTATAAACATTATGTACATGGATTATGAGGAAAAGACTTAATTAACTTTAAAAAAAGCCTTTAGGGAGCAACCTTTTGATTTTTATGGGGGGGGGGGGGGGGGCTATTGTGAAATTTGAAATAAATAGGCAGGATGGCAAAAATCCAGAAATAAAAAGATAGGACAGTGCTTTGAGTTAAAAAAAAGGCTGAATGGTACTTTTGGCTAAAAAGTTTATAGTTGCTTTAAAAATAAAAAAAATTGCGTGCACGCAAGTGCGCAAAAAAATTCCAGACTCGACTTTTTCCGAAAATAAAAAGGCAGGACGAACAAAATATCCATAGCCCCCCCCCCCCCTTCCCTAAAAATCACATGGTTGCTCCCTTAATTGTACATATGCACCTGATTTGTTTTCAATTATGTTGCTGCTAAGGCAACAGATTAAAAGACTGTATAAATAAAAAAAAAGCTGGCTAATTATGACCGTGCTTATGGTATCGTTAACACTATACACCTCGATGTAAACAAAATTTCAGTAAACATTTATATTAAGAAATTAAGTGTTTCTACAGCTGCCTCCGACTAAAGAGATGTTCAATATTACAAACACTTTAATTCTGCATTTATTTGATTACAGTGGATATGCCGTGGTGTTAATTAAACACATTATACAAGTAAGACTAAACCAAAGATTGAATATGGAACTTAAAAACTAGAATTTAAGCCTATAACTTATTATGACTATAAATTCTGGCACAAGCAACAAAAAAAAATCATCCTTAAAAAGATTAGATCTTTTTTAATAACAGTTTTGATAAAGAAGCTTTTTCGTATTTTCTTCTGACATCTTTTGGCGTTTCCCTATTAAAAAATGCTTTCGTGTCCCAATTAACTTTGTTTGACTTTCCACTTTAAATTTGGTAATGTTTCTGGCACTTTAAACTTGGCTGTCTTCTCCAACCTTAAACTTAGTCTGTCTGAATCCCCATTTTCAGCTTGATTGGACTTCCCACTTTTTGCTTAGTTTGGCTTCTGTTTTCAAAAGGTTTGCTTTAAACTTGGTTTGTCTTTAAACTTTAAACTTGACTTGGCTATAAGATACCCTCTAGCTTAATACATTTAATTTAACTGCCAAGAGGCTACATTACTCTACTTCACTGAAAGTTAAAGAAAATTTATAAAAAAAAAACATGATTTACAACTTTATTTTTTCTTATATTCGTGTTAATTCTAACACATTTATCCTAGATTGGGGAGCAAGCTTTATGTTACGTGAATCCCTCTCCAGTTTGCAGTTTGGCCTTTGTAGCGGCTGCTGCTATTATCGACTTCTGCTAATGGATCTTTAACGTGCATGGGATATTCCCCATATATAAACGGGACAAACTTTTCCCGTCCCTTCCGAGAGACCAGCATCGCGAGACTATCATCGCATATGTGTCATGAAAAAGCCTAGAATTGGTTCATATGATTTTCATCCATGACGATGATCGAACCATTAACCTAGCGTAACCTTGTCTGTTCTAACATATTAAGGATTTTAGAAGCAGCTAATTGAAAAATAACGATGTGAAAATCGGACATGCTATAAAAAAAACAAGAATATGTCCAAAAGACATAATGCCCCATCTCGCAACATTTATTTTTTCTGCAATCACTAAAGCATCACTAGGTACACCTACCATACCAATATGGTTGCTATGGCACTTGTCAGTAAGAAGGAATGGACTTTAACCATTCTTCTATAAGTGGTCATTCATGCGGAAAATATAGGTCACAGCCAGCATCTGAAGCATGCATTGTGCTTAGCATCACTAGGTGATCCTACCATACCAATATTATTGATGTGGCATTTGTCAGTAAGTGGGAATTTGGAAATTTGGGATTTTGGACGGGCAAACGGACAGACGGACGGACGAACGGACCCGAACACTAAATGCCCCTCTAATTTTGTAGATGGGGCATTTAGTTTATCAAAAAAGTAACTAGCGGCGCACACATGGCAAAATTAGCATTTATTTTTACATCATAGACAATTAAAATTGATGTATAAAATTAGTATCGAATATGATCAACAAGTCATAATTTTTATGTTTAATGACTTAGTTCATCTAAAGAAAGAGTTCAGAAATGGTATCATGTTAATTATAGAGTGCATTTGGTTCTGTGGTCGGTTAGTAAAAACATATTTTTGTATGTCCTATGCATTGAACATAGCTGTGTTAATACATTGTCACTATTAAACTTGGACTGTGTCTCTAGACACATCAGTCTTGTCTAATATTTTTAAATTAAACTAGCTATATGTAAGGGCAGTCAGTCAATATATATTTACTTTAGGGGAAAATATATCTAGGTGTTGTTGGCTTTACAATATTCGTTGTACTAGAATTTGTTGATCATGTTTGATTGCAAGCTTTCTTCCTCTATTGAAAGGTTTGGGTCTAGACCAGTTTAGGCGAAAATGTACACGAGAATTGCAAACTGGCCTTAGAAAAGGGAAGGATTCAGCTCGGAACCCTCCTCTGAATTTGCCGCTGCGTTATACAAAATGTCTTGTATTTGACTTTTGTTTGTTGACACCAGCTTAGTAAACAACTGATAAGTTTGTTTATTTGTTTTTCTTAGAACGAAAGGTCACCACTGTCTTTGCGTTAGGTTTATTTTATTTGGTTTAATCTTAATCAATACAACATGCATGTCTTGCATGCTAATGTCAAATAAAAGGCTTTGTGATGTAAATATGTGGAACATAAACGTGAATTTTCTCAAAGCTTTTAATCCTGCATAAAATATCAAATGTGTACAAGAGAGAATTTCGAACTAATAACCGCCAGTTATAGTTATTTTGATATTACAGAAAACTTGTTAATAGCTCTTAATACCAATTTTAACGACACTTTTAATGGGATCTAAAAAGCTTATTACTCATTTATGCATAAAGTTTTTGGTTAATGTGGCTTATGATTGCGCTGCAGTTTTCCCTAGTTGTCAGTCGTAAAAGGATAAAATCATGTTATGAAATGTCCTTCAAGATTAGATAGTACTGTACTCTTAGAAAACTATTTTTGGCCGGATTTCACAGAGTGCAAAATTCGGATAAACAAATGGTGAATGTCGGGAGGCGAGCGGGTGGGCAAAAGTTTTCGCTACAGTTTCCATAGCAACTACTAGTAGTAATCACAGCCACTTAATATTTAGTATATCATGTATATATGATCAGCATTGGGTTCTATAACGTGAGATTCAATTTAAGGTCTGTCGGTGACCTTCTTCGTGTTTAAAAAAAATCCGGCCATTTTTGACCGACAATTGTTTTCTTTTTTTCTGTTAAACCACATGTTAAATGCATGAGAAGCCCAAAAAAGAGGGACTGCTCATAAAGGGAAAGGGGAGAATTGCGGTTAAGACTGACATTTTTTTACGTTACTTCATATTGATTATTTATTTCTGATTCAGATTTGAAAAAAAGGCGACACAAACATGTACAAAACATTTTTATCTAGTATAAGTGCATGTAAAAACTTATGTATGGATGATAATGACCTAAGTGGCGTAAGTGTCAAAAAATGAAGCACGAGAAGGGAAAGGCATCACGCAAGAAAATGCTATGGACAAAAAAGACGAATCTTACACACTAAGTAAGACATGTTTTCGCTTTAAAGCACGATTGTATATTTGATTGCTTCATCGTTATTGTGCATTAACCATAGGCTTGGCCGTCCAACAATTCCAACTGTTCAACTTTTCAGAGTAATTGACTTGGCAATTTAAGAAATAATTATCAAAAGTGGCCATGCACAAACATAATTATTAAAAGCAAAACCAACGGTTATCGTTACCACTAAACCAGCCAAAAATGTATTATAATTGTTATGAATAGAAGGTTCCTTTTATCAAAAGCAACAAAAAATCACGGATATAATTCAAAAGGGCATTTGCAATGTTCATGACCAATGTGGCTTTGAAGTGCAAACAACATAAGTACGATAAAAGGTCGAACATCACACAAGAAATGCCAACGGACAAAACTTCCCACGCTAAGGCTACCATACCAAATAGATATTCGAATATTAAAGTCAAAGAAGTCTAAAGACGGAACAAGAATAAACCAAAGGAAGAACACGTCATCTTTATGTGATGCGTTCTATGTCCAAAAGGGCTCTTTCCTTCGAATTTCAATGATTGGTAGCGGGCGTATTAGATTTGGGCTAAAAATTCAGAAATACAGTTTTCATTTGGGCTAATGTACTCGACGTTTGGCCTATTCAAAATTTTACCTGAACAGGTGAATAAAGCTAAGTTTCTATCAAAGTCTTATAGGTTCTTACATAAGTTCTTGGAAAAGACCGGCTGGTCTTTCACGAGTGATAGAATTTTTCAGTCTTTCTGCGAGTGGAGCGCAGCGGAATGAGTCAAAAGACCAAAAAAATTCTATCACGAGTGAAAGATCATTGCCGGTTTTCCAAGGACGCGTGTAAGTACCTATTTCTTCCGTAAAAATCATTTTTTAATATTCTGAAGCCTTAGGTTACTTCATTCTTAAAACCGAAAGTTTAAAGTAACATTGCATTTTATTGGTCGACATCATCGATCAATATCAGTACCGACGGTTATAATTGGTTAATTGACCAGTGTGAGATCGCTGCACGTGCTCGCATCTCAACCTGGTCATCTTACACTGCAAAGAATCATTTACGGAAGAATATATAAATCATATATAAAAGGTGATAAAACTTTTCCGATTTTGACCCCCTCCCCCAAAAAAGTAATTTTAATACACCAAATATTGGAAATGCAAAATACTTTTGTATAACAGTTTTGATATCTTGTTATTGCTACTATTCACCTTGTATAGAAAAATATATAAATCACTTCGTCTTCATGCTTTGATGGTATAGGGTTCAAAGTTACTGAATAAATGCTTTGCTTTAAATGAACTTTCTTTCCGAATAAATGTGACTTTAAAGAACAGTGATATATCGTTGAATTGCACAACCTCAAAATGCTAAGCTTCATTATAAGGACAATCAGTAGATGTTCAATCTTGACCCAAATTCACGAATGGGTTATACGAAAAACCATCATAAAACAGGGATAGACAAATAATGTATATAATTTGATAATATTTACTGGTATATCACCTGCATTTGTATATTGTATAATTAAGCATTAGCCCAAACGTCGACTGCTATTAGCCCGAACGTAATCCTTTTTAAGCCCAATCGTAATGCCACTTAGTCCAATGGTTTGGATCCCCCTTGGTAGCAGCCTTCAGTCACATCGAAGGCTGCTGGCTATTTTCTTTCGCGGATTTCTAAAATGCCGTTGATATTATGGGCACCATGTATTTTACAGAGTGGAGTCTTGGAGTGGAGTTGTAGAGTGGAGTCTGGAGTTTGGAGTTTAGAGTGAAAAATTATTTAAATTTGACACAGCTGTGCTATAAATATTTGTCATATATGCTGATTGGTTATAAACCTAGATCAGCTACAGCACCATTCACCTTTAGATAGATTTTCATCATTGGCAGGAATGTCTAGAGTTTTAAAACAAAAGAGTTTTATTCATAAAGTAAGATTTATGACCTATGAACCACATATGGTTTAAATAACTATGCAGTCACAGACATAGGTCATTGCCCTGTACAACCTGTCTTTAATGCATTGCTATTTTAAAACATGATCAAGCAATTGGAATCTTCTCAGTCAACATGCATTTACTATAACTTAAGACATAACAGGACAAACAAGCACTTTTTATTACATAATTTTGATTATTCTTGTTAAAAAATGGAGCCATGTCTAACTTATTTTTTATCAGTCATCTTCACATTGTCAAAAAAGAATGCAAATGACCTAGATCAAGTTTATTGATAACTGGACATGCCATTAACTTTAATTAACTTTATTAAGTAATTCATTTTTGGCTTATAAAATCTATCAGGAATGAAAATGATTTAATGCTGATAGAATTGATAACATTTAGGCACAGAAACACAAACCTGTAACTCTTTTAATAATCTGGCTCACAGACCATGATTAAATTACCAAATTGAATAAAACAGAAATATATAAAATTTCTAAATATTGTTTTAAAATTAACATGATTATTAAGAGTGGAGAATAATTATTATTAAACTCCAGACTCCAAACTCCAAACTCCAGACTCCAAACTCCACGCCAAGACTCCACTCTGTAAAATACATGGTGCCGATATTATGTTGGCTGTGTCGCGTAAACTTAGTCCATGTCTCATTATCTTCTACATGCAATGCAATCGAAAAACAAGTCTTGAAACTATAAACATACTTTGTAACAAATAGGAATAAGAATAAAAACAACAACAAACATATATTCATATCAATAAATGTCATGTTAAAGTGCGCATGTATTAGTTTCCGGTCCTTTTATATGACAAGAATACTATGGTTAAGCAAAGTTTTTGTTGTTTTTGTTTTTGTTATTGTTTGTTTATTTATATTTAGTATACTGTTTTACTCTTGTCCGTTCGTCCGTAACAAAATTTTCGTATAGCAGTTTTCTAAGCACCTACAATAAACACAGGTCTGATATTTTGCATATTGCTTTATTTTATAGAAACATATAGTGTATATAGCGATTTTATTCTCCTAGATCATCAATTTCCTGTTTATCGAATACTTAGCTTTTTACATATGATGAACATACATGCAAAATTTCCGTCGCAGCTTTCTTAGCAACTAAATGGCTCGGAGGTCTGATATTTGCATAATGCTTTATCCTATAATAACATTTGGAGTACAGCGACTTTATGCTACTAGCTCATCTTCTTACTGTTAAAGGAATCCTCAGATTTTTGCAAGCCGGGGTATCACTAATAAGCATTAGCTCAATTATTAATTTGTTTGTTTATCGTATATGATAATTTTGCTGTAGAGCAACACAATTTCAAGCAAAAATTAATGTTAAGGAAAAATGATTTTGTCTTATAGAATTTTTTATCTTGCAAAGTCGTTGTTCCCTTTTCTATAAAGAAGGGGGTGGTCACTCAATTTATTTTGCTTGACGGGTGTGTTATAACAAGGAGGAACTGTTTGATCTTCCGGAGCACCTGAGTATCACTGTTAGTTAGACGTGAACCGCGTTTAATTGTTGCTTGCATTTTATTTAGTTGTTTCATGTGTGTTCTGTTATTTGCGGTTTTCCCATCATTTTTTCATTGTGTGCAACCTCGTTTTGTATTGACCCTTTCGGGCCACTGGCCAGCACTGTACTTCTTTGCTTCCCTGTCTCTCATTGTTAGAAACACAAAAAAACATGTGGATGCCGTTTCTTGACATTTTTTGTTTTCTGTTTACCAAAATAAATAACTTAGATACCAATATTCAAAACAATTTATTTTTCATAAAATAAAAACACATTTTTAATTTGTAAACATTATTTGGAATGTAAACAATAGACATATACATTCATAACAAAATCTAATGCGTAAAACATTGAAAATGAAAACATGGCAAAAACAAAGCAGAATCACTTCACCTTAAAACCACGGACGCCAAGTAATCAAAATATTATGAATACCAAAATCAGGTGCGAACACGCGTTAGCTTAATGGAATCTAATTAAAAGATAATGACTTTAATTAAGGAAAACTGTAAACAAAATTCTGGATAAATAACGGTATTCTGTTTCTTCATAACGCTGCGGTGGAGAATCTGCTTCAATATCATCAAAACCCTTACGAGATTTTATCTTAAACGTATAATGCTGTCCCTTTTTAACGAAACGTCCACAAAAAAGTATTTACAACATATCATGATTGTCATTAGTCACTTACAAATTATTCAGCTTTGTGTTTTGCTTAAAGATAGAAAACTAGTCATTAACTAATTATTCAGAGCTCGTATTTTGCTTTTAGAGATGGCCAACTTGATCGTTTAATAATCGATCATCAGTATTATGTACCCCCTAAGGACCAAGTGATTTGAATAACAACATTCCTTGGACATAAAAACTGACCCACAGCTTAATGGTAAACATGAAATGTACGTAGAAATGGGGGAAAATCATTTTTGTATATACATATGTAGTAAACAAAACAAAATCTCCGAAATAAAGGAAAACATGTTGTTGGCAACACATTCTTTTAGAATCTACAATTTCAAGGCCAGCGTGTGAGGAAGATCATTTCTTGTATTTTTTCTATGGTTCAAAAATAATTTTCCAGTTTGATGAATTGAGGGTGGGGGTGTATTTAAATTGTTTTTCAAAATTGCATTGTAATTAATAGCTAAGACCCAACATAGGGCAATACAATACAAGGGGCAGATTCACAGTTACGTTTGAACATGTCGTATATATCGTTTCAATTTGAAACTATTAAAACATAGTATGAGAGTCCCAGAAAAAAAATATTATCCAGCTATCATCCAGATTATTTCACATAAAAGCATCAGTGATTCAGGATCTCAAGAGAGTTAAGCTGATAATTTTAAGCCACATGCTGACTTCAACGCTAAAGATATTTAAGCACTGACTAAAATTTTAAGAGCTTAATATCATTATTGATTTTGGAAATGACAATAAAACAATATTGTATTACGCTTCAAGGTTAAAGCAGACTTGACATTTTGAATAACCTGAGATTTTAATAAATAATTTACAGAATTCTTAATCCGTGTAGATTTAGTCAGTTTAAGAGGTGGTCTCATGTACTACATGCATCTAATATATAGTTTCATTTTATATCATTTGCTAGTTCGACAAACAAATGCAACTACTTGTTAAGTACTTGGTATGCACGCCACATGTCGCACCATGGTGTCAGGTGTTTTGAGCTTATATGGGTTTTTCAGGGCTTACATGTTAATATACAAGCAAAAATGCTGTTAAATCATAAAATTAAGTAGAAACATGTTCAAAAGAACTATTCAAGCAATTAAAAGCCGCCACATGAGGAGGAGAATACCTCACAGCAATTGAAAGGTGCTATCCTTCACCCGGAGTACGAAGGCCTAAACTGTCATATGCCTCTTACAGGTCTAACGTATAAAAATGGAATGTAAACATTTCGAGACAAAAAGAATATGAAAACAAATGTCTTCCACATGTAAACATAAATGTTTGTGACCTGACAACAATAGATCGTTAATGAAAAACATATATACAATGAACAAGCACCGTGGTTGTCACTTTTACATCATGATCATAACATGCATAAATAATTCATGTGACAAGATATATTTTTCAAACTTAGCTCGATCTCCGTACAAAAGGCACTCAATGCTGCATAGACTGAACTCCTATCACGAAAAATCACTTTTCTGGAACTTTGTAAAGTTTATGTGGCTGAGCTCCTAATTTCCCTAAACAAGATTGTTTCCTTATCCTACCACCGTTGTATTCAACGTCACACGGAGGTGGGGTCCCGGGACGTGATCTCTGGGGACGTCTGAAAAGTTCCTCAGGGGACGTGTATGCCCTTTGTCTAGTAATGGGTTGAAAGTCATCGCTTTCTTCTGCTTCTTCGATAAAAATTGTCGGCAGTTCTCGGTCTTTTTGTTTCTTCTCAGCCTTAATACCAGAGGCATCTGAATACGCTCGAGGTCGAATTTGTCCATCGACGCAGTTAAAATTTACAGTCAAGCTATTTTGACTATTCATTTCAATAACACTGTTGATTTACTTGTAATCAATAACATTAAAAGGCTCTTTTAACATGATAATAGTACTAACCGCGAACGTTATGAATGCGCCATTTCACAAGTCTTTACTTTCCATTCAAATTATCACGGTAAACCATACCAACGTTCACGAATTTTCCTATTCTAATTAAATGAAATCCAACAGAGATTTCTATAACACCATCAAGTTTAAAACTGTATCCCGATGGTACATTACAACATTATTTTATCTAAAGAACACCTTTTTTCCATTAAAATGTCACAATAATTCCATATAAAATCACTAGAATGTAAAATTGTTTACAAAAATGTATCCTTTAGGCCACGCTTTGTGATTTTTTTTCAGTCAATTTAAAAAAAAACTTTAGGAAAATAAACAATTACAAATTCCTTCACTAAACGGTTTCCGCTACCTATCAATATGAAATTTTTAATTTGTTTACATCCGATAAGAAGCAACTTCGACTATTGATCTGTTAAAACCTGATAATTATAGCTTGCTGACAGGTGACAATTGTTTCAAGCGTCACGAAGAACCGCCATTCGAATACATTTCCAGCTGACAAAGTATTGTTTACCGACAAGTCGTACGACGTTTGGTAAAAATAATAGCTTTCGGTGATCAATGATCCATTGATAGTTATTTCTTAATCATAACTGTTAACGCGGTCAAGTTTTACACTTCAAGTCCGTTAAGTTACGTAGTTTAAAGCCAAATGTTTATTCTAAACTCTAATCCTTATCCGGCTTTACGAGTGGTTTTTAAAGCATCGGTAACGAACGGCGCTGTAATTCTACGTTACATCTTAGACAGAAAAATCTCGTAAAAGCACAATCACCGACCGATTATTTACTTAAGACGACTTGAATTTAATCCTTTAATGTCAGATCAAGTGTAATAATTTTGTTGCAATTTTTGTTGTTGATTTATACTTTTCCCGTTCGTCATATCCTTCCAGTGTAAATCACCTACTGCACTTGGTATTCAATCACTTGAATCAGTTGATCTTAAGGTGTTCAATCTTATGATTACGTTAATTCTTAATAGCTTAGCTTCGTATCGATGTTGTGCAGTACTTAGCTTATTTATGAGATGGCGATGAATTATCAATAAATCTGAAAACATTCTGCACTTACATAATTAAGAAGTTTACCCTGCAAGATCTAAACAGATATATATTTGGGTGGTTCGATCTCTATCTTAAAATAAGTTTTAATAAGTATGCTTGTTTAACAAGTATGTCTTATTGTTTTCTCTCTTCATGTGTACTCGGTCATTTATTTACTTAAGCCTTTGTTAGAGCATCTCTGACGAGTTTAACATAAACTAAGTGCATATGCTAAACTCATTTATTTTTTTATAACATTGTACCTTGAACTCTATTATAATCTTGTAGTTTTTTTTCTCTTTATACTTTTAATCCCGACTGTTGACTTTCTATTTCTAACAAATTATTTTGGACTTGATTTGGTTTTAATGCTGCTGATGATCTAAGCAACAGTCTTAATGCAATAAAAATGTGTACACATTATGAAGAATCAGTGCCTAGAGAGGGATGTTCATGACTTTTTTGGGGGGTTTACGACGGGAGGAAAGCAAGAGATGCAAAAAGAAAACGTACAGCAGATTTCTTGTGATTGAACTGGAATAACTACTACCCAACAATGCATTACACCTTAATCATGTCACACCACATTGAAATGTCTTGTCCGCTTTTTCTTACAAAAAGTTTTTGTTAATAAGTATTGTTTGTGCATTACAAATAGCAATGTAGTCTATGCTTATGAAAATCAATAACATTGACGTGATTTTTGTATATATCGTCTCTAACTCAACGAAGACCGTTAAAGTGGTAAAAAGGCACACCCTGGAAGCTGAATCATAACAGAAAATGGAGCGTGTCAAAATTTTTTGCCCTCACTTTGCCATCTTGCACAGACTTTTTGACGCCAGAAAGCTCTTCTGTGATTTTCAAATATGATTTGTTATGAACAGTTTCGGTGGGTCGTTTGATGAGTTCTCGTTGTCAATGTCTTTATGTCTCTTTGTTCTGTACCTTTTTTTCACTGAGATCCGATTGACCTTTGGTATTTTTCTTACTTTTCCGATTTATGAGTTTAACATGAAGTCAGTCAGTTAAAATGAAAATAACCACAACAGATGGACAAACAAAGACCCGTATCAATATCTGACTCCGGATAAAAAGATTTTGACAAGTTTGTCGTTGCTTGATAAAATCCTATTTGCAAGAGAGAACAATTTCTGGCTTAAAGCTTCTTGTATCTTTAGATTCATCAAGCATATGTGGTATTGGATTCTGGTGATATTTATTAAATATTTATTAAAATCTAGGAAATACAATTACTCTGGCATGATAGATTCCTAATCAATGTACAATATTAAAGATAACATTTATTTCGAGTATTAATTGGCTATAAATAAGTCACAAATTACAGCATATAAGTTCACAAGGCCCTAACATATCAATAAGATACATATTTCTTTTTGATAGAACAGGGGATAAATCAACAGAGACATGACAAAAATTATTATTTTTTTTCAATAAACGTGACAAATTTTGGATCGTGTGAATAGGCTACATGACGTCAAAACTGCTACACGTGCATTTCCTTATTCATGCAGTACCCGAAACTCCTTTTTTACTTTATTTGCTCAAACCTGTTTTCCTACTTTATTAATGCTTTTCCTATCATTAAAGGTGTCCAATTCAGCAATAAATCAACACTAAATTACAAGATTTGCTGCAGGATGGTGGAAAACATCTGCTTAGATATCGCTTCCTACCTATTTCGCCATAGAACGTCTCTTAGACTATCTCTTCCTCGGATATTTATGATCAGAAAACGCTTTTATTTATATATCTTCCCTTAAATTATTTATAATCAGAATGAGGACATAGTTTAATGAAAAAGTGCGATGCAGATTGTATTATTTATTCAGTTTACTTATTTAACAATTGCATACTCTTAAATGCCTAGTGGCATATTTATACACCAGCAACAGATGTCCTCCATTTCTTGGTGACAGCTTTTCCAGCATCTCAATGGCCGTATTACGTTTTATCTCTCCACCATTTGGTTTTGGGTCTTTCAATATTCTGATCTCCATCCGACATCCAGTGGTGTGGGATGGTCCTTATTAGTACCTGAGTGTAAGGGATTGACACAAATGGCAAGATTTATACATGTACAATAAAACAAGACACAGGGATGAATTTCATTGTATGTCTGGTGCTAAAGAGTAAGCGAGAATAAAACTGCACTTCTCAGGAATCGTTATTGAATTCATAATTAAATAATTTACTGATACATTTTTCAGATTTTGATCGATTATAAATTCAATTTTCTGTGACAGAATCATGAGATATGGAGAGTTGCTATACTCTTGAAAGAAATTGAATAATTTAAAAAATTTCCTTGTTTCTAGAATGAAAAATTAAAGAAGTCGGTTTGAGTTAAAAATAAACGATAAACATTTCTGTGAAGTCTTGTAACCCATTGAAAACATGCATGTAGTCTAATCAAGAAATCGTAAAACAATGAAAGTTTATGCCAAGTTTATGCTCGTTTCATACTTTTTTAGATAATTAAAATGCAAAAGTAAAACTGGCTGATGGGGTAAGGGTTCAATAAAGATAATTATATTTCGTTGATTGTGCCTTTTTCATAACGCAGTCACGAAAAATTAACAAATGTCGAACAAAAAGCACATGAACTGCCAAAGTCGAGCAAATAAAAGCTTGTATTTTTGTCATGTACAACTATGGTATAGAGTAAGTTTCAAGTAGACATATATAAAGGCATTAGGAAAAACGGGGAAACACAAGTTACATATTAGTAACCAAAAACAGAACAAAACCACATACAAAACAATTAAACTGCAATGAGCTATAACGTCTTTTTTCAGCAGTTTGCAGTTGGTTCAAATAGACTCTTTTCGGGCTTTGGGACCGGATTACATGCTCAACCTTCACCTTTCACTACAAAGGTTCATATAAGGCATATAAAAAGTAAAATAAAGGAAATCCTTGTTGCTAAAGGATCATTGACTCAAAACATGCAATGAATAATCGAAAAAACCTTCCACTTTTTGCCTGTTTCAATGACCTACATTTGTTGTCAATGACATTGTTATGTGCAAAATTTGCAAACACAGACGTGGAAATTTCATTGAGGTCGGGAAAGTAAAATAAATTCACTAGATAATTTACAGTCGCTATCCAGTTGATTTTGTGTGTTCTATGTTTTCTGTTTCTTCGTGTTGTTCTAATTCCTGTTTACTTGTTTTGTCGTAAAATACATCAGTCAAATGCCCAATTGGAACCTATCTGTTTTTTTCTCCTGACCACTGATCGAACTAGGATCTGTTTTATCTTCCTAAGATAAGCTAAGGTCACAAAATTAATGCCTTTCCTTCCTATGCAACTGGTTTTGTTTAAGGTAACTTCGATCTATTATTCAATAATTAAATGGATCAAGGTTGTTTAGAGTTTTATTATAGACTTACCATCGCATAATCGTGCTTTGAAGCATGTAATGAAGTCTAAAATACAATTTTACTTTTCTATCTTAAATGCATCCTCGGAAACCCAGGGGCTCTTCTCTCGCTTACTCATTCATCACCCCTGGGACATTACGCCTGAAATACTTCGTTTTTGATTGTTTTGTATCGAGCTTTCTGATTGGTCGCTTTAGATTTATCTCATGCGATTTAAACATGTTTCTATATATAGATAATATCAAGTTCAAGATCAGATCCTGAACTCGGAACGAACCATTTCATGCGTTGTGTCCCAGGGGTGATGAATGAGTAAGCGAGAGAAGAGCCCCTGGGTTTCCGAGGATGTCTTAAATGTTTCGAGTGTTTTTCATTGTTATTAAAACCAAATTAATAAAAATTGCAATATGAAAATTACAATATTGAATTTTGATGAAAACCTAATTCAATGCTTAATAAATATCACCATATTACTACAAAACTAGTTGATAACGAAAATAATATTTCATTTAACACGAAGCATAATGGTAAATGTATCTCATTATCACTTAATATATCTTAAACTTATTGTGTTTGAGAAAGAAATCAGTATGTTTCGTTTATTACAGTTACTTAATGATATTCATCTATATTTTAGATTTGCTAAATTATAATACTAATAAATCATTTAACGCCTTTTTTTCTTTTTAGTGTTTTATATGTTAAAAATTGAAAGCAAAAGCAGAGGTATCTATGCTACAGTCGAATGTCAAAAGTCCGGAAGGACAAAAACAACAAAGCAGCAAAATGCACGAACGAGAACACATAAAAATACTTGAAACAACTGAATAGAGACCAACAACGCGAACTCAATTATTAAAGAGGGTGAATCCAGATGCCCTGAAAGAGTACACAGTTCCTGTTTGCTAAAGCACACCTGTTGCGCTATATATGGTGAATCCAGCATGTCAAATCTAGTCAAGGAGTGTAAAACAAAACCGAATGACAAACAAGCATAAGCACTCATCTGAGTGATAAAAATTTATTTATACAAGAGTTAACACTTAAGTATTCCTCGCCTGCCGGCACCATCAGAAACAATTATTCTTTCTTACTTCAACTATTTTAAATTTACATGGATTTTCAGTTTCTGAGATGAAAGATGTTTATAGAACTCAAACATTGCAAATATATGCAATAAAAATTATCAAAGTCACTCAACCAGAAAATCAAGGTCAAGGTCAAAAGATGGGAAAGCAACTGTGCTAAGCTATTACTAGGGCATATGCATATCAAGTTTCATCAACCTAGGACCAATAATACTTGAGATATGGAGGTGTTTGCAAAACCTTAACATTGCTTTTACATGTATATGTACATGTATTGAAAATTGTCGAAGTCACTCAACCGGAAAATCAAGGTTAAAGTCAAAAGATGGGAAGTAACTGTGCTAAGCTACTACTGGGACATATGCACACCAAGTTTCATTAACCTAGGACTAATAGTTCTTGAGATATGGAGGTGCTCATAAAACTTTTTCCAAAAAGTTAACGCCGCCGCCGGTAAAGTAACACCTATATATGTCCCGCTCTGCTTCGCAGGCGAGACAAAAATGAGCGCATGGTGTCTTCCATTTACTGAGGAGCAACATATCTTTGTGTTACATGTAGACCTTTTGCAGTCCTGAGACTTATAATATACTTAACAACGCTAGAAACGAACCATATTGCAATTAATTTTCTTTGAACACCTATATCTTAAAGTAGCTTGTTGGAAGGAACTGAGATTTTGACACTGTATGTTCAGGGTCAAAAGCATCATTCTCTGAAAATTTCGAAAAAATCCGAATTTTTCGTTTTTGAAATTGAGTTTTAACTAAACATGAAAAGGTTAACCAATTTTGAAAAATTCTTGGCTCATGCAAAAGATTAACGAGAAAACGGAGAAAAAAGTTTTATTTTTTACAAAAACCGGTCAACGTAATTTCATAGAAACACAATTTTGACTTGGTTTCTTTCTAATTTAATTTTGTTTATCTTTCGCTAAGAAGAGTTCGTGTTTTTTTTTTTAAATTATGTAATAACGGAATTATGTTAGGACAGAAATGGTGCAGTACTTATGTCACTGAGTATATTTTGACCTTTAGATTAGAATGCATGTATTCCATAGATAAGCTATTCAATAATGCATCAGTAAGATAAAATTGAGACGTGGAATAAAATGTTTATGGCAAACATTAATGAAAAATAGCAATTGCGAAGCTATCGACTGGGTTTACGTGTTCAAACTTATACTGTACTGTGTCTTCAACTCAAAAAGAAAAATTGTACAAGAGATTTCAACTGACCATTCAAATTTTATGCAACATCATTAATCGACTAGCCATCTTTGACCGCAAAAAAAATTCCAACAGGCAACTGCAAAGAGCCAGGCCCAAATATTTTGTCTCGAAAGGTTCAAACAAGGGACTCTCTGATGCAAAACTTAAAGTATAAGTAAAGGAAGACCACAGTATAAACCAAAAGTATCAAAAAGGAAATCAAAATCACAGTGAATAAATTAATTCTATTTGTTTAAGAGTCATTATTCATTCCTATTTGTTGTTCGTTGATTCAAAGTAACGTTTTTGTACAGTGTGTTTGATTGAAAATCATGACAGGTTTGGAATAAAGCTGTAAAACAAAATAAACTTTCAATATTTTCAAAGAAAACATGGCGTATGGATCTATTAAATCTAGGTAAACTATATAATGTGACCCAGAGGCATCTAGTAATCACTTTTAATTTACTCTCTAAGGCGTTAATAGAAATTGATTTCGTATTTTTAATAAAACGTGGTGCCAGTCTGGGGAATTTAATTTCAGTGTAAAAGCTCGATAAATCAACTTAGCATCTTCAGTTTGCTTCTTCGTTAAAGTAATAAGATAATATGGTACGACAAAAAAAAAAATTCCAGGAAACAGCTGGTTGAATGTTCGGAGGTCAATGAAGTTAGAATCACAAATAAATTTGATATCTTACTACCTGTATAACTATAGCTACTGAGTTACTGTAACATAAAAACATGTTCTCAACAACAGGTATTTGCTAGTCTCTGGAACACGAAAGGTAACTTGCTCTGGACAATACGTTTTTTTGCTAGTCCATGGATTCTAAAAAGTATCTTGCCTCCGACAATTGGCTGTCGGTAGTCACTGGGACCGAAGAAACTTGCAGGGGACAACTGACCGTTGACAGTCACTGAAGCCAAAGTTACTTGCTCCATACAATTCGGTTGTCACTGGAGCCCAAAGCAACTTGAAACTGACAGTTGGTTGTCGATAGTCATTGAAATCAGAGTAACTTATAGTCACCGGAAGAACCAAAGTAACTTACTCCAGCGAATTTGGTTATTGGTCCTCACTGGAACGAAAAAAAAAACTTGCTTTCGACAATTTGGTTGTCGATAGTCTCTTGAACCAAAAGCCATGCAATTGGTCCCGACAATTTGGTAGTCGAGAGTCACTGTACAGCCAAAGAATTAAACTACTGGAGCCAAAAATATTTGCTCATGACTAGGTTGCCATTATTCCCCTGCACCACAGTAAAGCTTACTTCCAACTTGTCTTGGGCATTGGTTGACAGAAATGCACTGAGACCAAAGCGTGAGCGCATAATATATATCACACACTCATCTTTTTGTCATTTGTTGTTAAACTTTAGTAGTCTATATTGTAAATGAAGGCCTAACAGAAATAAATGAATCTTTTTTGTCAGAGACTCTTACAAGTATTATTTTTTTCCCAGATTTGTTTAAGATAGTACATGTGGTATCATTTTATTTTTCTCTATTGCCTATTTTTGCCTATTTGTATTAATGCAGCAATAAAAACATTTTTTAGCAACAATTTGTTTCCGTTTTAGATTTGTGATTGCTTATTTACTCTGGAAGCCGGGTTTAGAAATAATTTTGTAAAGATTTGTAACAAACATCCTAGTAATGGATCCATGGCACGACTATCTGTATTTATAATGTAAATTTCCTGTCATGTTAAAGACAAATCTGTGACTTTATCATCCAAGAGTTAATTTATAATTCTAGGTTATACTATTGATGCTGCTAATTGATGCCACTTCCAGGAATACAGATGACAGGTTTAAATGTATAAGATTAAGACATCATGTTGACCCTTTTCTTGCATGGGTAGTGAATTAACTTTTCTGTATTTAGATAATGTAGATAAAATAGTGTAAATTATAATACAGTAGATCTTCGTTGCGATTCATTTGAATTGCTGTATTTATGCAGATTTAGGTATAATTGTTATCATCCTTTTGTTTGAGCTATACAGATTTGACATCCAGAAAAGTATACCAATAAGGTCTCACTGGACTAGGGTTGTCATTTCAAATACAGGCTACAGCAAACAGCAAAAACTCAAAGTTTCGAAAAAGATTACAACAAAAGATAAAAGTTTCGATAAAGGCTACAGCAAACGATCAAAGTTTCGATAAAGGTTACAGCAAAAGATCAAAGTTTCGATAGATAAAGGTTACAGCAAACGATCAAAGTTTCTATAAAGGTTACAGCAAAAGATAAAAGTTTCGATAAAGGATACAGCAAACGATCAAAGTTTCGATAAAGGTTACAGCAATATATCTAAGTTTCGATAAAGGTTACAGCAAAAGATCAGAGTTTCGATAAAGGTTACAGCAACCGATCAAAGTTTCTATAAAGGTTACAGCAAAAGATAAAAGTTTCGATAAAGGTTACAGCAAACGATCAAAGTTTCGATAAAGGTTACAGCAAAATATCAAAGTTTCGATAAAGGTTACAGCAAAATATCAAAGTTTCGATAAAGGTTACAGCAAAAGATCAAAGTTTCGATAAAGGTAATCAAAGTTTCGATAAAGGTTACAGCAAAAGATCAAAGTTTCGATAAAGGTTACAGCAAACGATCAAAGTTTCGATAAAGGTTACAGCAAAAGATAAAAGTTTCGATAAAGGTTACAGCAAAAGATCAAAGTTCGATAAAGGTTACAGCAAAAGATCAAAGTTTCGATAAAGGTTACAGCAAAAGATAAATGTTTCGACAAAGGTTACAGCAAAAGATCAAAGTTTCCATAACGGTTACAACAAAAGATCAAAGTTTCGATAAAGGTTACAGCAAAAGATCAAAGTTTTGATAAAGGTTACAGCAAAAGATCAAAGTTCGATAAAGGTTACAGCAAAAGATCAAAGTTTCCATAAAGGTTACAGCAAAAGATCAGTTTCGATAAAGGTTTTTTTCTCAGTACCAACAGGTACCGAAGAAGAAATTCATTTAGTCAGTGGATTCGTCTTACTTTGGAAGCAACCGACATTCAAACGGTTCTCGTGGAATATACCGGGTATAAATGCCAAATTGAAATTAAGTAAAAAGTAACTAGACATGTACTAGACATGTTGTAAGGCATATGTGGTGCTGTTACGACATGCTTTAGAGGATGGACGATTATAAAAAGATTCTAAACGGCCTATAATGAGACTTTTTCATCTTTTCATTTCTTTTACTTTCATTAGGTTTTTTTTGTGTCATTTTTTATTTCACACAGAGAGCTTCTTGTTGTTAAAGAGTCAATCCCAGGGGCCAGTAACTAAAAGCAATCTTAGACTTTAAGATATTCTTAAGACACCCTTTTAAAATAAGAGTGTAACTAAAAGCAGTCGTAGAATGATTGACAGCCCTTAACTTCTATTCAGACACGCAAATTTAAGAAATGTCTACGAAAAAGTCTTAAGATTATCTTATTTTTGTCGGGTAACTAAAAGGTTTCTTAAAATTTAACCTGTTCGCAAACTCATCTTTAGGTCAACTTTGACATTTAAGTGTGTAACTAAACGTTCTCTTATATGAAAACAATCTTCGTAACGTTAAGGGTGCTCATGACCAACCTTAAATGTCTTCTTTAAAGACAAATCACAGAACCTAATGGCCGTAGCACTATTTTTTATAAAAAATTAATTTTACATGCACTGAAAAAACCTCCATAATGAAAATGTCCATTTTCATATAAAATTTGATTGAAATCACCGATAAATCAAATGAAAGCTATTAGAAGTTACGTGTACAAAAAACAAATATCTATTAAGGCCTGTGTAGGGCGACCATCTTGTATTTTCCAAGATTGTTTTTGCCTGAATAAGCATTAAAGGATGGTCTTACAATTGAACTATACCTTTAACAAAAATGAAATCATTGATATTGGAAATTTTGCATGTTTTTCACACGAACTGGCTCATAAACATGATAAAGGCACCGTGCGTTCACGAGCACCTCTGCATGTCGCAAAGGATTTTAAGCGCATATTGCACAGTGACACAAATGATATACACTGTAACTGCATGTGGTTGTCTGAAGCTATTGAAAGCGAAGATATTCAAAATGGATGACTATTAGGAGACAGTAGTTTCAACACTTCCACGCAGGCAGAAAGAAAACATAACAGAGCTCAATAGTCTATGAGATGTATACTAGAAAGAACCTTATGAATATGGAAAATTGTATTTCCTTCTTTGTACATATGTCTTCATTTCATACTGAAAGGAGTGTATAATATTAGCTTCTGCTGGTCTACACAATGAATATACAAGAAAACGGTTACCAAATCTGAAAAAAAAACTTGAATATGAATGCTGATGGTAGAGATGAAGATGCAGACGATCGAGGGGAACAATTTTATATCTTTTATAATTTAATTTTTTTGCAAGTCAGAATACAACATTCATGTAATCTACCAGATCATACTTATGCCAAATATTTCCCCACACCCACTAATAGTTCTTGGAACATGAATGTCCTTGTAATAAATATAACTTAAGTTTGAATCCGCCCAGCCAGAAGGTCAAGGTGTAAAAGATGTGAGAGAAATAGTTTGAACTAAGTTTGTACTAGTGCACTATGCGTACCCAGCTTCATCACTCAAAGACTTGTTAAAAATGAGATGCGCATAAGACTTAAACATTGCTAGATCACTGTATTGCTTTATGTATTGAAAATGGTCACTGAAATAAAGCCTCTAGGTAGATGTCGAAGACTCTATACAGAAGTCAACAACTAAATCATCCGGAGCACCTGAGTCGTATTGGGTCGCGTTTTTGATTTCTGTTCTGTTTATTTTGTGTTTCTTTTATGTTTTTTTTTTGTTTCAGTGTGCTGTTCTCGTTCATGTTCAATGGTTGTTGTGTCTTATGACAATCGAATGTCCCATTTGTGCCTTTTTGCTTCTTTCACATACCAAATATCAAGTCGTTGTGATTTAAGCATGTTAAGTTGCTGGAGAAGCTGTGACGGAAATGATCAACAATCGATCACTAATATTGTAAGTTGACTTCGTCGGTAAACAGGAAGTAGACATCCGACAGTCCTTATTTTAGTAATTGCTCGCGATCCAAAAAAGACCCAATACTCAATTTATATACATGTATCACTTTTCAAGTCACTCTGATTTGTAGTTGCCGTGAAAACTGCTATGGAAGATATATTGCACAAGAAAAGCATGATCCCTTTTCTTCGAAGCTAACATCATGAACATTGACAGTAACCCCCTTACCTGTAAAGCAACATCTATGTCTCATCCCTCTTCTCAGGAAACAGAGACAGTTTTGTTTTGGGTTTAAAACTTTTTCTTCAATATCGATTTATGATTTATGATACTCATTAATCAAAACATCCATCATTGAAATATGATCTTTAAACTCTTGAGGTATAACTACATGTAGATAGCAGTGGCAGTTTTGTTGTTTTATATGTTCTAGTCATTTTATGCATTTGTTGTCTTTTTGTTGGTCTTAATTAATGTCTAATTGGTAATCGTTGTACATAAAATGCACAAATGACGAAAAAATAAACGAATATGTAGAATTATTTACCTAGAAACAAAGACGGAGCTTCCGGATTTAGGTTAAATTAATTTAATATATCGGCTTCTTGTCTATTTCTTACGATCAACGTATTAAAAAGATAAGTAAATCGTACGAACGAGCAAAGTCGGCGTTTAGTTACACCCCTAACATTTTCTTAAGAGTATCTTGCAATAATCTTAAGTGCTCGATTAAGAAGATCTTAAGATTGGCTTTTAGTTACAGGGCCCCGGTTACCAATAATATTCTAATTGATTTTTGTACTAATAAGCTTAAGTCACATAAATACAACTTGCTTTCCGACCACTAAAACCAAAGATATCGTATTGTGTTAACACAGTGCAGACAGAGCTAATGAAATTGTCTTTTATATTTTCTTTCAATTGAAAAACACATTAATATCGCTATCTTATCGATAAAAAGAAAAATGGACACATTTGTCAACTGGCTATTCCCAGTGTAATTATCGCTATAAGCCGCCTACTCTTTCGGACCTGTGCTAATGTAACTTTGTCACATCTTAATTGTTTCACTCAAAAGATGATACAGCTACTTAGACTAATTGTCTAGAATCTGTTAAGCCATTTTCTATATAGTCTTAAGTGTCAAAATATGGTTTTTATCACGTATTATGGCTGGATTTTCAATTTAGGGGTATTTATGGCTCATGTTATTTTTGGAATTCCGGCAAGTTATCAAATCATCTTAAAATGCTTTCTATTTTCGTGGATTACAATAACTCGCTTAATCATTAGTACCAGGACAAATGGAATGGTAATTAATAATTCAGCAGATAAAAATATTTAGAGACAAATGTATTATTTTTCAAGATTAAGCAAGAAAAAACTGACAAACTATAGTAAAAACATAAATACGCATAATTGATAATTGAATAGTCTCCATACATCTTTGGTCACGTATTATGTTATAAACAACAAAGCTTGCAATGTTTTGGGACGATCCAATTTTCAATGGTTCTTGTTTCTATGCTAGTGGTAAACTGTTAACGATATATAGAAGCCAGTTATGTATGTGCAAGCTGCATATGAATTCAACAATAGCGGCAGAACTTTTTTAACTTCCTGCAATTCATCCATCAAGAGTATAAACGGTATTCGAAGGAGAATTGCATAGTTATCGTACATTTTCCCGACATCTATCGTAATTGAAAACAATTCATTCTATAAAGTTGAAACTGAACCCGTTATATTTCTGAACAATGATATACTATTATAGTTCAGATCTTTTTATCTCACATTGGCAAATTAAGGTTCTAATGCATTGCTGGACATGAAAGAAATATCACGTCAAGCATTAAAAGGTTCCTACAAGTTATAAAGACTTCAAATTTCGAATTATGTCATTAAATATTGACCGGTTACAAAGGACTCATTAAATCAACCTTAAACCAACCTTACGAAGAAAAAATACGTGCCTATGAACTCCCATGCATAAGAAATAACAAAATATGAAACAAAATTGTGATAATTTTCTAATTTTTGTTGGCTCCATTACAAAAAAACAGTTTATTATTTTTGTCTAATCATTTTTTGCCTTGTAGTCTATTCCTGATTTCATTGTAAGTTACGTTACCAAAGTAAATAATGTTGACACCGTATTAATGGAATTGTCTTTTATCTTTTCATTTCCACGACAAAATATTGCTACATCAGCACAATCTACGTAACTTTTACGTGCTTTCAAATATGCGAACATATATATATATTGGTTGGCTAAATGTAATAGGAAAGTTATGGCGCGTTTCCGTGGAAGCTTTTTTTCAAAGCTTTGAGTTAAAACTTAATTTTAAAATCTAGATTGTTGCCAACTATCTTTTTTTTATCAAAACATTTGAAAACAAACATTTTTTTATTCAACATAAAAACTAAGCCTGTTATATTCAATTAGTCTTGATTTTGTCTTCTCTTGTTGATGAAATGAGAATTAAGTTACGTTATACCTGATGTAACCACTTTGACAATGTATTAATGAGGGGGGGGGACTCCCCTCATTAGTGGAAAGGTCCTGTATGCTCCATTTTCAAGACAAAAAGATTCCGATATCAGGATGGTTTAAACAATAAAAAAATTGTGTATTTCTCGGTAATTAACAAACAGTTTTTTCACAAACTTCCATTTCTTAATAAAATACATCCGTTAAAAATGATTTCTGTTTTTTTTACAAGTTTGGATATTGTCTTCTTTGTTAATGAAAAGAGATTTTAGAGCCATTCTGTGTAAAAAAAAAAAACAACAAGAATTTGGCCGATACTGGGACATAGTAAGTCGCAGATTTTGATGATTTTTAATTTTTGATTTGATCAGACACCGATTTCTTCGTGACCGACTTTTGGAGCAGGGCTATAAGAAAATACGTCTCATGCGATACCTAAAAAAATTCTTTCTTCGTTATCAGGCACTAGTAGAAAAGTTCAAAATTGAGTTAAAAGATATGGTAGTGAATTGTTTTAATTAGTGTTTGGCTGATCTGCTGTACTGAGATGATCACCTCAATATCCTTATTGTGTCTCACAACTTTGTTGTGTTCTATGGTCATTACCGGATCCTTAGATCGCAATGGAAGAGGGAGGTTTGGCACCATAAAACCTGGTTTAACCCACCATTTCGTTTGAAATGCCTGTACCAAGTCAGGACCATTGCGATCCACCAATTCTCCGGTATGACTGATTCGTTTTTTTGTCATTTTCTCTGGACTATGAGATTGATCATTCAAGTTTTGTAGTTTTGTTATTACCTTTATTTACAAAGTATTTAGGTATACTTATAACATAATCACGCTTAGTTCATCTTTATTGGCTACCGTTGCCATGGTAACTACAGTGGCCATTTTGAACTCTGTGGAGTTTCATTAAGATTTCTTTTAATAAAAAGATAAAACCTATCAAATAGTAATAAAGGTAATAACAAAACTACCGAACTTGAATGATCAATCTCATAGTCCAGAGAAAATGACAAAAACGAATCAGTTGAACTTTTCTACAAGTGGCTGATAACGAAGAAAGAATTTTTTTAGTGATCGTATGAGACGTATTTTCTTAAAGCCCTGCTCCAAAAGTCAAAAAAGGCAAATATTGACACTCTAGGGCATGAAATTTGTCTCTAATACTTAAAATTAACCAATTGGGATTTTTTACATGTTGAAGTACTATTGTTCACCTTTTGGTTATTACTAAAACAATCAATTCTATCGTGGGGTTTTATGGAATTTAATGTAAAAAGTACAAAAAAAAACCTCAATCTAAATGAAATAATACACATTAACATAGCAGTTTTTGCTTTAAATAATCAGCTTTATTTTCATTTCGTTAATATGTAAAACTCAAAACTTGGTATTTAATTTCGTACCTTAGGGTGTTAGTAATACCAATCATAATGTTTGATTTGATAGGTTTTGACCTTTTTATAAAAAAATGAAATATAGCCTATTTTAGGGTATACCACATAGTTCAAAATGGCCGCTGTGGTTTCCATAGCAACGATAGTCAATAAAGTTGAACTGAGATTTATATTGTTATCAGTTTGTCTAAAATCATTGTAAAATAAAAATCAAAAGTGTATAACTGTCACATGTTTTGACCTCGAAGTAGTTGATCTTACACAAGAGCTTAAGTCGTCTTTTAAAATGGATAGCTTTATTAATGTTGTAAAAAGATCATTTATCCTTGCAATTTTTAAAGAGCCATTCTCCATAAGCACATAAGAGCCAAAATAGCTCGGATCATTTCGTGAAAGTAAGAGTTTCTTTCATCCCATTATAAACCATTCAAATTATTCTAATGGGGTCCGCGAGAGGAACACAAGCACATGAGACATTTTAATAAAGTAAAAAGCTTTTTTAAGTATCTCAAATTTTAAAAGCCCACATGTACCAATGAACTTAACTGCTAAGAAAGCTACGTTCTTACTTAGTTTGATTGTTTCGCGTACAATATTTGATTTCTTTCATGCTTGTTCATATCATTACAAAGAATCAGCTACTTTTTGTCTGTTCTATTGTTAACTTGGCATTTGTCTTGTAATCTACGACTGCTTTTCATTGTAAGTTACGTTACCTAAGTAAACAGTGTTGACACTGTATTAATGGAATTACTTTATATGTTTTCATTTCCAAGATAGAGTGATTCCAATGTCAGCATAACCAAAGGATGGTTTGTTTTGCTTGTCTATATATACTTAGTATATAGAACTTGGATGACATGTAAATACGCCAACATGAAGACTTATACAATTTAAAAGTTTATATTGAGTATTTTTGGGGAAGTTTAAAACTTAAGATAGATTGCGTACAAAATATCCTTTTTTCATAATAGCACTTGACAAACAAACATTTATAATTTCAAAATAAATGCTGATTTCTGTAATTTTATTAGCTTGAATATCTTTTTTCAATTGTTGATTAAATGAGATTCCAATTACGAATTCCCAGAATAAAACCTCTTTTATAACAACATGAATAATTCTACCACATTCAGTTAAACAAGATTTAAGCTTTCAGCTCCTTCAAGCTCATTTAATGACATGACTTATTATCAGTTCATTAATCACGCTTTATTCTGATACAACTTTTCTTGAAAATAGCATTTCTTAAATTGGATTCACCAAAAACACACACGACATCTACTAGTATTACATTGTATTTGGTTTTCTGGCTGATAATATCTACCATTCGGGAAGAATATATCGGCTAAAATTATTTACAATGTATACAGTAGCGGATCCAGGGGGGTGTCACCCGGTGCACGTGACACCCCCCTGAGGTTCACAAGTATGGTTTCACTGGCACACTTTCTATATAAATCGGTCACACAAGTCTAGCTCCATGGCTAGCTACATGTAAATTGCTAAATAAACATGCCAAATGTTAATTACAATGTATGCTTGTGACAACACTCGTTTTACCTTTTGTTAATTATGTTCTTTTGATCAGTGTTTTGATAGATAACATTAAAAATCTACGTTTTCAATAATGACATAAAGAATCTCTTCAAATTGTATAATTTGTAAAAATCCACATATAATTCTATTTTTTTCTGAAATTATATTTGACACATGTTTAAACTGTTCAGAAATGTTAGGAATTATACATTCATTACTCGCATATGCATTAAAATTTTTACGAAACCTTGCCCCTAAAACATTATATTCTTATTTGTACGTGTTCACGGGCATAAAACGCAATGAGAATCGATATTTTTGTTCAACCATCATCCGTCTATTAATGACCCTTTTGCGAATCTCACCAGGGACCGACTTTCTGGTTGTCAAAAACCCGTTCAGTTTCCGCTGGAAAATATGCTAAGTCTTGTCAGTAAAAGTCCAATAAAAAGCGCTCAGAAACCTTACTGGGATGTGTGCACTAGGTTGTTGAATGAGACATGCAGCCCTGTATGTCCTATTGAATACCGTCGACTCGTAAGGTTATAATACGGAAAACCTGACGGCTAACCATAGTAATGCATTGTGTTGGGGAACATTTCTAGCACATTCAAGAACCCTGTTGCAGGTTTCGCTAATAGTAGGATATGTAGGATCCTCATACAGGAAGCTGAATTGCACGTTTGTATCCATCAATCCTAAGTTTTCCAGAGGAAAACGAAATTTTCTTCCCTGATTGCCCTTGACTTTCTATTTCCTCCATCACCATTTCATGTTCATTGCGTCATTGTGGCATCCATTTCATGTTTATCTCACTGATATAGCCGCCGAAATCGTACTTCTTTGGGGTTTTGAAAGAATTTCGCAACCTGCTTCAGTATAAACGAATGATAAATTTATCACCATAGAAAGATCTACATATGACATTTGATGGCCCTTGAATACGTCTTTGCTTTTTCCTTGCTCTTATTCCATATTGCCAAATTAAAAGCTTGGTTCATGACAATCCAACACACAGTTTGACATTTTTCCCGTTTGGGCTGAAAGGGCCCGCTTCGGAGGTTGCACGTGCAACTGCACGAACTTAAATTATACTCTAACGTAAGAACTATTTTACCGACTTTACAAAGGTTAAATTTTATTTTGTTGAATGCTAAGCATGTTAGTTAACAAGGGAGATCGCCATCTTAATAGAATGATTTTGTTTCTTAATCTTGAACTTTTTGACTTTTAAGTCATTTGGTGACACTCCCCTGACGAAATCCTGGATCCGCCCCTGGTATATACCAGTAGCAAGACATGCTGTACTGGAATAGGGCCGACTTTTTGAAGAATCTTATTGTAAGATCCTTCGAAGAAAAAAAACCTTTCACACTAGTTAAATCAAACAATTGTTATATAAAATTTAAAAAACACCTAAAAACATCAAAAAGGACATAATTATCCACTAATTTAACTTTTTGGTGTAAAAAGAATAATACATCTAAAAATATATAAACACATATATATCATATAAGTACCAACGAACCGAGGTTCTTACGTCCGTTCATAATTAGTGAGATTGGTTTTATATTTGTTCACATCATTACCAGGAATCAATTTATTTTTTGTCTTTTTTGTTTACTTGTCATTTGTCTTGTAGACCATGGCTGCTTTCATTGTAAGTTACGTTACCTAAGTAAATAGTTTTGACATTGTATTAATGGAATTGCCTTCAATGGTTTCATTTCCAAAACAAAAAGAAATCTAAAGACAGTTTGTTTTACGTGTCTCCTCCCACGCGTGAATGTTAGCTCATGAGATATGTTGATTGTTTCAACTTTCCTAAAGCATTTAGAATTGAGTTTTTGATTTGGTCACGAGAAGGGGTTTTGGGGGGGAAATTTCTAAGCGATCATCACATCTCTGTATACATGTAGTCTTCCATGCATCAACATGAACAATATTAGTTGTCTGTGCGTAACACAATTCCTTAAAGTAGTCATGATTTCTATATTTTACAAACAAAACATAAAAGCATTTGATTTATATTAAAATAATCAATTGGATTTGGTTTTCCCTCGTTAATGAAAGAATTCAATTACTGCAGAATGATACAATGTGGTATTTTGTATTAAAAGTTCGAGTTATCAATTTTTGTCTCTTATGTAAAAACATTTCACGAAAGGGCTCAATAAGTTCAATTAAAAGTCATCGAGGAACTTTTTTTTTAATTTGACAACTCTCACTTCAAGAATCGGTCTATTTTGTCTGTTCCTTTATTTTCTTCTCATTTATTTGGCGATTCTGACTGCGTTCAAAAACGCACCAATTTTTCGAAAAGGGGGGGGGGGGGGGTTCCACATACTGGGTTCTGTGGGCCAAAGGGGGGTTCCAGACCAATTTTGCTAAAAATCTACAAAAAAAAATAAAAATTTCTGAGGAAAGGGGGGTTCCGACCCCCGGACCCCCCCCCCCCCTGGATCCGCCACTGGCTTGCGTTTGTCAGTTTAAACCTTCATCAGCCTAAAAATGTGACTACTTGATGGGCACTATGTCCGATGCCTCTATAACAATACATGTACTTCAATTCTTCCGAGAACGTACACTCCTTAAAATAATAAAAAATATGCAATTTTAATACTTTTCCCGGCACAAAAGAATCAAAATAAAGATTAAGTAGTACATATACGTATAGCATGATATAAGGCATTTGGAATTTGGTAAACCAACGCCAACCTTTATCATTTATTAAAAGGATATAAAACTGCTGGTAAAATCATTTTTATTCTCTAATTAAGAAAAATCTGGATGTCGCCAGCTGAGGACTTCTTTAGTTAATTTACTTTACTTAAAATTAAGACCATAGTATTGATGTTTTTCTCAGAGAAAGTAGATAGCAAACTTTGCGTAATGAATCAAATTCCTTTAATTTCCAACCGCAGAAAGAATCAAGATGAGGTTAAGAAAATGTACTAGTTTCTCATATCAAATATAGCTTCATGTAGTTGTGTCCTGTTATTTGGATTCTTTGAAATTTTATGATCTGATTGCTTTATAAATGAATTACAAACAAATATCTTAATATGAGTGGCTGAAACAAATTTCCAAAAGTTGTGCCTATCAAAGTCTGGCTTGTTCGACCCGATTGCTTTAGTCAAAAGATAAGGTATTCTTGAAATGACACATTTATTGACTAATATAAATAATCAAATTTTATTATTGACATAGACAGTAAATCATGTGTAAGGAACGAAGTACACAAAAACAAGAATGTGTCCATTTATAACTCAATAGATGAGGCCAGCTAGGGTTTCCAATTAGCATTCATAGGTCAAAGTGTCTTTTTCTTGAAAATGGCTTGAAATAAGAGAAAATCGGTCAAAATGAAAAGGAATTGCTGACCAAATATTGTTGAACAGGTCATTTAATAACTAGCTGAGGCACTGGAGGCTGACAAAGAATCGTGGAGATACCAGTTGTGTAACTATAGTGTACTCAGCTGTTCATATTATTGTAAAAGTGAGAGAAACTGATGATGTCGTAAGCAACACATGTTGATCATGATGTCAAAAGAACGTGACCAGACTGGAATGAACTCCTTGTCCTTTTTATTCCGAGTATTGACCTTTTACTTCTTCATTTTGTTTTTCTTGCATGCTTGGTAGTACATTAAACTTTCGAACTTGTGAATTTTGTATTTGAATCTTTCATTGTGTTAAAGAATTCGTGTATTGATACATGATCTGTGTGAGTTTTTATGGATGGTCATTTTTTTTTTAAAGATTTGTATAAATTGCACAGGTTACATTAGCTTTGCAAACTTTTAAGGTAATTGTTCAAGAGATTCCTGAGAATTGATTACCCTACATATTAGTTTTGTCTCCATTTTACATACAAGTCATTGGGCTGAAGATTCAGGCAAGCAACAGTTTTTCTTGATCTGTTATAACTCTTATTCTAAAGGCCAAAACATGACCCCATGCCATTTCTTGACATTTAAAGTGTCAAAAACCTACTTCACGCTCATCTGACAATTCGACCAAATAGCGACATTTGTAGAGCTCAATAAACTGAAGCCTTTTTTCTATCTGTTTCATTTTGTAAGCAAGAAACATGAAAAATGCTACTTTTGGCCATTAAAAGGCAAAAATCCTTACAACACATCTGACAAATTTTACCCACTAGAATCTTTTGAAGAGGTCATTGAGCTGAAGGTCTAAGCAAGCAACAACTTTTCTCTATCTGTTATCATTCTATTATTTATTTATGAAAAAAGTTATTTTTGACCTTAGAAAGGCCAAAACCTCTATAAGGGTTAATCAGACAACTTTGACTGAAGGGAAACTTATGCAGATCTCTATAAGCTGATGGTTAAGGCAGCATAGCAACAGCTTTTCTCTATCTTGTCATTGCTTTTATACCTTAGATTGTTCAGATTGTTCTATCTGTTCTTGTTTTTTTTTAAAGGCTATTAGCTTTGAATGTGATTTTACCGTTATTTTCTTTTAGTAACAGTGGCCAGGTTTGTTCACATATCATGTTCAAAGTTGATACCCTGATTTAGCTAGACTTCAGTTTTGAAAAATTCTCTTCATTGGTCCAGAATTTTATTTTAAACATAGATTATCTTTGGATAACAGCTCACTTAACATTTCTGGTCATCCATGAAGAACTAGAGGCTCCCAGGAGCCTGAATTGCTCACCTGATCTCTAATGCTAAACTTAAAAGCCTCTTGCCAAGTGTGCAACATGGTATACATGTACTTGGTAAGTAAAATTAAAGAAACTAATTAGGATAGAAAACACTTTTAAGATCAAGAATACAAAGTTACAAAGCTTTCCATTTGAAAAACTAGAGGCTCCCAGGAGCCTGAATCGCTCACCTGATTTCTTATGCCAAAGTTTGAATAAATTTCATAAACTTTTAAGTATACAAAGTTGCAAAACAATCCTTTCAGTGGTTTCAGATAAGATTTATGGAAATCAGTTTAAATTAATAGAAAAATACAGTTAAAAGGCAATAACTCCTATTTATAAGGACCTTTTGATGCTGAACATGAAAAGTTGCTTCGGATTTTCTCTATCTCTTATACTTTCGAGTTATAAGCCAAAAACAATGGTCTGACCCCCCTGTTCTATTTTTAGCAATGGCGGCCATGTTGGTTGGATGACATGTATATTATTCACAAACTTGGTAGAGGACATCCTAAAGATCAAGTGTACTAAGTTTCAAGGCAATCCCTTTGGTGGTTTCAGAGAGGAAGATTTTTGAAAAATCAGTTAAAATCAATGGAAAAAACAGTTAAAGGGAAATAACTCTTAAATGGCTGATCTGACAATTTTGACCCTTTTATTATTTTTGTAGATCTGAATGAGCTTAACAATTCTGCAATGCTAACTTTTCCTCTAGATATATTGGTTTTCAAGATATAGTCCAAAAACTGCAAAAATGGTCAATTTTGATGATTAAAGGGCAATAACTCCTATAAGGAGTGGTTTCACAACTTCGACTCAATGAAGAGATTTGTAGAGCTTTTGATGCTGAACAAGGGAGGTTGCTTCAGATTTTCTCTATCTCTTATACTTTTCGAGTTATAAGCCAAAAACAATGGTCTGACCCCCCTGTTCTATTTTTAGCAACGGCGGCCATGTTGGTTTGTCGACATGTATATAATTCACAAACTTGGTAGAGGACATCCTAAAGATCATGTATACCAAGTATCAATGCAATCCCTTCAGTAGTTTTAGAAAAGAAGATTTTTGAAAAGCAGTGTAAATTCATGGAAAAAACAGTTAAAGGGGAATAACTCTTAAACCGCTGATCTGACAATTTAGACCCTGAAGTCATTTTTGTAGATCTCAATGAGCTGAACAATTCTGCAATGCTAACTTTTCCTCTAGCTCTAACGGTTTTCAAGATATTGTCCAAAAACTGCAAAAATGGTCAATTTTGATGATTAAAGGGCATTAACTCCTATAAGGAGTCGTTTCACAACTTCGACTCAATGGAGAGATTCGTAGAGCTTTTGATGCTGAACAAGGAGGGTTGCTTCGGATTTTCTCTATCTTTTATACTCTTTGAGTTATAAGCCAAAAACAATGGTCTGACCCCCCTATTCTATTTTTAGCAACGGCCGCCATGTTGGTTGGTCGACATGTATATAATTCACAAACTTGGTAGAGGACATCCTAAAGATCATGTATACCAAGTATCAATGCATTCCCTTCAGTAGTTTTAGAGTAGAAGATTTTTGAAAATCAGTGTAAATTCATGGAAAAAACAGTTAAAGGGGAATAACTCTTAAACGGCTGATCTGACAATTTAGACCCTGAAATCATTTTTGTAGATCTCAATGAGCTCAACAATTCTGCAATGCTAACTTTTCCTCTAGCTCGAGTGGTTTTCAAGATATTGTCCAAAAACTGCAAAAATGGTCAAATTTGATGATTAAAGGGCAATAACTCCTATAAGGAGTCGTTTCACAACTTCGGCTCAATGGAGAGATTCGTAGAGCTTTCGATGCTGAACAAGGAAGGTTGCTTCGGATTTTCTCTATCTCTTATACTTTTTGAGTTATAAGCCAAAAACAATGGTCTGACCCCCCTATTCTATTTTTAGCAACGGCGGCCATGTTGGTTGGTCGACATGTATATAATTCACAAACTTGGTAGAGGACATCCTAAAGATCATGTATACCAAGTATCAATGCAATCCCTTCAGTAGTTTTAGAGAAGAAGATTTTTGAAAATCAGTGTAAATTCATGGAAAAAACAGTTAAAGGGGAATAACTCTTAAACGGCTGATCTGACAATTTAGACCCTGAAGTCATTTTTGTAGATCTCAATGAGCTGAACAATTCTGCAATACTAACTTTTCCTCTAGCTCTAACGGTTTTCAAGATATTGTCCAAAAACTGCAAAAATGGTCAAATTTGATGATTAAAGGGCAATAACTCCTATAAGGAGTTGTTTCACAACTTCGACTCAATGGAGAGATTCGTAGAGCTTTTGATGCTGAACAAGGAAGGTTGCTTCGGATTTTCTCTATCTCTTATACTTTTTGAGTTATAAGCCAAAAACAATGGTCTAACCCCCCTGTTCTATTTTTAGCAACGGCGGCCATCTTGGTTGGTCCACATGTATATAATTCACAAACTTGGTAGAGGACACCCTAAAGATCATGTATACCAAGTATCAATGCAATCCCTTCAGTGGTTTCAGAGAAGAAGATCTTTGAAGAAAAGTTAACGGACGACGGACGACGGACGACGGACGACGGACGGACGACGGACGCTTAACGATGACAATAGCTCACATGACCCTTCGGGTCAGGTGAGCTAAAAAACCAAACAAGTTAAAATTGATTGAAAACTGTTAAAGGGGGATAACTCTTAAAAGGATGTTCTGACAATTTTGACACTGAATTCATTTTTGTAGCTCTTAATAAGCTACATAATTTTGCAATGCTTACTATTCCTCTAGCACTTACAGTTTTCAAGATTATGTCCAAAAACTGTGAAAATGGTCAATTTTGACAATTAAGAGGAAACAACTCCTATAAGGAGTCGTCCCACAACTTTGACTCATGGGAGAGTTTTGTAGAGCTTTTAATGCTGAAGAACGATGGTTGCTTCGTATTTTCTCTATCTCTTATTGTTTTTGAGCTATAGGCTATTAACATTGGTCTGACCCCCCCTGTTCTATTTTTAGTAATGGCGGCCATGTTGATTAGTCAACTTTCACAAATTTCTCAAACTTGGTAGAGGACATCCTAAAGATCAAGTGTACAAAGTTTCAAAGAATTCCTATCAATGGTTTCAGAGAAGAAGATTTTTAAAAATCAGTTAAAATTGAAAAAAAAAAATCAGTTAAAGGGGAATAACTCTTAAACTGTTGATCTGATAATTTTGGACCTGGATAATTTTTGTAGCTCTCAATAAGCTGAACAATTTTGCAATGCTAACTTTTTCTCTAGCACTTACGGTTTTCAAGATAGAGTCCAAAAACTGTGAAAATGGTCAATTTTGACGATTAAGGGGAAATAACTCCTATAAGGAGTCTTCCCACAACTTTTACTCAATACAGAGTTTTGTAGAGCTTTTGATGCTGAAAAAGGATGGTTGCTTCAGATTTTCTCTATCTCTTATACTTTTTGAGCTATAAGCTAAAAACTATGGTCTGACCCCCCTGTTCTATTTTTAGTAACGGCGGCCATGTTGGTTGGTCAACTTTCACAAACTTGGTAGAGGACATCCTAAAGATCAAGTGTACAAAGTTTCAATGCAATCCCATCAGTGGTTTCAGAGATGAAGATGTTTGAAGAAAATTTAACGGGAAGACGCTTAACGATGACAATAGTAGCTCACATGACCCTTCGGGTCAGGTGAGCTAAAAAAGAGGTCACAGTCAGCAATTGAAGCATGCATTGTGCTTAGAGCATCACTAGAAGTACATACCATCCCAAAATGGTAATGTGGCACTTGTTAGAAAATGGGAATGGACTCGAACCATTCTTCAGTAAGTAGACCCCAACTCTCCGTGTATCACTGTGACGTGCGTAAAATGATGGACTACAGAAGTCTAGTGATGACAATAGCTTAAAATGCTATATTGACTGAACTTGAAATACTCCATAAGAGATGGATATTTCACAATTTACTTTATGTACATTATTTAACATTTAACATAATGTGTTACAAAAGTGAACCAACACCTTGAATGAGTGAAATAATTGCAGTGAAGAGTAAAACGTGGATACCTTTGGATTTTAGTAGTGTGATCTTTATTCCCATTGCAGAAATAGCTAAAAAGACAACAAAACCATAAGAATTGAAAGAGAAATGACAATAAAAATTAAAAAATATGTTTTATTATAAAAAAGATTTGAGAATGAAATATACTCTTTATATAAATTTTGAAGCATTTGATATGAAAACAAATACACAAAACTGTAATGGATTACATGTTGTTTGGCAATCAAATGTAAGATTATATACATACATATAGCAAAATTAATTGGTCCAAGTAAAAGACATGAAGAAATATTTTTGTTGAAAGATTCTCTTTCACATTTAAAAAAAACATAATTAAATACTGAAGTTTTACATTGAACTCTCAAAGAATGTAACTAGAGGCTCCCAGGAGCCTGAATCGCTCACCTGATCTCTTATGCCAAAGTTTGAATAAATTTCACAAACTTTCAAGTATTTAAAGTTGCAAAACAATCCTTTCATTGGTTTCAGAGAAGATTTTTGGAAATCAGTTTAAATTAATAGAAAAAACAGTTAAAGGGCAATAACTACTGTAAGGACCTTTTGATGCTGAACAAGAAAATTTGCTTCCGATTTTCTTTATCTCTTTTACTTTTTGAGTTATAAGCCAAAAACAATGGTCTGACCCCCCTGTTCTATTTTTAGCAACAGCGGCCATGTTGGTTGGTCCACATGTATATAATTCACAAACTTGGTAGAGGACATCCTAAAGATCATGTATACCAAGTATCAATGCAATCCCTTCAGTAGTTTTAGAGAAGAAGATTTTTGAAAATCAGTGTAAATTAATGGAAAAAACAGTTAAAGGGGAATAACTCTTAAACGGCCGATCTGACAATTTAGACCCTGAAATCATTTTTGTAGATCTCAATGAGCTAAACAATTTTGCAATGCTAACTTTTCCTCTAGCTCTAACGGTTTTCAAGATATTGTCCAAAAACTGCAAAAATGGTCAAATTTGATTATTAAAGGGCAATAACTCCTATAAGGAGTCGTTTCACAACTTCGACTCAATGGAGAGATTCGTAGAGCTTTTGATGCTGAACAAGGAAGGTTGCTTCGGATTTTCTCTATCTCTTATACTTTTTGAGTTATAAGCCAAAAACAATGGTCTGACCCCCCTGTTCTATTTTTAGCAACGGCAGCCATGTTGGTTGGTCGATATGTATATAATTCACAAACTTGGTAGAGGACATCCTAAAGATCATGTATACCAAGTATCAATGCAATCCCTTCAGTAGTTTCAGAGAAGAAGATCTTTGAAGAAAAGTTAACGGACGACGGACGACAGACGACGGACGACGGACGCTTAACGATGACAATAGCTCACATGACCCTTCGGGTCAGGTGAGCTAAAAAGCATACAAAATTTTACAGCAAAATTGAGAACTTTTCAAATGTGTAATGCATTATATCTATTTAAAGCTTATCATATATATTTAAATACTGAAGTTTGATTCAAGCAAATTGAGGATTTTGTCAAAATATACATATAAGTCTTAATAGTAAACTTTTAAAATGGTCTAGGTAAAAGCAACACGAAATATTTCGGTTCTTATGAATAAAATATGACCAAAATACTGAATTTTTTTATACAAAAACCATTAAAATTTGCTACTATACAATGTGTAATATTTATGTTCACAAAAAAAAAAAAACAACAACAACAAAAAACAAAAAACACCAAAGCATAAAAATATAACAGCAGTATGCCTAATCCATTTAAATCTATTATACTGCTAAATAATTTACCTAGTACACTAGTTTGATTTTGAGCAAATTGAGGATTTAGTCAAATACTAAATATAATTTTATACAAGTTATAAAACATTATAGACAAGAGAATAAAAGTAATATTTTTTTGCTAAAATGTTATTTTTCATCTAACATAAAATAATGCCAATAATACTGAATATCTTAACCAACAAATATTAAAGTTGTTAAATATACTTAAGTTTATCTTTAAATTTAAATTTAAAAAAAAGCATTAATATTACAGCTAAACTTTTTAAGGCCTAATATATTGAAAGCTTAAAACATGTATTTGAATGCTGTTAAATGTATCACCAAATGGTTTGATTTTGAGCAATTTGAGGATTTCGTCTATATAAACTTCTAAAAAAAATGAGTCTAAGTAAACTGATATTTATATAAATTTTCTATTTCATGTTCTTTACAATAATTCTTTATTTATTCAAAAGTGCATGTACATGTTAAACAGTGAATAACTGGTCAACCTGTTTAACAGATGATAACAAAGAACAAAATTTTCAAACTTATATAAAGAATAAAATAATGTAAAAATAATGATGTATATAAGTCTAAAACCTATTTAACAAATTCTCCTGTTACAAAAGATGATTTATAAAGCACCTTAGTATGTCAGCTCATCACATTCTAGTCTTCAAAATAGTCATCAAGAGCAGCCCTATTGTCATAGAATGCTATACGCCCCGGGCGATGCATGTGGGAGTACATGGGCTGGTCGTACGTGTGTGCCCACTCCTGGCCAGGAGGGTAGTATGGTATCATGGCTTTAGGATTCCTATTTCTGTATTCTATTTCTGAGTTTCCTGCTAAACTTTCTAATTTTTCTCTTCTCTGTCTAGATCTAAAAAAAATTAATGTAATAAAAAATCCAAATAACAAACATATCTTTATGTGGGCAAGTACAAAAACAAAATCAGAATTCCTGGGTCCTTCGCCAAGTGGCAAAGAGTTCACTCATTAAACAGGAAGTAGTTAGGCAACAGACCTGAAAACACAGCTCACCGTTGAAGCTACATACCAAATATCGATAGCCTAGGAATAGTGGTTGCTGAGAAATTTGTTACGGAAAAAAGTGTGACAGATGGGTGCCCGGCATTTCTATGACTTTGCTCCGCTATGTGGATGGGGACAATTATATTTCTATACAAACATCAAAATTTTAAACTACAAAACATAGTTATGAAGTACAAAAGTAAAGAAATCTTTAAGTGGAGGTTTATCCCTGGGTTGACTTAGAGCTCCAAAATATATGTCATATATGAATTCTTCAGAGTAACTTTGTTGTTAATTTTGTATAAAACATTCATTTCAATAATTTATTTAATCCCTCTAAAGATTGATTGATACAAGAAATCAGTTTATTCTGTAACAAAATTGTTGAGAAACAGGATTGTTCTCATTAAATAATGTTGTAAAATTACTAAAATTTGTTTGACAATTTATCTGTTGAACATTAGTGCCATTATCAACTTCTTATTTCATGATCATTATGGTATTCTCAAGACCTTGTTGTTGAGGACCAAAGGTCCTCAAGGGTAAGCATAAGCCTGGGTGTCAGACTTGTCTGAAGTGAATGTATCCAATATGTTTTGTTACGATTGAAATTTTCTGATTGTATACATTTCAATGATTGATAGCAAAAGTTTATTTTTCCATGCACTGTACAAAGTTGGTATCCACAGTGTTCTCCTGTTTTGAATTTTATTGGTACAACTGATCTTTTCTTTCAATATTTTGGTTTTTGAATTTCCAAAATTTTAGCTCAAATGCTGCAGAATTTCACTATTCATAAACAGCATACCCATGTTATTGATATCTGCTTTGGTACTTTGTACTTTTTTATAACTCCTACAGTTGTATACTTACTTTCTATAGACACAGATGGCAGCCACAATAATAGCTATGATAATGACTCCCGCTATCGATACAGATACTGCTATGATGGTGACAGCATTCAGTTCAGCTCCAGCATCATCTGGTACCACCTCTATACAACCTGGTCCTGAAAAAAAACCACGAGAACAACATATTGTATTGGTATCATTCATGTGGGTATTGACATTTACTAAATACATGCGTGTGAAAATTGAAGTTTACCATGGAAAAACTCTCTGTGAATTCTTAAATTCAAACGATTGGATCTATTATTATTCCTTACCACAATTAATCATTTTTGACATCAGCTTTAGTACTTTTAATACTATTTTGACTTTCTTCCTTCAATAATTTTGATTCAAATGCTGTCCCCGCTGCATGTTGTGATGGGGGACAAAAATATTGAAATGATAATGATATCTTTGAGAAATGACTATGTGTCGTATTTTGGTTTAAAGAATGTATGCATGTGTACAGTGAAATTATTACCGACTCAAGATTTCAGTGTGTACTTGCCTGAAATTGCTGACCAACTATCAGTTGACTGACTAGGCTGACATTACAAACAGTACTTACCTGAAATTACTCAGCAGCTATCAGTTGATTGACAAGGCTGACATGACAAACATAACTTACCTGAAATTACTGACCAGCTATCAGTTGATTGACAAGGCTGACATAACAAACAGAACTTACCTGAAATTGCTGACCAGCTAACAGTTGACAGACTAGGTTTACATGACAAACAGTACTTACCTGAAATTACTGACCAGCTATCAGTTGATTGACAAGGCTGACATGACAAACAGTACTTACCTGAGATTGCCGACCAACTATCAGTTGACTGACTTGGCTGACATGACAAACAAGACTTACCTGAAATTGCTGACCAGCTATCAGTTGGTAGACTAGGCTGACATGACAAACAAGACTTACCTGAAATTGCTGACCAACTATCAGTTGACTGACTAGGCTGACATGACAAATAAGACTTACCTGAAATTGCTGACCAGCTATCAGTTGACAGACTAGGTTTACATGACAAACAGTACTTACCTGAAATTGCTGACCAGCTATCAATTGATTGACTAGGTTGACATGACAAACAGTCCTTACCTGAAATTGCTGACCAGCTATCAGTTGACTGACTAAGTTTACATGCCAAACAGTACTTACCTGAAATTGCTGACCAGCTATCAGTTGATTGACAAGGCTGACATGACAAACAGTACTTACCTGAGATTGCCGACCAACTATCAGTTGACTGACTTGGCTGACATGACAAACAAAACTTACCTGAAATTGCTGACCAGCTATCAGTTGGTAGACTAGGCTGACATGACAAACAAGACTTACCTGAAATTGCTGACCAACTATCAGTTGACTGACTAGGCTGACATGACAAATAAGACTTACCTGAAATTGCTGACCAGCTATCAGTTGACAGACTAGGTTTACATGACAAACAGTACTTACCTGAAATTGCTGACCAGCTATCAATTGATTGACTAGGTTGACATGACAAACAGTCCTTACCTGAAATTGCTGACCAGCTATCAGTTGACTGACTAGGTTTACATGCCAAACAGTCCTTACCTGAAATTGCTGACCAGCTATCAGTTGATTGACTAGGTTGACATGCCAAACAGTACTTACCTGAAATTGCTGACCAACTATCAGTTGATTGACTAGGTTTACATGACAAACAGTACTTACCTGAAATTGCTGACCAGCTATCAGTTGACTGACTAGGCTGACATGACAAACAGTATTTACCTGTAATTGCTGACCAGCTATCAGTTGACTGACTAGGCTGACATGACAAACAGTTATCTGATGGATGAACAGTGTTCTGTGAGTAGCATACAGAACTGATCAGGCAGGATGTCGACAACTGAAAGTAGTAAAATAATAAATCAAGCATAAATATCTAAATGAATTGTAAAAGATTAAAACAATTAGAGAAGGATGCATATCCCATATGCATGAAATGACTCATACATGGCACAAACTATTTGTTCAAAGCTTTATACATGTACTAACAAAGTTGAAATTAATTTTTATAAGTCCCTTTCTAGCTTAGATTCATCATCACAAGAACTAAAACATATTGGAATAAGTTCTTTAGACTTGATTTTATGATTTTCCCCTTTAACTTTAAGACTGTGATTCTATAATCTCCATGTAAAGCAGGTTGTTAAAAAAAATTCATACATGTATAAACTTAAATCATTAACACACTCCAAAGACTATATGATATTGACAAGTTCCAAAGTGTTTTTCTTGAATTTTTTTTTTCAATTCAAATACTGTGGATTCATTTATTTTCGTTGGTACCAATTTTCGTGGTTTGATGAAAAATGACCATTTCGTGGAATCTTAAATTCGTGGTTCTGAAGTCTGCAGCATACAGATCAATGTTAAATTTCCTTTTCGTGGGGTATCAAATTTCGTGGGTCAAGGCCACCCACGAAAATTGATACCCCACGAAAAATAATAAAACCACAGTAACAGGTTTTTTATTTTTTTTATTAGAATTAATCAATTATTGATCTATATGCTGGAGACTTAAGACTTAAGACTTAAGAACCACAAATTTAAGAATTAACGAACTGACCCTTTTTCATCAAACCAGGAAAAATGGTACCCACAAAAAAAAAAAGAAGAATAAACAGTATTCAGTTCAGAGTTTAAAATATTGGGAATCCACTGAACCAACAATTCTTAAGCATATTCTTTACTTACACTTGTTGTACAGGAGTATGTTGGACTGACTTGGCATACAAAACAGTTAGATGTATACGTTATGTAGACTGATGAAGTACTACTTGGTCTAGCTCCATCATTGCTGATGGCCACTTGTACCGTCTTCTTATCAGGATTCGGGCACTCAATATGAGTTATACTCTTATAGGTGGCTGGGACCTTTATTGTTGATGAGGTACTTGTAACGCCAGAAGATCCAACCTTGTATTAAATAAAATTTAAGTTGATGAAAGTCAATGATTGTGTAAAAAATATATTTTTGCTTGCTTCTGCTGCTTAGATTTTTTTCAGAGAATCATTTTAGTTTTTTGTAAGGAAAAAAAAACAAGCCCCACTTTTTCAAAAGTATTTGTAGATTACCTGAACTAAAGTGAAATTGATCTATCTTACTATTGGTATCCAACTTTTTCACAAGATTATTCATTTCCACTTTTCAAGGTAAATGCAAGGAATTACAGTACTCTTATTCCTTGATAAAAGCGAAAATGAAAAAAATATTTTCTGTTTGTAGAAGGATTCTTCATAACTTACTGTAACTTCAGTCAGATGACAAGAGAGATTTGTTGAGTTGATAAACTTGGATCCGTAAATCTGTATTACTGTACAGTTAAGTTTGCTAGTATCACAAACATTGTCACTATAACTGGCTAGTACAATCGGTACATCTGTACTTGTTATACTACAATCTGGCCCAAATCTGTTGGTGTTACAATTACACTGACCTGTGAAGTAAATTAATAAATATATAATTGGAAACACACTGCCATATTTAAGCTCAATATTTGGGAAAATATCAAGTGTCATATATGCCTCAACATTTAAATTTCTTCATACAGATTTCCATGTGATTTACTTCCATCGTGTGGAGTTTCACTAAATTCCACCCAGAAATTCAACAGTTGTTGTACTTCCGATGTGTATGAAAAGATGGATGGACAGTGTGATTTTCCACAAGAATTATTTCTAAAAGATATAATAATCCAACTCCAACATAGAAATCAGCTTTATTACCTGAGTGTAAATCTGATTTGAAATGGACAGGACAGACAATTGGCCCTAAATACTACATGCCCCTCCAATTAAACAGGTGGAGCTTAAAAATGTTTCCATGTAATATATGAATTGTTAGTTTTCATACCATCAACACAAGTTCCAGCAGTGCTACAATCATTCAGACAGATATTATTAGCCACATTGGTAGGTATGGATGGTGTCCCTTGATTGTCTACCCACTGGTTCTCATTACTGGTAACCTCTGTTTCACATTGCTCCTGTATAGACTGGATGATAGCAGCTACCCAGGTTATACTACCAGTCAGCTACAGTTAAGAAATAAATATTCAGAATACTGTGGTTTCATTATTATTAGTGGGTTCAATTTTTTGTGGTTTTCATAGATAACAAGCAACCACGAAAATTACAATCCAAGAAAGTGTAATTTTTACATTTATTCCTATAAGCAACATAAGCAAACCTCCAAGAAATGTCATTTGAAGATAAACCATGAAGATTGATACTCATGAAAATGAATGGATCCACCATAGATCTTTAACTAAACAACCGAGAACTTAAATTTGATGGATTGGTTAGAAAAATGAGATAGATAAAAAAGGAAGAAAAAAAAAGAAACTAAGAAAAGGAAGAAGTGTATGGAATTGGTATTAAAAGTAAGCTACCTGATTTAAATATTTCTGCTACATGTCTGTACTTATTTTTAAAATGAAAGTTTACCCTGCCATAAACAAGGGTGTCAAGGGCAACTTGGCAAACTCTCAGACACCATTTATCATTTACTCACTGAGAAGTTGCAGGAGAATGTAGAACAGCATTTAACTATTGCTCTTTTGTGTAGGAACTGTTATCATACATGTTGACATCGACAAATCATCATGACATTACATTTATCTTACCCTGACATCATCGATACACTGTTGTTTATCTGTAGCAGCATCTATGTTGATGATATTCTTACAGTTATCATAGGCTGAGGCACTCGTGGCTTGTTCACAGTAGTTGGTGGCTATTTGTTCTGTAATAGTTGGTGGGTTACCGACTGGCCAAGCAATTGAACTTATGACCTGGTTAAAAAAAATATTTGAAAAAATTACAGCAGTAAATTTTAGTAAATTATTTGCATCTGAATGACTTGTTAATCTTATACTTGCTTGAAAATTTTCTAAAATTGTCAAATTCAAAAATAAATTATAAGTGGACAATGGTGTTGTTGGTGTTGTTCGTGACAGATCAACCCTTTTCATCATAACAGACATAGAAAATATATAAATAAAAAATGCTGATAGTTACTTTCTTGAAAAATTAACTTTGACGGAATAAAGGGTAATATGAGTTATGTAGGATGAAAACTGTATGCCCCTCTATTGATTTTTCCTAAAAACCTGATTTCATACTCACTGGAGCATTGGCATTAGGGTCATATGTAAATCCACCAGTATCTGTAGCTCTTTTCCTCCTTAGTACAGTGGCTTGTTCTTCTGCATTACGTACAACTTCTTCATCAAGGAGGTTTTGTAAGATGTCTGTTCCATCTAAGAAAGAGATATACAAATGTTATAAAAGGTACGATGACTTATAGGTTTTTACATAAGTTATTGGACAAGACCAGTTGATCTTTTACAAGGAATAAAGTTTTTGAGTCTTTTGGAGTGGAGGTCGAAACATCCAAAAGATCATTCCTGGTTTTCCTATCTATAAAAAATTTTATAGACTGAAATCCTTGTAAGCTTCATTAAAAAATTTTGAAAGCTTTAATTAATATTGTATTTCATTGGTCAATTGAACAGTATGAGATCGCTGTTTATCCCTCAATCTGGTCACTGAAAAGAAACAATTACAGAAGAAAATAAGGGATCCTTAATCCCTGCTCCAGAATTAAGTATTAATTCACCCATGCTTTTCTGTATGTTTTGTCCAACACACATGTAAAATGCAAGTGTTCTTAATGAGAGGTTTACAGAAAACTTATAACTTGTAGTCAGACAGACATACATACAATGCTATACTATAAACTCTATACAATATTTTGACCTACCTTTTGTAACAACACACATGTCAATATCACTGTAGTATCCACAGCTCTTAGATCCGTCATCAAAGCACACACAATACATGGGGAACTGAGGTGTAATGGTCTGTGCAAAACCTTGGTAAATAGAGGCAGCATCAGCAGTTCTGAAAATACAGTATTCCAAATAGTGCATTCATTAGCCAACTGGGAAATTTCATTTGTGGTTAAAATAGTAATAGTAGATATAGTCACAGCAGTTCTTCAATACATACAGAAATTCAAAATACCTAAACATATACAATACATCAGTTACTGATGTATAAATGACAAATTATTCTAAAAAGTGTAAGCAAATTTTCTGTTAGTTATGCTCAAAAACAGTTTCAACTCTTGAAGTTAAACATTCAAATAGGTACCTCCAAGAAAAGCTGAATACATCAGATCTCTTATCATTTCCAATAGTCTGTAGTGTTCCTGTGGAATCTATCATATCGTCAGAACTGTCACCACTGTAGTAGCCACACATCCCTAAGAATTATAATCAAGATATAAACATACCTGGTACATAGCAGCTAATGAAAGTTACAAAAACATGCCCAACAAAATGTTAACATCTGCATAGGAAATAAATAACCAAAACCTAAATGTTTTTATTATTCTAAAACTTAAATAACTCTTTAAAGTCTAATGCAAAAGAAACAAAATATCAGTCTAAACCTAAAATGGCTGAATTTTTTGTATAAAACAGGAAGTAATTGAATGACAGACCTAAAATCAAATCCTACAGTATGGGAGCCCATTCTGATGCTGCAAACTAATTATCAAGAAGCTGTGATTAATATTTGGTATGGTAAATCTGCTTTTAAAATGACAGTCAGATGCCACTGAACAGAACTCCCTATGTCTACTTTCTTTCGTAGGTAGGGAATACAATGATGGCAAAACTAGACCCAAAATGGCATGACATACCTTCTGTTTTATTGAGATCCTGAGCTGATGGCTGAATGTAAAGATTGAAGAACTCATTGTGGTCATTTCTTACTGTAACTCTGGCTCCACTGGGTAACATAATCTGGAATATGCCTTTAGTGGTCATTATGTGTACACTGTATATGACAAATTATTGCAGGTGCCTTATTTTTGTGAATTTCCCACAACATTTTCATGAAAATAAAACCATGTGAAGATGGATTTCCATGTTAAATGGCAACTACATGTACCGCTTTTAAGAAAACAAGTATATTTCCAAAAGACATAATGCCCCATCTCTCAACATTTGGGACAGACAAAGGAATGGACCCTAACACTATATACCCCCCTACTTCTGTAGATGGGGCATAAATATACTTGTCAAAAACATTCCAAGACAGAAATTGAAAATTTAAACCAAGCGTAATATCCCCTTTTACAGTATGTCACGTGCAAGTAGTATAGCCTGAATCAGTTCTGAGTTTGGCTTCTTTTTTCGACTTTTTTGGGTACAAATTCTTTTCTTTCAATAGTCCATTTGCCAATTAGCTTGGGATTTTTATTCCGGAATCGATTTAATTTTTCTTTGTATTAGAGCTATGAAAAATACAGTGGTCACTGAATGGCATACAGACTGGACAAGTCTCGGACTTTTTCCCTTATGACTATGATAATCTACCATAAAAATCTGAAAAGCTTACTGGCATTAAAATGTTTTTGAAACCATATTCTGAAAAATTGCACCTTACTTTTTAACATGACCTAAGTTAAAAAAGTTAAAAGGGTTCCAATAATGGTATCAATCGCAGAAGATTATCGTAGTCATTAAAAATAAAGTCAGAGTCTTGTCCAGTCTATATGTCATTAGGTTACCACTGTATTTTCCATAGCGCTAATACAAAAGAAATTAAATTGATTCAAGAATTGAAATCCAAAGCTAATTGGCAAATAGACTATTTCTTTTAGTTTTCAAGTTTACTTCTTACTCTTCCAGAGCACTTGAGTTCACTCTGGTTACGCCTTGGGTTCACGTAGCTGATTGCAGTTTGGTTGTTATGAGTTTGTTTGTTTTGTTGTGATGTTCTTGTGTCTGTTGATGTTGTCTTTGTCGGATTTTTGGATTAATGATATTTGATTGCCCCTTTGGTACATCTTTGCTTCTTCCAATGTGTTTGATTCACAATCTGCTGACAGGAAGTAACTCTTTTATATTTTTGAGTACTGGGATATGTGTTGGAAAGACACACTTAACATATTTCCAAAATTTGACAAACTTTGGTCATTTCTTTAAACTAGATGGAGCCTTCCCCGGAAGGCATATGTCGCCTGCGTTTTTATAGTTGTTCGCCAAACAGGAACTAGTTAATTTTCGGGCATTAAATCGCCTTACACCTTATAGTACTATGCTATAAAGCTACATACCAAATATCAAGAGGCTGTGGCATGTAGTTGCCTGGAAAACTGCGACGAAAATTTGGCATCTATGTCCATTATATATAAAACGTTAAGTATTCGTCAAACAGGAAGTAGTTATTTTGCGAGCACAAAATCGCTTTACACCTTATAGTACTATGCCATGAAGCTACATACCAAATATCAAGAGGCTGTGGCATGTAGTTGCCTGGAAAACTGCGACGGAAATTTTTGTGACGCCGCAGGACGCAGGACGAAGGACGACGACGCAAGACGACGGATAGTGCCAAAGTAACCCCTATATGTCGCTTCTGCAACACGTTGCAGGCGACATAAAAATGATAAATTTATTTGTTTGGTCATTGTTGTAATATTTTTTGGCTTCTGTTTTTGTTTTATCAAATCTGATATTCTACCGGTTTTCCAAGTTTTCTACTCCTAGCGTGTCTGATGAAGGTTCATCCAGAAAAGCGCTTCACACGCAGTGAAACTTTGCTATTGTACATTTATTAAATCATTTCAATATGTGGACTGTGTCTTTCTGGCACATATTCCATATTCTTTCGTTTTTAATATACATAATAACATATTCAACTGTTCAATTGATAGCCTTATTGATACTTTGTATTTTCAAAGAATATTACCAACTATGTCAACAAGTATATATCATGTTAATAACATTTTTTTAAACTAAATTACTCTACCTGGAATCTCTCGCCATCTAACTCTTGGTATATTTTCAACATTGGTGTGACAACATCTTTAGTGTAGGCTCGAGTAATGATTGGATAGGCATCACGAGTTGATCCTGCTAGAGGACATTTGTCTATTAATAGAACATCATCAAATGCTCGGACAGCTACACCACAGATACAACTTCCTTGCTGGCATCCTGAGAAGAAGCCTCGGACCTAAAATAAATTATTTAATAATAATCTTCAGATTTTACAAAGAACTGGTAATAATTTAATTTGACAAAAATATAGTACATGAATGCAAATACTGAACATTTTTAATCTGGATATCAATTTGTTTTGAGTACAAAAACAAAAACAAAAATGCCATGTCTTAATGGAAAACTGATGGATAAAGTAGAAGTTTTTCTAAAAAAACAAACAGGCTGTATAGTTTTGATGATTCATTTCCTGAACTAAAACATAATGCTTTTGTTGAAAATCAAATTTATTTTGAAAAAATGTCTTGCAATTCAAAACAATTTACAGATAATGTGTTATGAAATGTATTGCATTTAACTTTTTCATGATTTATCTCCCATAGTTTTTCTACTGCATTTAACGTAATTTTCATTTCTTAAATACAAAACTGTGGAGACAAATCTGAACAGAGTTGTTTAAAAAAAGAATGCAAGATGCATAAAAGGTATTTCAAAAACTCTTTAAAATCGACTATGAAGATAATTATGGTGTGACTTTACCTCTACGTCAATGTCTGTGTTCTTGTACATGATGAATTCTCCTTGACCAAAGAAGTCATAATTGCTACAAAAATACATAGAATGGTGTGATGTAAATGCATGTTTTTAAAAGTTTGTTTTACATCATGGTTACTTAATCTTTTAAAAAACAATTCAATTTGAATAGGAATTAACCTTCTTATTAGATATACTTTTTCGTTGTCATATAAAAGACCAATTCAGGTGTCAGACAATAAGATACACTGAGAGATTTCTCCAAATGGACACTAGCATTCGGTTTTAAAAGTGGAGCATATTGTGATCGTGTTGTCCTTTCTTTTTTCAGTCTGCTCTACTTAAAAAAATCTCTTATGGTCAACTCCTCTTAGTTCATTCAATGGATTTCATAAAACTTTCACACAATATTTGTGACATAATGAAGACATGGACATCTTATATTTCACAATACGATCCAACTGAAATTTGAACCTCAGATTCTGAGGAGCCAAGGTGTATATTTTAATATATATTATGGCGGATTCAGGACCTGCGTGCCGGGCGCTAGCCCTCCAATTTGACAGAAAAATTTGGTTAGAAACTGTATGAAACATGAATTCCCAGAAGATTATTTTTTAATTGCGGTGTGTGTGTGTGAGTGTTGGTGTTAAACACCCTTTATCCACGCACCTGGGCTATGTAGGGCGGTCAGTGTTTAATGGTGGAGGAAACCGGAGTACCCGGAGGAAACCACTGACTTGGGCAGGTAACTGACAAACCTAATCACATACAGTTGGAGAAGTCCTTTTTTTGTTAAATACAAACAGGACTGGAACACCAGCTCAGAGGTGACCCACTAGTGATGGTTAGTAATTGCGGGCCCTTCCGTTTGAAAATTTCTGGATCCACAGGTTTTTAAAAAAGTTTTTTCTAGTATTGTATAACACAACTTACATTCCATCAAATGTTTTGATGTGAGGATCACCAGTAGCCTGGCATTGAGACCTTGTAAAAGTGTCTAACAGATCAACCTAAAAAAAAATTATAGATAGTGGTACATTTATATTAACAAATCCTGCAATGGGGGGGGGGGATTTTTGTGAATTTTGTGTAATTGATATTTGTGAAGCTTGATTTCCATGTAAACTGCCAGTTGAGAATTAGATATTTCACAAAATTTAAATCTTGCCAATGCAATTTAAACACAAACAAAACATTTAAAACAAGCAAAAATATCCTCATTTATAGCAATGTTTTTTTTTGTAAATGCTTTTTATCTTTTACTGCATATATTAAAATATGAAACAACCACTTTTTTCTATCATCAAGAAATAATCTTAAATTAAAATGGAAATCAATAAGTGTTTAAAGTTAAAAGTACAAAGAAATATTTGCAGGTAACAAATATGACGTAAAACTTAAAATATGCACTTACAGCAACAGTTTTGATATCTATGGTAACAGGACTATCACCAGATGGCGTATCAATCTGTTGGATCTTCACACTTCTTTGAATGGCATCCTTGAAATTTTTCCTGTCAATTCTAGACTTCAGTCTCAAACTATAAGATCTCCTTGTGCCACTGTAATCAATGCCACAAGTGGCAGTAGCAGGGTCAGTAAAGTCCACTTCTAGGGCTATCTTATCGATGGTTGACCCATCAAAACATTTCTTCTTATCAGTAGGGACCTGTGTGAGAGCTACAATCTGAACTGTACATGGTTTCTGGTAAGTTAAGACACAGTACAGGCTGTAGTCTTGAGATATGGTAACAGGATAGGATGTAGAGGCCTCTCCTTCATATAGAGAGATCTGGTCTGGAATACCAACCTGTGAGTGAGAAAACAAAGTTATGTTCTTAATTCACTTCGTTCAAACGAACATTAAGTATTTATGTGCTTAAACCTCTGTCATTTTTGACAACTGTACAATATTCATACCTTAACTGTTATTGGCATAGTAAAAACAAATAAAGTTTGATACTGAACGGAGCAATGACCACTTCGATAGTTAGTGAGAAAACAAAGTTCAATTAACTGCACTTTCACTTACAGAGATGTTTTTGTCATGTGGGTGATTTTTAATAGATCAAAATAGATAGATAAAGACTAATGGATGAGGAAAAACCTTACTTGAACAAAACACATATAAATCATCGTGCACATTACTTTTTTCGCAGTAAAAGAAAAATTACGTGTAATTTATGGTTTTATAAATTACAGAAATACAGACTGTTTGTCATAACCTATTTTAGTAAATAGTGAGTTATCTCCCATTTACAAGAGTTGTCCTCCATTACAGTAGGTATATTACATTTCAATGAATGGGAAAATAGGTGTTTTAATTTAAAAAAAAATTCAGAGGGCTAAGCACACCCTTTTTAATCAGGAAAACATGTAATATACCTTTTTCAAAATAATCATATTTAACATTATATTAGACATTTTTTGACAAATTGACAAATTAAAAAATAAATGCAGATAAACTTATTTTTCCACACAGTAACTAGTGCTTGGGTTCTGTTATCAAACCTAGGGTGCCCTAGGAACGAAAAAACCAAAAAACGTAAACTTGGGGTAGAGCGGGGTTGACGAAAGTGTTCTGAATGAATTATTTCTAATGAAACCCCGTTCTGTTTTATTTTTACACCTATGACAAAAATCTACCCTGGGTTGTGAAACCAAAAACGCCCAGTATAAAATACCTTCTGGAAAGAGAAGATAACTTTGCAAATGGGAGATAACTCACAATATACCAAAATAGGGAATTCTCTGTGCTCTTTAAATAAGTGCAGTTTGTGTATACGATGTCGATACTACAGCAGTTGCTTGTTCTTGACTATTCTTTATGATTGTATACAATATGTGTTAGGGATATTGAAGAAGATTCATGGGCTATAATACTTAAACTGTTTGTAAGATGAATGTTAATAGACACAAATTTTGGACAGATACTTGATGATCACTTACAGTTTGTGTGAATGATGTTGAGGCAGCATCAGTAGTTTGTTCTGGACTAACACCATCACCACACCTGTTAGGGTTACTAGCTGTCAATCCACAAGTCACCTAAAATTTACAGAACATAAAGTTATAAAATAGTCATATAATTCAAGGGAGAGAATTTTAGCTGCATCAGTTGTTTGTACCGAACTAACACCATCACCACATCTGTTAGGGTTACTAGCTGTCAATCCACATGTCACCTAAAATTCACAGAAATATAGTTTAAAAAATGTCATATAACTCAGGGGAGATAATTGAGGCTGTGTCAGTAGGTTGTTCTGGACGACCACCATCACCACATCTGTTAGGGTTACTTGCTTTCAATCCACAAGTTACCTAAAATTCACAAAAACCTTCACATCCTTTTCTAACTTTTTTTACTAGTTATTCTTACAATGTAATACATATAGATCGAATGTACCTAAAATTTTTGTTTGTTAGAAAGTAAAGCAATACATATTCTACAACAAGTGTGGCCACTAAAAGTATGTCTCGCCTGCTGGCACCATCACTTAAATCAACTACCTAAGCTTTCATTTCTTGATATAAACACAAAAAGTTTCTGTATACCTAATAACAGATGCCTAGTTATTATACTATTCAAGCAATCCATTGTCCACACAAGTATTACAAAAAGTTTTCTGTCTGAAAAAAAAAGACCTAAGTTCACAGAGTCACTGGAGCGTAAAAATGGGGTCATGGTCACATGGCATGGTGACAGTTGCATTGTCCATAACGGCAACTGTCTGTTTACCCAATATCAGATGCCTAGCTATTATAACTTTCCAGCAATTCATCGTCCACAAAAGTCTTACAAAAAAGTTTACGGCCTGAAAAAAGACCTAAGTTCACAGAGTCACTGGAGCGTCAAAAATGGGGTCAAGGTCACACGACATGGTGACAGTTGCGTAGACCATTACCTGAACTGTCTGTATACCAAATATCAGATGCCTAGCTAATATACTTTTCCAGCAATTCATCGTCCACCCAAGTATTACAAAAAGTTTTCTGTCTGAAAAAAAGACCTAGGTTCACAGAGTCACTGGAGCGTGAAAATGGGGTCAGGGTCACACGGCATGGTGATAGTTGCGTAGACCATAACCTGAACTGTCTGTATACCAAATATCAAATGCCTAGCTTTTATACTTTTCAATCAATTCATTGTCCACAAAAGTCTTACAAAAAAGTTTACGACGCCGCCGCTGCTGCCGGAAAGTAATACCTATGTCTCCCCTTCTGCGACTATTCGTCGCAGGCGAGACAAAAATGATCTATACTACATCAAAATGAAAGATCTTATGGGACATATACATATGATATCCAACCAGGTTGTAGTACCCCCAAACAGGTTTCATTGGCCTCGCAAACATGTTTATAATTTGCTGATAAGCAATCTTGACAAGTTCTTTAATTATTGTAAATACAGTCAGCTGTGAAAATCAAATAAAGGGTACACCACAACACCTCACCATTTCACAAGCCAGGGTATTAAAACATTTTACAGATCATAACATGCTTACTCCATCATTTAGTGCTGATGCTCTCTGAGTGCCTGTCATTTCAGTAGAACTAAGAGTACTGGTGGTACCAGTCACAACTTCCTGTTTGACCTGTGTTGACCCAGCATACCACGTAACAGTATGGTTAGCTCCTGTCTCTGTTGATCTCTCTATGGTACAGGTGTATGTGACAGATGTTTGGCCTGATGCCACAGTGAAGGCAATCGATGGGTTGTTGGTTGATTTTAGAAGAGGATAACTGTTGTTTTCTCCTGAAAATATTTAAGTCATTTAACATATTATAAATTACTTTTTTATAATTGAAGGGTAAACATAATATAAATGACATAGAACAGGAAGAAATTATGTTTTTTTTTAATCTTTCCCTCTAAAGGGTATATCAAAATAATCTAAAAGATGTAATATATGTAATTTTGGTGTAAAATCATTATCTACAAATTAATTGGACTTCATAATTTCTTCAATTGGATTTCATAATTTTTATAGAAGAAAATCACTGAAAACGAATTTTAGTATGCCACTTAAGATACTGAACTATCAAAAAAAGGTGATGTCTCTAGAGCATTATCTTCAAAGTCTGGATTTTTACATGTAAAAGACTTGTAGTTTTCCATGTCTGTATAATAAGCAGAGGGAGTTCATGTGTCAATGATTTTTACATATAAGTTGTACTTACCTATACATGATTGTGTTGTATCAACTGTATGGGTTGTGGTAGGAGCTACAAATGGAAAAAAGATTTCTTAGAAATTGAAAAGGAAAAGAATATTGATCATTAAACATGTTCATTATGATTGAGGTTTGAAAACTTGGCTGTTTCTATTTAACTTGCATAATTTAAAAAAAAATATTTAAAGTAATAACTAATTTTTATTGACCAAAGAGCGAAATATTAGATCAAGAGAGAATAAGGTAAAAGAAATATATGGATAAGATAAAAAAAACAAAAAACATGTACTTGAATCAAAGACGTTCAATATCTTTATTGTTTAGTGAAAATCAAAGCTTAGTGAGTTATTGTCAGTCTACTCATCAAAGCTTCTGTTAGATTATCATAATTTATCCAGTAACATGTATAATCATTATACCCGGGGCATTATACATGCAACTGGATAAATTCAGCTACGATTTTTTTAGTTTCTATAAAATTTTTGGAAGATTATAACTTTTAAAAGTCTAGGATTGAATAACTGTTACAGATTTTTTAACCTATTAAAACGAAAAAAAAACAAAGCCTGAATCGCTCACCTGGTCTTGATGTCAACCCTATGAAGAACTTTGTAAAGCTAAATAAACTGAACATTTAAGCAAGCAACAGCTTTTTCTCTTTCAGCAATAGTTTTCATTCTGTAGGCCAAAAATGTGAAACATGTTATTTTAAGGGCCGTCTGACAACTCTGACTCTATAGAGACCTTTATTGAGAGCTTAATGAACTGAACATTAAAGCAAGCAACCAATTTTCTTTTTCTGCTATAGTTATCATTATATAAGCCAAAAACATGAAAACATATTAATTTAGGGGCTGCAATCCCTATAAGGGGTCATCTGAAAACTTCAACCCTATAAATGCTTTTGTTGAGCTAAATGAGCTGAACGTTGAAGCAAGCAACAGCTTTTCTCTATCCGCAATAGTTTTCATTCTATAGGCCAAAACAACTATTTTTTGCCTTTAAGGGGCTTTAACCCCTATAAGGGGTCATCTGACAACTTTGACCCAATAGACTTTTGTAGAGCTAAATGAGTTGAACATTTATGCAAGCAACAGCTTTTCTCTGTCTGCAATAGTTTTCATTCGACAGACCAAAAACACTAAATTTCACCTTTAAGGGACTGTAACCCCTATAAGGGGTCATGTTACAACTTTGACTCTATGGACACATTTGTAGAGCTAAATGAGTTGAACATTTAAGCAAGCAACAGCTTTTCTCTATCTGCAATAGTTTTCATTCTACAGGCCAAAAACACTATTTTTTGCCTTTAAGGGGCTGTAACCCCTATAAGGGGGTCATCTGACAACTTTGACTCTATGGACACTTTTGTAGAGCTAATTGAGCTGAACATTTAAGCAAGCAACAGCTTTTCTCTATCTGTAGTAGTTTTCATTTCAGAAGCCAAAAACATGTAAAAAAGCTATTTTTCACCTTTAAGGGGCCGTAACTCCTATAAGGGGTCATCTGACAACTTCGACTCAATGGAGACTTTCATCTATCTCTACTACTTTTTGATTTACAAGCCAAAAACAGTAGTCTGACCCCCCCTGGTCTATTTTTAGTAACGGTGGCCATGTTTTTTGACGGATCAAAAATCGAAACACAAGTTTGGTGCAGGACACCCTAAGGATCAATCATACCAAGTTTCATTGAATTCTGTTCAGTAGTTTCAGAGGAGAAGATTTTTGAAAAATTGTTAACGGACGACGAGGACGATGACGATGACGACGACGATGGACGCCAAGTGATGGCAATAGCTCACATGGACCTTCGGTCCAGGTGAGCTAAAAAACATGAGAAATTTTAAACTGACAAAAGCCTGAATTGACTGACTAAAAAAAACTAGAGGCTCCCAGGAGCCTGAATAACTCACCTGATCTCTTATGCCAAAGTTTGAATAATTTCACAAACTTTCAAGAATACAAAGCTGCAAAACAATCCTTTCAGTAGTTTCAGAGAAGATTTTTGGAAATCAGTTTAAATTAATAGAAAAAAACAGTTAAAGGGCAATAACTCCTATAAGGACCATAGCAATTGCGGCCATGTTGGTTGGTCAACATGTATAATATGATTAAGGCCCTGCCTTTTTAGCGAGCATCGAAAATCTATATACCTTTTAAAAAGAAATCCGCTCGACCGTCTAAGTTTAACGTAAAGAGGGAACTTTTAAAAAAAAAAATTAAATAGTAGCAAAGTCTGGTCCCACCAAACCCAAATTATATGCACTTGAGAAAGTTGTTGTTAAAATATCTGGGATCAATGACTACTTGTTAAAAATTCAATTATTTGTGCAAATAATAAATCCTGTAACATTCTGGGACGACATTAAGCGGGGACGAAATTATCAATTTTATGAATTACGTGACGTCATTTCCTTGTCAGAGTATTTCGCGCTTAATCAGCAGATCAAAACAACATTGAGATTCTGTCAGGTTTTGTGAGATTTTTTGAGTATCAGTGTTTTATTTGAAGCATTGGTAACAGAAGGTACATTAAGAAACCCGGCGGAAAAACTGTAAAGTAACAAGAGGCTCCCAGGAGCCTGAATCGCTCACCTGGTCTTAATGTCAACCCTTTGAAGACTTCTGTATAGCTAAATGAGCTGAATGTTTAAGCAATAAAAAGCTTTTCTCTATCTGCAATAGTTTTCATTCCAAAGCAAAAAACACTATTTTTCACCTTTAAAGGGCCATAACCCCTTAAAGGGGTCATCTGACAACTTCGACCCTAAAAAGACTTTTGTAGAGCTAATTAAGCTGAACATTTAAGCAAGCAACATCTTTTCTCTATCTGCAAAAGATTTCATTCTATAGGCCAAAAACACTATTTTTTGCCTTTAAGGGGCCATAACCACTATAAGGGGTCATCTGGCAACTTTGACCCAATGGAAACTTTTGTAGAGCTAAATGAGCTGAACATTTAAGCAAGCAACAACTTTTCTCTATCTGCAATAGTTTTCATTCCATAGACCAAAAACACTATTTTTTGCCTTTAAGGGGCTGTAACCCCTAAAGGGGGTCATCTGACAACTTCGACCCTATGAAGACTTGTGTAGAGCTAAATGAGCTGAACATTTAAGCAAGCAACAGCTTTTCTCTATCTGCAATAGTTTTCATTCTATAGGCCAAAAACTCTATTTTTTGTCTTTAAGGGGCCGTAACCCCTATAAGGGGTCATCTGACAACTTCGACCCTATGGAGACTTTTGTAGAGCTAAATAAGCTGAACATTTAAGCAAGCAACAGCTTTTCTCTATCTGCAATAGTTTTCATTCTATAGGCCAAAAACACTATTTTTTGCCTTTAAGGGGCCGTAACCCCTATAAGGGGTCACCTGACAAATTCGACCCTATGGAGACTTTTGTAGAGCTAAATAAGCTGAACATTTAAGCAAGCAACAGCTTCTCTCTATCTGCAATAGTTTTCATTCCATAGGCCAAAAACATGAAAAAATGCTATTTTTCACCTTTAAGGGGCCGTAACTCCCATAAGGGGTCATCTGACAACTTCGACTCAATGGAGCTTTCGTAGAGCTTTTGATGCTGAAGCAGTAGCGTGGCATCAGATTTCATCTATCTCTTATACTTTTTGATTTACAAGCCAAAAACAGTAGTCTGACCCCCCTGGTCTATTTTTAGCAACGGCGGCCATGTTTTTCGACGAATCAAAAATCCCCACATCAGTTCTGTAGGGGATACCCTAAAGTACCACCAGACCAAATTTGGTTTGAATCTGTGCAGCGGTTTCAGAGGAGAAGAAGTTTGAAGAAAAGTTAACGACGACGACGACGGACGACGACGACGGACGACGACGACGACGACGACGGACGCCAAGTGATGGCAATAGCTCACATGGCCTTTGGCCAGGTGAGCTAAAAATATCATGCGGGACTGAGGAAAGTGAGTGAAACCCCACAGGATGGGACTCTTCTTTCATTTTCAGGTAAGAACCTTTTATTTATTAATATGAGGCAGGTAAATCCTGTTACGCTCCCGAGGTTTCAATTAATTTATTTATTTATTTTGGTTCAAAAATAAAAACAAACTAGCTTTTCTTGTGGGTTACGTGAGCGTTTAAGGGAGTACGAGCCTCAGAAATTGAAGATTTTCGGGATTCTCGGCTTTTATCCATTCAAATGCATTAAAAATTTTCCAACATGAGTTCCTAATATTTGTTCATTACTAATTAGAGAAGGTCCTAATAAACTCCTTTTGAAATTTTCTACCAATTCTAATTATTATTTCTATGTTAAAACAGAAAAAGAATTTTCAATGTATTTCCTATGAAAAACCCAGAGAAGATTTTTTCCCGCCATATTTTTCGGTGCTTATATCTTAAAAACGGCTCCATGGTTTTGAAAACTTTTTTCATAAAGTCTAGCTATTTTGAGCTATTCTTTCCAAATTTTCTATTTTAAATAACTTTTAATTACAAAAAATCTCAGGCTCGTACTCCCTTAATGACGTTTCAAAGATAAAAACGTTAAAAAGACGCCGAAAGTTCCGGAAATAAACAAGCGCGTGCTATACCGGACGTTGAAGGAAAATTCAGCTCATAGTACAACTAAAATATTGAAATTTCTACCATTATGCATTTTATTATGACTAGTAAATGGGACGATGTTGCCAAAAGCTGGCTCGGTAATTTCCGGAAAATCGTTTTTCAGCGGAAAAGAACGAATGGTGTTTAAATAAAAATCTGTGTGTAAAAATAAACAAGTGGATGAATGAGGGTTTTATAACTGTTTTTGAATTGCAATTTTTATATTTTGCATAACAGATTATGATGTATTTTTTCATAAGCCAAGAGGGTTGATTGTTTTACTTGCTCCGTGCCTATTATTTTTTTCACTCCGTAAAAGTAAACCTGTTCCGGTTTTATCGTCAGTATATTTCTGGCACATCTCAAAACATGCACAATGCCGTAGGGCTCGCATCTGCGATGCTCGCTATAATTCACAAACTTGGTAGAGGACATCCTAAAGATCAAGTGTACCAAGTTTCAAAGCAATCCCTTCAGTGGTTTCAGAGAAGAAGATTTTTGAAAATCAGTTAAAATTAATGGAAAAAAACAGTTAAAGGGGAATAACTCTTAAATGGCTGATCTGACAATTTTGACCCTGAAATCATTTTTGTAGATCTAAATGAGCTTAACAATTCTGCAATGCTAACTTATCCTCTAGCTCTAATGGTTTTCAGGATATTGTCCAAAAACTGCAAAAATGGTCAATTTTGACGATTAAAGGGCAATAACTCCTATAAGGAGTCGTTTCACAATTTTGACTCAATGGAGAGATTTGTAGATCTTTTAATGCTAAACATGAGTGGTTGCTTCGGATTTTCCCTATCTCTTATACTTTTCGAGTTATTAGCCAAAAACAATGGTCTGACCCCCCTGTTCTATTTTTAGCAAGGGCGGCCATGTTGGTTGGTCAACGTGTATATAATTCACAAACTTAGTAGAGGACATCATAAAGATCAAGTATACCAAGTATCAATGCAATCCCTTCAGTGGTTTCAGAGAAGAAGATTTTTGAAAATCAGTGTAAATTAATGGAAAAAAACAGTTAAAGGGGAATAACTCTTAAACGGTTGATCTGACAATTTTGACACTGAAATCATTTTTGTAGATCTCAATGAGCTTAACAATTCTGCAATGCTAACTTTTCCTCTAGCTCTAACGGTTTTCAAGATATTGTCCAAAAACTGAAAAAATGGTCAATTTTGATGATTAAAGGGCAATAACTCCTATAAGGAGTCGTTTCACAACTTCGACTCAATGTAAAGATTTGTAGAGCTTTTGATGCTGAACAAGGGCAGTTGCTTCAGATTGTCTCTATCTCTTATACCTTTCGAGTTATAAGCCAAAAACAATGGTCTGACCCCCCTGTTCTATTTTTAGCAACAGCGGCCATGTTGGTTTGTCGACATGTATATAATTCACAAACTTGGTAGAGGACATCCTAAAGATCAAGTATACCAAGTTTCAATGCAATCCCTTCAGTGGTTTCAGAGAAGAAGATCTTTGAAGAAAAGTTAACGGACGGACGGACAGACGGACGGACGCTTAACGATGACAATAGCTCACATGACCCTTCGGGTCAGGTGAGCTAAAAACCAACATCTAACAAAGAAAGAATAAGTTCATCAATATTAATGAATAAAAAATTGGAAAAAATGCATTCAAACAAAAATTAATTTCACTATTAATTTTAGAACATGTAAATCTATGTCTAACTTCTAAGGCAAAACAAAGTACAACACATACAAACCATGAACATATAATGAAACAGGAAAATATGTTTACATAAAATAAGAAAATGTAGTAGGTAGAAGGTAGATTCTGTACATAAATACTAAGGAATGGGGGTGAAAAAGCAGGGCCCTTGATAATCTTTAAAAGTCTGATCAATATGCATAAAGCTTGATCCTCAGTTTAATTATTACATACATCTTTAATCATTAATTTCAACGATGCTTAATTAATTATGTCATTTTACTTATAATACAAGGCACCAAACAGCTGCTGTTTGATTTAAATTTTCAAAATTCTTTTGAGTAAAAAATTGTACTTAAAACTTTATTGAAAAAAGTTGGTACATGTATCAAAATCAAATAAGATTTTATTGGTAAAGGTTGGCTTGAATTTCACAAATTTAACCCTGAATAAATGACAATGACAATTAGTAAGGAGATCCTAAAAATTTCACACCATTCAATAATAGCCTATAGATAGGCATAACATTCCAAATTTTAGACATTTTGATCTTTAAAGATTTTCTGTTTATTTCAAAATCTGTTGGCTGAATATGACTAATGCACAAATATTTTAGCAAGGACACAAGGGAAGTGAAATAACATTATGGAAGGTTATGTAGTGAAATAAATCTACAAAATAATATATGTGCAGTGTGTCATCTAAGGTAAATGTTGTGCTGATCATACCAGTTGTAACTATTTCTTGGGTGGTGGAATCAGTCATGGTTGACTTCATGGTTGTTACAGTTGTAGTATCTTGTTTTGTGGTGTCAGTCATGGTTGACTTCATGGTTGTTACAGTTGTAGTTTCTTGATTTGTGGTGTCAGCCATTGTTGTTTTTGATTGTGGTGTAGAAATTTCTGTTTTCTGTGGAGTTGTAGTCATTTCCATAGATGTAGAATCAGACAAAGTGCTTGTATCTGGTCTCAAAGTTTGGGTTGTACCTGTTTGTGTACCAGTTGTTTGGGTTGGACTTATTTCAGTCACCATTATTTGGGCTGTACTTGTTTGAGACTGACCTGTAGTTGTCAAATCTTGAGTGGTAGCCACTGATTCTTGTGTTGTTGATGTGGTTGTCTGATCAGATCCTGTTGTTGTTTGGACATCTGGAGTTGAACTAGTGACTGGGGTCGTAGCTCCTGTAGTTGTGACTTCCACAGTGGTAGTTTCAGACTGAGTCTGTGTTTGACCTACAGTTGTGGTATCTATGGAAGTTGTAGTTTCCACAGAAGTTGCAGTTCCAGTCTGAGTTGATGTTTGCCCTTCAGTTGTGGTTTCTATTGCTGTGGTAGTGTCACTAACTGTGCTTACTTCTACAGTTGATCCTTCAGTAGTGGTGTCTGAATTTAAAATCAAAGCAAAACATAGCAACTATTCTAACTGAAACTTAAAGGACAAGGTATGATAAGGGCTATTTTTGGCCCCTTTTTCAAAAATGAAATTTTATGCTAAAATGTTGATTCATAGGATATTAAATAATGAAAGTTCATAAATTTAATTGTTTTGAACAAATAAAAGATCAAATCTGATCGTAGCACTTGATCAAACTTGATGAAAAAGGGGCTTTTTCTCAAAATTACTAAAATGTCGGTAGATTTTTGTATGTTTTTGGCTAAAATAACTATGAGCGGACAAGCGGCCCACAAAAATATTTTAACTGTGGATTTGGCATACGAAAACTAATGTTTACAGAAATTATCTTTGTGGGCCGCAGGTCCACTCATATTTAAATCTCATAAAAACTGTTGTCATTTTAACAATTTTAAGCCAATTTTGCTACATTTCATAGTTCTGTCATTTTGTGCACATGCGTAATTTTGCAATATGTCAAATTTTCAATAAATTTTTGCCTGTTCCAAAAAATATAGCATCTGAATCACAAAATCACACAGTTATAATTCAATATTCCAGTTTGGGAAAAATTGTCCAATTTAGGGGGCCAAATTGTGCTCTTATCCTATCTTGTCCTTTACATGCAATTAACTTATTAGTGTAAGCAATGCATTAACATTTAAAACACATATTTTAATGAGCTACAAATAAATTACTGTTTTTACTCTATTCTGTTGACTAGGTTGGGAAAGACCAAAATTTCTTAACTTTTCAGGTAGGATTTGATATGAAAAAGTTAAAAATAATTAATCTATAACCAGCCTTCTGAATATATAAAGAGTAAAACATATACATTTATCCAAAGTTTATAATGTTAGGTTGTACATGTACTACTAATTGTTGGTGAGACTAAAAGTTATTTTTTAAAAACTTTGGATTAAACTTAACACACCAAAGCAACTTTAGATGAATAGTTTTGCTTCTACAAAACATGCAGTGAAAAAAACCAAAAGATTTAAAAATAGCTTGCTCTAATGGTTTGAAATGTAAAAAAGCAAAAGAACATCTGCTGTCTAAATTCTATGAAACTAAACATTACCATTTTCATAAATTTCAGAAGTATTCTCAAAATTAAAGATATTGGTAACATCACATTATATCTGGTTGTTTCATGACTTGTAATTGAATTTGTTTAAATAGAATAAGACTGATAGATTTTTCAGTGAAATTGATCTTCATAATCTCATATAATATAAAATAAATGTATAACATAGATTTCATTACTGTTTAACAGTTATTTGTATTAACCATGATATTTGGTGAAAATGCTGAGCAATAAAGCTGATTTGTCAAAGAGAAAAAAAAATCTCCTTTTCAGATCGTGGAAGCCTTTGTGCAGAAAAAACAGATGGTATTTGGTGTGTTAGACTTTTGAAAAGCAGGTAAATCTCTTCATTACTGTACTGATTCAGGAATGTTGATGAAATTTACTGGTTACTGATACAGAACAAGTACAAAGAGTATGCAAATGTTGAAAATTAGTTAATTTTTTTCTTCAAAAGAATGGGATGAATAAAGGGATGAGTAAGAATAAATAACTAGAGGCTCCCAGGAGCCTGAATCGCTCACCTGATCTCTTATGCCAAAGTTTGAATAAATTTCACAAACTTTCAAGTATACAAGTTGCAAAACAATCCTTTCAGTGGTTTCAGAGAAGATTTTTGGAAATCAGTTTAAATTAATAGAAAAAACAGTTAAAGGGCAATAACTCCTGTAAGGACCTTTTGATGCTGAACAAGAAAATTTGCTTCAGATTTTCTCTATCTCTTATACTTTTCGAGTTATAAGCCAAAAACAATGGTATGACCCCCTATTCAATTTTTAGCAATGGCGGCCATGTTGGTTGGTCAACATGTATATAATTCACAAACTTGGTAGAGGACATCCTAAAGATCAAGTGTACCAAGTTTCAAAGCAATCCCTTCAGTGGTTTCAAAGAAGAAGATTTTTGAAAAATAGTTAAAATTAATGAAAAAAAAACAGTTAAAGGGGAATAACTCTTAAACGGCTGATCTGACAATTAAGACCCCAAATCATTTTTGTAGATCTTAATGAGCTTAACAATTCTGCAATGCTAACTTTTCCTCTAGCTCTAACGGTTTTCAAGATATAGTCCAAAAACTGCAAAAATGGTCAATTTTGATGATTAAAGGGCAATAACTCCTATAAGGAGTCGTTTCACAATTTCCACTCAATGGAGAGATTCATAGAGCTTTTGATGCTGAACAAGGTTGCTTCAGATTTTCTCTTTCTCTTATACTTTTTGAGTTATAAGCCAAAAACAATGGTCTGACCCCCTATTCTATTTTTTAGCAACGGTGGCCATGTTGGTTGGTCGACATGTATATAATTCACAAACTTGGTAGAGGACATCCTAAAGATCATGCATTCCAAGTATCAATGCAATCCCTTCAGCAGGGTAAGAAATTCACTGAAAAAGTAACCAGTCCTGAATTGACATTGTAAGTTCTATCTGTTTTTACTATATAGCTAGTCAAATTTTCAGTAATTTTAGCCAGCCCTGCCAAAAATTTACCAGTCTCAGGCTGGCGGTCAGGCTATTATTTCCAACTCTGCCTTCAGTGGTTTCAGAGAAGAAGATCTTTGAAGAAAAGTTAACGGACGGACGACGGACTGACAGACGACGGACTCTTAACGATGACAATAGCTCACATGACCCTTCGGGTCAGGTGAGCTAAAAAGCAGAAAATCTGACAATAACTAATTCTTTTAAAATGAATTTAAAAAATGTAAGGTAATAAATAAAATATTAAGAATATTATTTAAGAGAGTACTTTCAAAAGTGCAGGATCATACAAAACTCATCCAAAAGTTTAACAAGAAAAAAATCAAAGAACAATCATATATACAGTATTGAAATATCTTTAATGTAGATATAGATGTTCACATGAAATAACTATCAAATTGAAGAAATAACTATATTAACTGAAATACACAGTATACGAAGTTAAAACTAAAAGCTAAACAACAAATCCTTTGGTATTTTCTGGTTGGAAGTATGCTCTTAAAGACTGCCTCTAAAATTAAGCGTGGAAATCTTAGCTCTCTAGTGCAGGGTTTGCATCATTGTATTGGAAGACTGTTTACTACTTAACAGCCAAAACATCAATAAAGAGGTGCATAGCAAAGACTATCTTAAGCTGCAACTGGAAAGGTTACTGTGCAGGGGTCATGATGTGTGTTGTCTCACCAATACTTGGTCTACTGAATACTTTTGTTGCACTAGTAAAAGTTGTTCCTAAAGTCCTGGTACCAGTTATTCCTGCTGTCATGGTACCTGTTATATCCATTGTCATGGGTTCAGTTGTTCCTGTTGTCATGGTATCAGTTGTACCTGTTGTCACTGTGCCAGTTGACAAGGTACTACTTGATCCTGTTGGCATGGTAACTGTTGTCATTGTGCTAGCAATTCCAGTATTCAAGGTACCAGTTGTCCCAGTTGTCATGGTACCAGTTGTTCTTGTTGTCATGGCACCAGTTTTACCTGTTGCCATGGTGCCTGTTGTTCCTGTTGACATGGTACCAGTTGTTCCTGTGGTCATGCTACCAGTTGTTCCTGTGGCCATAGTGCCAGTTGTTCCTTTTGTCTTTGTTCCGGTCATACCTGTGGTCCTGGTACCGAATGTTCCTGTGGTCATGGTACCAGTTGTACCTGTTGTCATGGTTCCAGCTGTTCCTGTGGTCATAGAACCAGTTGTTCCTGTTGTCAAGGTACCACTTGTTTCTTTGGTCATGGTACCAGTTGTACCTGTTGCCATGGTACCAGTTGATCCTGTTGTCATGGTTTCAGCAGTTCCTGTTGCCATGGTACCAGTTGTTCCTGTGGTCATGCTACCAGTTGTTCCTGTGGCCATAGTGCCAGTTGTTCCTGTTGACTTTGTTCCAGTCATACCTGTGGTCCTGGTACCAAATGTTCCTGTGGTCATGGTACCAGTTGTACCTGTTGTCATGGTTCCAGCTGTTCCTGTGGTCATGGTACCAGTTGTTCCTGTTGTCATGGTACCAGTAGTCCCTGTGGTCATGGTACCTGCTGTTCCTGTTGTCATGGTACCAGTTGATCCTGTTGTCATGGTTCCAGAAGTACCTGTTGACATGGTACCAGTTGTTCCTGTTGCCATGGTACCAGTTGTACCTGTTGCCATGGTACCAGTTGATCCTGTCGTCATGGTTCCAGAAGTACCTATTGTCATGGTACCAGTTGTTCCTGTTGTCATGCTACCAGTAGTCCCTGTGGTCATTGTACCAGTTATACCTGTGGTCATGGAACCAGTTGTTCCTGTTGTCATGGTACCAGTTGTACCTGTTGCCATGGTTCCAGTTGTTCCTGCTGTCATGGTACCAGTTGTACCTGTTGCCATGGTGTCAGTTGTACCTGTTGTCAAGGTGCCAGGTGTACCTGTTGTCATTGTACCAGTTGTTCCTGTCGTCATGGTGCCAGGTGTATCTGTGGTCATTGTACCAGTTGTTCCTGTCATCATGGTACCAGTTGTTCCTGTCGTCATGGTGCCAGTTGTTCCTGTCGTCATGGTGCCAGTTGTTCCTGTCGTCATGGTGCCAGGTGTACCTGTTGTGTCTGATGTCATGTTTGCTGTTTCTGTAGTCATGGGTTTGAAGAAAATAATTATAAAAGACGTCTTTGAAGAGTTAAAGGCTAAAAGGATTGATATTTGTTTGATGAATTTAATTCATTGTTTGTGATTCCTCAATATTACTGTTTTTATTTATACCCTTCAGCCAAAAATGAAATGAAGATGACATAAAAAGATAGTCCCAACAAAGAGATATTTTGAATATACTAAAGGAGAAACAAGGAAGACATTTTAACAGAAACCTTCCTGATAAGGATTTGACAAACCTTTTGCTCAAGCTATTAGGGCATTAAAACATTGTAGTATTCAGAATAAAAAATCACCACTTAAATAAGAAAAGGAAAATTACAGAAGCTTAATGATAAAACTGTGAAAGAAAGGTTTACTACCTTAAGAAAAAATCATATAAGAAATAATTTTTTAAGTTAAAATAATAACAAAAAAAGTGTTTTTAGATTTCAGCATCTTAGTTTTAGTGAAAATTGTTATCTTCACCTTGTAGTTTTAAAGATGCAATAACATATCACATGTTAAAGGGAACACCACACAAAACATCACATTAACAAAACATATATAAAAACAACAATTAGCATGCAGTGTATTGTGTTAATCATGCACCTACGTCTAACAAACAAAAACAGTAAATCTTACCCATGCTAGTTGTTGAAGTGGCTTCTGTACTGGTGGCTTCAGTCGAGGCCATAGTGGTTGTTGCCTCAGTTGAGGCCACAGTGGTTGTGGCTTCAGTTGTGACCATTGTAGTGGTTGCTTCTGTTGTGGCCTCAGTTGTAGTGGCTTCAGTTGTTGCCTCAGTGGTGGTTTCTTGTTCAACAGAACTTATGGTCTCCTTTGTTGCCTCGGTCAATGTCCATCCAGATATGTCTATGTCTGCATAGATCTGGATATCTATCGACACACCAATATAACCAGTGGGGTAATTAGATACTGTCACCTCTCTTGAGATAAAAGTTTTTGTCTCTGCCACAAGGTTGCCATCAAAGAATAATGCCAGACCTGTCTGTATACTCCAGGAATACTCAATGTTTACAATTACATTAAAATTGATATTAGCTTTAACAGTCCATTCCATAGAATTTGTACTGATGGTCAAGTATAGCTGGCTCCTTCTATAATACATGGCAACACCATATCCATCCGGTTGGTCTCCTCCTGTGGTAAAAATATAAGTTGTGACACTTTCTCTGATGGATTTGATTCTAAGGTTAAAGTTCACAGTCATGCCAAACTGGCAGAGGAGAGGGTTTCCTAAACAGGAAGTAGACTGGTCCCCTAAGCCAAGGTACTGGCTTGTACCATCCAGTTGGCAGAGGATGATGTCATTCTCAGAGACAAGTTTTGGAGCATTGACCACAGTAAGATTCAGAGATGGAGTGATAAGAAGATCTCCTTGGATTCTGATGAAAAACATCTCAACAATGGTGATGTCTATAACTGAAATGAAAAGGTAATAATTTTGATATAAGGTAATTTTGATTGATGATAATTCTATTGGTGTAGAATTTCACAAGCTTGCATTCAAACCAAGAGAAATTCAAAATAAAATTTGATATTTAAGTAAAAAAAATTATCAATTAATTGTTAATTCTATTTTCTCTTAAATCTAGCAAAATAAGCAAAAATAAAAATATTGAATGGCCCCTAAATCAAATATACCGTTCAACATAAAAACCATAATGTAAAAGCAGTTTTCAAATAATAGAAGACAGACAACAAACCCCAAGTGATAGCAATAGCGTACATGAGCCTTAGGTCCAAATGGGGCCATAAAGTCATACACTCTTTACTTAAAACTTAATTTCACACATAGAATCTATACCTGTTAATATAGACCATCCTGATGTAGTTTTTTCTGGTATACAAGCCCGGGCTGGATTTGTCAGGTCAAAGAAACCTTTACCAAAACATACATCATTCACCAAACAAACATCAGTCTGAAAAAAAAAGTAAAATGCATTGAAACAGCTAACTATAAGGACCTTTGTAGAAGAATTCCATTAAATTATGATTCAATATTTCAATCAAAATATAATTCAAAGTCTGTAAAATATCAAATACCTACGATTAAGAGTTTCTGAGAAATCTGTTACGAAAATTTTTAACCTTGAAAATTTAGTGAAAAAGTCAAAGTCGGCTATTTAAACAGGAAGTAGATGATCGACAGACCTGAAAACGAATCCCACCATATGGGACACCTACCTGAAGCCATATACCAAGTATCAAATACCTACAATTAATAGTTGCTGAGTAATTTGTTACGAAAATTTTCAATCCTGAAAATTTAGTGAAAAAAGTCTAAGTCAACTCGTTAAACAGGAAGTAGATGATTGACAGACCTGAAAACGTATCCCACCATATGGGACCCCCACCTGAAGCTTCATACCAAATATCAAAAGCCTACGATTAATAATAGCTGATATATCTGTTACGAAAATTTTGATCACAGACAGACGGACGGACAGAGGGACAGACGGACCAGTCAAAAACATTTTACCCTTCGCAACTTCGTTGCATAGGGTATAAGTGTAGTGTGTAATAAAATGCGGTTTCTATATGATTTTCTTCCTTGAAACAGATAATTAAGGAGAACTAATGCTTATGGGACATAGGACTAGCAATAAAAGTGATTCCTTGTAACAGCCCCAAATAAAAAAGCTTACAGGGGAGGATGTAAATAATTTCCCATTGTTCATTTCATACAAATTGAAAAACTGTCCATACCTTAATGGTACAACCATCAGTAGTACATGCATAGCAGAATGGATCATAGGTGACATAAGTCAAATTGTTAGTAGATCGTATTCCATTGTTGATGAGGGTGATGACAAAGATGTCTGCGTCAGGAAGGTTACACGTGACTGCTTCCTCACTGATGTATGTAGCTTCAACAATGATTTCACCTCCTATGTTGGCAAACACTGACAGTTTCTAAAAAAGTAATAGTTCACATTTTATAATTCTATTTTCTGTCCAAAACATGATCAGTGTCCATATATAAAGTGCTAAAGTGGTTTTGAAGTGATTTATTCAAACTTTTTTACAGGACATTAAGAATTATTCTTTGGCTGTTTGTCTTTTCTGAAAGTGTCTAATAAATATTAGAAAATCAAAAACTAGCTTACACAGTAAAATAATATCAACAAAAATCAAATATTTTTTTATATAAACAAAATGGGGGGATTTTGTGTTCTTCTAAATATTTTAGTTAATTGGATAATTCTGCAATTGTATTGATTATTCAGCATCTGGATATAAGAGAAGCACTATTCCCATTGGTAATTGTGAGTTTAAAGCAAAAATAGCCCCCAAAAATGTGAAATTTTCTGATAGCAGTATTTTTACCTCTTGCCTCTGCAGGGCACACTGAATGACAGATGTCTCCAGGAATCCAATGCCTTCAATAGTAATCTGTTTACACTTGTCACTGAATATATCTTTACAGAGGTCAACTTCTAGTGGTTCCAGGGCAATGGCTGCTAGAGGGTCTATGCTACAGTCGTCACCTACAAAACCTGGATCACATGTACAGTTACCTGAAAAAAGAAAACAAAGGATAATAAAGATCTTAAAAACAGTGATCATCTGGCATGAACAGTGTCCTCGTAAAAAGTACAAAAAAAGTTTAAATAAGAATTCTTATAGGAGAAAATCTCAAGATTTAAACAATAGTCGTTTCCTTAAATAAACTGTTAACACAGAGACATGTCTCGCCTGTCGCAACTGGACACAGTATAAAATTAAGTAAAAATCCTCCTTAAACTGATCTTAACTAATGCTTAAGCAGCTGCATACCAAATATAAATGGTGAACCATAACTGCTTTATATAAAACACTCATGACATAAGTAAAAAGTGTAAAAGTGTAAAATCTCGAAGTCAGTAGACTGTGACTGCATACAGATCATACAGGATCATACAGATAAAATACTTTTGAAATTGATCTGTACTGATGCTAATGCAAGTGCATACCCAATATCAATGATGTAACATAACTGCTTCATGTTAAACAGACGTAAGAAAAAAGGTTAACCTTGGCCAAAACAGTGTAAAATTTCAAAGTCAGTAGACCATGACTGCAGAAGCATACAGATGAAATGCTTTTGAAATTGATCTGTACTAATGCTAATGCAAGTGCATACCCAATATCAATGGTGAACCATAACTGCTTCATGTTAAACAGACTTAAGAAAAAAGGTTAACCTCGGAAAAATCAGTGTAAAATTTCAAAGTCAGTAGAACGTAACTGCAGGAGCATAAAGGTGAAATCCTTTTGAAACTGATCTGTACTGATGATGATGCAACTGCATACCAAATATCAATGGTGTAACATAACTAGTTCACACAAAACAGACTTAAGCAAAAACTTTAACCAATTGTGGACGCCACCGCCGCTGTCACCGCCAGAATCACCATACCTAAGTCTCGCCTTTTGTGACATTCATCGCAGGCGAGACAAAAACTTCAGTTTGTTCATAATTACTCGTCAACAAAATGACAACAAAAGAAATTAATTTCCAACTACAGCTTGCATTGCCAATTGCAGCTGAGTTTTATAATCACTATGTTATGTTGTTTTTGTGTGTTCTGTTGTTGTTGTGTTGACTTTGTTGTCAAATGATTTTGTCAGTCAAGGACGTTTTCAGTCATGACAATACAGTGTCTCACTTCTTTGCTTCTTTCAAATACAGTTAAGGAAAAGGATCTGCATTTAAATATTTAGGCAAGACAACACAGCTTTATATACCTTCTTGACAAATTCCATTGACACAGCCTGTACATAGATTGTCTACAATGAAGGGATCTGGTATTAATGTTCCTGAGACATTCACCCACAAATCTACATTTATCTCCATTTCAATCTGACACTTTGTCAAGATACTTTCCAATGCATCCTGTGCCCATTCTATGGAACCCAACACCTGAAAACAACATTTGAAAATATTTAGTTGTTAAATCATAGAACTAATTATATAAATTTATCTTGAACATTAAGAAGATGTTTAAAGGAATAAGAACAAAAAGTTTTATTTGATAAAAATCAATGAAATACAATATATATTTTGAAATAAAACAATAAAAACTGGGGGTCACCAGCTTACTTTTCTGTCTACAATACAAATCTTTGTAATTTTTTTGTCATTTTTCAAGTGGATTTTCTCCCTTGTTTTATTTGAAAATTTTATTTATGAAGGAATAGTTGTTATATTTGAATCAAAATTAATCTATTTCGATGAAGTTTCAAGGTATTTGTGACATTTGCACTTGTTTTTTGCATTTTTAGCTGTTTTTGGTCGCATGACAGGTGTCCTCACTAACCTTAAATCATGTTAAGGGTGCTCTGTGCATTCATTTTATTTACAAGGAGATAAATTTTCATGGTTTCCGACAAAAATATGGCTTGCATACATGTAGGTTGTTAGAAAGAATCATTATAAAATTAATCCATTTAAAATTATTACTTTTGTAGATGAGTGTCACCCACAAAAATCCAAAAGTCTTACAAAAAAGTGTATGCCGCTGCTGCCAAAAAATAATACCTATGTCTAGCCTTCCATGACTATTTGCTCCAGGTGAGGCAACAATGATAATCTGATAGTAGGTAGTTGCTAAGCTAAAGAGCTGGTTTTCTGTTGACCAGCAAACTATTGTCATGTGACATTTCAATAAAACTACAGTGTACATTGAAATTTTTTACCTGAACATCAATGACACAGGAATCCACGGCCTCTACAAAATTGATAGCTTCTACATGTCTACAGCCCTGGTATGCCACACTAGCCTCTATGTGAGCTTTACATGCTTGTAGTGCTGTTATTTCTGTATATCCACCTGATGGCCACTCAGGTAATTGTGGCACAATGGTTATATTGGCCTCAAATGTTTCAATGGTTGTTGATATACAGCCAGGTGGTGGGGAAATAGCTCTAGATATTTCATACTCTGTCACATCTATAGCAAAAGTAATAGTGAATAGAAAAGCATTATTTTTGTTGCAACTATTTAAGACCTCTATAGATTATGCATACATGTTTATCCCTATAGCATAGTCATAAAGACACAGATGTACTGTTCCACAATTTTTTAAATTTTAAGAACTCTTCCTTGCTAAATAATTGTGGAGTTTTTCTCATGACTTATAATGTTTTCGACCAATTCATGATGATACAAATTTTCATGTAGATCAAGCATGTGTTTTTTGGAGACAAATAAACCAAATATTGAGATATAAACTTTTTTATACAGTTTGTTTCCAAATTATCTTTAAATGGTAATGGTTAATAATCCCAAGGTTGTCCATGTACTATTAGACTTGCATTTGAACTATAAAATCCATGTACTATCCCCATCTTTAAGCCTTAAAACTCCTTAAAATTTAAAAGACATTTTAAAATTTTACTGACCTTTAGCTTTCTTCCAGTATTTTCCTTTTTTATTCTTCTTGTATCTTGTACACCCAAGAACATCGATGTTATCATAACAGAGAGCATCTGAGGCAATGTTACAGTCGCAGTAGCGAGGAATATCAACGTCATCATCCTTTAATTCTTGTGGACAGAATCCTTGCCAGATGGTAGATATACCCATTTCATCAACTCTATAAATAAACCATTGATATAATTGTCGTATAATATTTTCTAAATAAAATCAAAATGATCTAAAATTATAGCCTGAGACACTAATATCATAATGGAGTATTCATAGGTGTTACACAGAATTTCTAAAATTTCTAAATATCTGTCAAGTCAAAATTGGCCAGATATCCTTAAACAGGAAGTAAGTAAGCAACAGACCTGAAATCGAATCCCACCTTACGGGACCCCACCCTTATGCTGTATACCAAATATAAAGTGGCTGTGAATAGAAGTTATTGAGAAAACTGTTACCCTAATTTCTTTTTCGGCCCACCACCCATTCACCATTTTATAACACAGATTTTTCACTCTGTGAAATCTGGCCAAAAATTAGAACTTTCTGATCTTGATTGTAATTTGAAGTTTAAAATTTCTCACCCAGAAATCCAGGTAATATACTTAATGACCTACCTCCAGCTGGTAGAGAATTCATCTGGATGTCTACCCTTTCCATTGAATAATGTTCTATTTTGATCAGACATAATAAGATCATTAGATTCATCTCCATCGTAATATCCACAAAGACCTGAAAAATAAACAAATCCTCTGTCACAAAAACAAAACCAGGTCTAAACAAACAATAAAGCACAACTTTACAGTTATACATGTTAAAAGCTGGGCCTGTGATCGTGTGACTTCATGATGTCAAAAAAGTTATTTGTAAACAATCATGGTCATTTTATTTTGAAAAGACTGAAAAAATACAGCAAGTCATTCCTTATAAACAAATAAGAAATTCTAAATGAAATGTTGATGACAATACAGTTACAATGGCAAAATTTTGTCTATACGCTCATAGACGGCAGTGTTTCAGCCAATTACAAAGCTTGTTACATCTAAAATTAAATCATACAAGAATGTTTTTTTCCTGGCACCTTTAATTACATGTCTGTTATATTACTCTTCACCATTGGCATCAGGCAATAGTTGTATTACACGCCCTGGTACCCCTAAAACAAGTTTGAAAGGAGATAGACAAAAAATTTAATACTCCATGAGTTTGAACGCAGTTCTTTCTACCTTATTTTAACCGATTTTTAATTTAAACACCTCTATGTACCTTCAACGTTTTCTTGATCTGCGGAGGATGCTGTGATGTAAAAATTAAGGAATTGTCTGTCTGAATCCATGGTTTCTATTCTTATACTAGTACCAGTGGGTAATACAACCTACAATAGCAAAAACATTTAATTTTTATCTTTAAGTTGTGTGTTTCATGTTGTCTGTTTCTATCTGCTGTTCTCCTTTGTGTTGACTGATTTTGTCTTTGCCTTTTTGGACTTTTGATACTTGATGGGGCATTATTGCCTCTTTGCTTCATAAGTCATTTTAATAATTTGCCCATGTAAACAATAAAGCTGTAAAGTTCAGTCAAGGAGTTTCTTAGAAAATATCTGTGCTGGCATCTACTGGATGACACATTTTCTACCTATTTACTTTAAAAGAGAGAGATTTGATTTCAATACCAACTAGAACAATTAAGTTCACTAATCATCATTGAGCAAATCGATATGCCAAATTATTAGAAAGTGTTCTGATATAGTTAGGTTTAATAATCTATGGCTTATCAATGAATATTTTTCTATGAATTTGGAATAAATTCCAATTTAGGAAAGTCTGGTATGGGAAGACAAGACTGGTCATTTTAAGGAGATTCTGTGTTGAAATGTTTTCTGTAAGCCCAAGCTTGATTGTACATGTATTCCAATCCAAAAAAAACAAGATTGCTACTCGTAGCCATGTGTCCCCCGCCGCCGCATAAAAATTGTGTGGTATGTCAATTCAAGCAATATCTTCTCTAAGAAACGATAGAAATAGGTTGTCAAAATATTAGATAATCACCTATTAACAGTACCCTATTGGTCTGTAAAGTTTCAGCAACATCCGTTCAGTAGTATCCGAGGAGTTGCACCCACAAAAATGTTTGATATGACAAAGTCCCATTTTTTGGACCGGAAAATCACAAATTCGTAAATAACTCAAAAACTGTAAATATTGTTTCAATTTTTTTTCCGTATTATTATAGAGTACTTTTTGCTCTATCAGCCTACAAAATTTCAGAACCCTGTGCACCTAGGTAACCTAGACATTGGATGTCCTATATTTTGACCTTTCTTCCCTGTTTCCAAGAAAACGGCGGCCATTTTGAAAATTTCAAATATAGGATGATCATCTACTAACAGTACCCTATCAGTGTGTAAAGTTTAAGCAACATCCATTCAGTAGTGTCCGAGGAGTTGCACCCACAAAAACGTTTGACAAAGTCCCATTTTTCAGACTGAAAAATCACAAATTCGTAAATTACTCGAAAACCTTAAATATCGCTTCAAATTTTTATTTCGTATTATTATAGAGTACCTTTTGTTCTATCAGCCTACAAAATTTCAGAACCCTGTGCACCTAGGTAACCGAGATATTGAATGTCCTATATTTTGACCTTTCTTCCGTTTCCATGGAAACAGCGGCCATTTTGAAAATTTCAAATATGGGATGATCATCTACTAATTGTACCCTATCAGTGTGTAAAGTTTCAGCAACATCCTTTCAGTAGTTTCTGAGGAGTTGCACCCACAAAAAACGTGACGGACGGACAGACGGACGGAGACCATTACTAAGTCCCTCCGACGCGTTGCGGCGGGGGACAATAACTAGAGGCTCCTAGGAGCCTGAATCACTCACCTAGTATGGTATGTAACACTAAACAGTTTGGCTTAGCTAAGTTTACATTCACAAGATAAAATTTTACAAAAGAGATTATTTTTACAAGTCATATTTAGCCAAAAAATATGGTCTGACCCCATGTTCTATTTTTATATACTGCAGCCATGTTGGTTGATCAACTCTCATAAATTTCACAAACTTGGTAGAGGACACCATTTGGATCAAGTTTAATAGATTTTAATACTTTTAAGTCAATGAAATTTCCCTTTGTTAAATTCAAAATTGTTTAAAAAAAACAGGTTTCTTTCATTGAACTGCACATGGTCGATGTCCTTAGGGCTGGGTTTGGTTTTCATATTTGTTTTTTTGGTTTTGAGTACTTTTCCTTCAAATAAATTCTGTTTTTGACCTTCCTATTTTGATTCAAATGCTTCTGATGAGAAGTTACTCCTTGAAATATGCATATATACACCATAACCAAATGACCTGTTTTTATACCAATTTTGGTATTTATATTTTTTTTACAAAGTTTCAAATGTATCACTTCAGTTGTTTAGAGAAGTTCATGCATGAATCTTCGAAAATAAAACAATGCTGATGATTAGAACAGACAGACATCAAGTGATGACAATTGCTCACATAGTAAGCTAAAATCCAAGGAAGAAGAAGGAAATGCAAAATAAAAACAACAGTGTTACCTTATAATTCTTTCCATTTTTGTACTTGACAATACTAGTACCGGGAGTCAGTTCACCATTGAGATACAGTTTAGGTTTAAGTGCCTTCTTCTTCTTCTTTTTGTTACGTTTGGCTCCACATCGATCAAAAACTAAGACATCGTCTCCGCTCCTTATAGCCACAGCACAATTACATGAGGCTGTTGTTATATGAGGAACTATTACACAAGAACGTAGGTAGGCTCTTATCTATAATAAAACAAAATAGAGTCTTTTAACTCTCTCAAACATTTTTTTATCAATATACTAAAATACAATGTATCTTTAGTCAGATCACCAATTACATTTCAGCCAGCATTTTTTGTGATTTTGATGTAAATGGCCGCAACCTGTAGAAAATATTCAATTTTAGAAATTTTTTGAACCCACTTGAAATGGGTCAACAAAACTAAATATCTATAATATTTTTTTTCAAATTTCATTGAAACGAATTGACAAACATATGATTTCTACAGCTCCCATGTATGTTGACATCAATTTTTAATATAGTACTAGTACTGTTTTAGCGGGTTATTTTTAAGTTTTGACAGAAATTGCGAAAACACCTATCAAATGCATTATCACATAAAAAAACACCTTCAAAAACCAGCATTTTTTTACAGACCTTTTGACACAAAGACTGAAATAATAACACACTATATGTTATATTTAAAACTATACCTTTAACAAACATGAAAGCCTTATTAAGCAACTTTTCAAAATGACTAGAACAATATGATAAAATTAAAAATCTAAAATACTTAAATACAGTAACAAATACCTCATATGGTTTGGTCTTGTGTCTGTACATAATGAATTCACCTTCCAAAAAGTTGTCATAATATCTAAAATAAAAGATAGTGACTGATTTAGGTGTGTGTGTGTTGGTTTTTAATGCCCTTTGTTGATGCACCTGGGTCCTGTAGGGTGGTCAGTTTTAATGGTAGAGGAAACTTGAGTACCCAGAGAAAAACCAACGACCTTGGGCAGGTAACTGACAAACCTAATCAAATACAGTTGGGGAAGTCCCTTTTTTGTAAATCACAAACAGGACTCGAACACCAGCTGAGCGGTGATCAGCTAATGATCAATAGTGTGTGGCTACCCAGGCCAGACTGATTTTGGTGATCATTTGTTATGCACAATTATGCTTTATGTACAAAATGTACTACTCTACTTGGTTTACTTATTCATTTTGCATATTTCAACTTTCAAGAATTTGAAATGATTCATATGTTCATGCTTTCATTTTCAATACTGTTATCATTAGCATATTTTTCAAAAACTTTATTTTTAGCTTGAATTTTTATACATATATGCTGTATTAATTCGTAACAAGATTGGGGTATGGCTTGTGATCCCCTGCCTAGCAAAACTTGTGACTTGAAGTTACATATCGACTCCAAAATCAATAGGCTACTTACTACCTTACCTCATAAGTTTCATGAAATTCTATTGATGCGTTCAACAGTAAACTCTAGAAACCAGTCCAGATGGACAGAATGCCAGATTCTGTAGTTCTTCCCCCTTTCCCAGAAAGGCCGTTGACGAATACAGTATAAGTGAATACTTTAAAAAAATTGAAATGTTTTAGATAACAATCTTCTAAAACCACTAAAGCCATATAAACTTTCGTAGTTGTTTTAAGATAATAATATATCAAATTTTCAACAATTCTATAAGCTTTTTTTGTACACTAACCTTCCATCAAATGTTGTTATGTGAGGATCTCCTTTAGATTCACAAACAGCTGTTTTGTCTTTATCTTTTATTTCAACCTGAAATGTAAAAAAAAAGTAAAAATGTCAATGAGAGAAAAAGATCATTTTGGAAAATTATGGAGATGGATTGTCAAACAAAAAGGCTTAAAAAAGATCATTTTTTAACAAATTATGGAGATGGATTGTCAAACAAAAAGGCTTAAGTAATGAGGGGGAGGGGAAAAGGGAGGCTAAAATCCTACTCATTTAGTTTAAGAACATATGAAGTTGAAGATGTCATAATTATATATAAGATTTGTTCAACCAAATATTTAAAACAAGTTTCATCCAAATAAATTTATAAGATAAAATTTCTAATAAAAATTAAAAAAAAACCCCAAAAAATCAAATTAGTTACCTCCACTGATGAATACAAATCTGTTGATATAATAGTAGTGCTCTGTTCAACATAGACAGTCAAATCAATATGGAGTTTCTTATTCTTGTCTTTAAGGCCATCGGCTATTCCTGTCACCCTAACACACGCCTCCTGATGCCAATTCTGATCAGTAATGGTCATCTGACAAGGTTGTTCATTCTCCAACTTAAACACAGCCTGTGGTATGACATCCTCGTTGGCACATGTACTATAGGTGTACTTGGTCTTGTCTGTGAATTTGTAACCGATGCGGAGTTGACAGCCCTCTGTTCCGTTACAGAAGAGGCTTGGGGGTGCCCTGGATCTCAAGATGATGCATTCACCAATTGATCCTTCATAGATTTCTATTTTATCTGTTATTACCTTAAATAAAACATATTGATTAAAACTTCAAATTAACACAGGTCTTAAAATTTAAGCTTTTAATTTTTACAATAAAAATAATAAACAAAAAAGTTTCATAGCTAGGTCTTGCTTCATGAATAAAACAAAATGATCAAGAAATTTTCACTCATATTGCTTAGAACATTGCAACTCTGTAAATTTTCCTTTAAATGGTATATAATAGATTAAATATTTCTTCCAAAAGCCACTAAATTCAAACAATCTTAGTATCTCTTTCAAATAGTTCATGTTCTTTCATATGGTCTTTAAAATATCCATAACATGACATTTGAATAAAAGGGATTTTTTTCTTTTTGCTGTTAGTAAATAAATGATAACTTACATTGACATTTAGTTTGTATTCATCACTCAATCTTTCTGGACCATAGGTATCTACACAGTTGTCATAGTAACATGCTGAGACTCCACAGCGCAGCTGAAGTAAATAAAATGCAAAAATATTTATGTTAAAAATCTGACAAAGTAAAAAAAGGGCAGGATAAACACGAAGAAAGCAAGCAATAGACCTGAAATTTAAACCCACATTATGGTTCCCCATCCTGATTCTGTATATAAAACAACAAGTGTTTATGATTAGTAGTTGCTGAGAAATTTCTTCCTTTCGGTAGCCGAAGATTCAATATTTTTAACCCAGATTTTTCACTCTGTGAAATCCTACTAAATATTGTCTAAAAATTACTTAGGACATACAATATGTCATTTCTAACCACCCTGCCAAATTTTCATATCAGCTAGGTCCCATAGCAGAAGTAAGAGTCGAACAGATCTAAAATTCTCTGAAGACATATATTACCCATCCCTTGCTAAATTTCAAATTATTCTCATTTCCATTTCTGAGAATAGCTTGACACAGATTTATACTGACCTACTGACAGATATGAGTAAAAAAATGTTTTTGTAAAGCAAATACTGCTTCACCAAGAAAGATTTGTTCAACACAGCATTATACTCAAATTCAGAATAGTGGTAGCTTTTTCAATATTAAGCCTCTTTCTTCTCTTATGACACCTTAGATTGTCAAACCTGTTTGTGTCATTTAAATTCAATTGAAAAAGCTACCACTATTTTGAAATTGAGTATAAAAGTCTCACCTCTTGTCCATACTGTACCAGTCCAAGGTCCTCTCGACTGATCTCAGTAACATATGTATCATTCTCCATGACAGAAGAAGAAATCACAGCATCTCCAAGCAGCCATCGGACTGTGTATTTATATCTTACATCAGCATTGGTCAGGGGTTCAAATGTACAGTTGAAGCCAAAGGATCCGTTAGTTGTCATCACTTGTAGTTCGGGGTCTTTTTCCATCTTTGGCAAGTCTATAAATACAATAAATAGTGATTATTTTAAAATTTCATTTTCTTAACATGATCTTAAACATCAATATTCAATAAGGTAGTTTAAAAAGAGTACCACTTATAAGGTACGTTGACAGACAGAGAAATGTATGATCAGTTTTAGCTCATAATACTTTGAAAAGAACTTCAACACTATGTTTCTATTTCTCTTGTCTCTTTTAAAACAAGTTAAAGTAGTAGTCACACAACGTTATAAAAGTCACCTATCTTATTTGTTCATATAAAAGGAGAAATTAAACTCCTTACCAAGTGGAACATCTATAATATCAATGACTTCTTCAGAACCAGGTATCTCTGTAAATCCATCAATTTCCATCTTGCAGAAGTGAGCCCCATTCATTGACCGTCCAAAATAGAAATTATTTTTTCTCTTCTTGCTACCCTTCCTCTTCTTTCCTTTCTTGTGTTTCTTCATTTGTTTTCCATCCTTATACAAAGCAATACCCTTGCTTTTGCTCCATGTCATTTTCACATTGAAATATTCATCAATGTCGATCTTTTTCATGTATGTTGTCCATTCATATTTACTTGTGCTCACTCTAGCATACAATTTTCTTTTCTTTGTATACCAAATCGCTAGACCATAACTGTCCCCATCTTCACCACCAGAGGTCATTATAAAACAGTTATCCCTCTTTTCCCGTAATTTCAGATTGAAAGAAATGGTCAGTCCAGTTGAACAGCGTTCTATGTCTCCCAGACATTCGTTAGGCATATTTCCTAAGTCTATTGCTTGGTCAACACCATCAAGTTTAATTCCTTTGTCACCATTGGGTATATCTATCAAGACTGGGTTCCCAATGACAGTAATGCGTATTGTAATGGTGATTGTAATTCTTATAGTCAACTGACCACCAATGATGGCAATGAAGCCGTAATGCTTTGGTTTAATTTCACTCGCTGAAAAGATTGAAGAAATCATTATAAGAAATAACATGTAAGAATCAATGAAAAAAGAGCAAAACCATTGTAAACCATTATGAGTTAACAAAACCTTAATAAAAAGCTACGCCAAGCGCAGCATGATACGACCGCAACAAGTTGAACCCTGTACATTGGAGGCCCAGTATGGATAGTCTATTGCTTTGGTCACATGAAGCCCATGGTGGACTTACAAAGCTTTTTGACACATGCATCCTGTGGTGGACTTAAAAATGCATTTTTGACACATTTATATCTACATCAACATCTTATACAAAAAGCCTTATTTGTATACATGTATTAATTTACAATTTTGGCCCTTTGACCCCTAATTTCTCAAAAACAGTAAAAATATTGCAATGCCGATTAAAAATAAGGCAGACATATAATGATATTCACAAGGAATCCAATGAAAAAAAGATTTTGAAAATCGGACCACAAATAAAAAAGTTGATTTTATGGGCGTGGCCTGTCTTTAGCCCACCTGTAGCAATGTAATGGTGAAATACATATCAAAATCATTGACACATTAAGTAGATAGAATTTAATGATGAATTCAATAAAAAAAGAATTTTCAAAATCGAATGAATGATAAACATTCTACAACAGGTTTATCAATGCACCCGTTTTAGCCCTTTTTGGCCCTTTTTTCTAAAACAGAAGGGGCCACAAACCCCAAATACAAAACCAACATTCCTTTAGTGGATATAATTATCATATTATAACTTCATAACAATTGGCACGCCCACTACAACTGAATTTTTGGTTTAAATGACAAACCTTTAAAAACGGCGTTTTGGGCCCCTTTGACCCCTAAATTCTCAAAAACGATAAGAGATATTGCAAATCTGATTGAAAAACGCAAGCAGGGATTTTCACAAGGATTCCAATGAAAAAAAGATTTTGAAAATCGGACAACAAATAAAAAAGTAAATTTTTTGGGTGTGGCCTCTTTTTGACCCCCAGTAGCAATGTAACGGTACAAGATACATCAAAGCCTTTGATACAATTTGTTGACAGAATTTATTGAGGAATACAATAAAAAAAGAATGATCAAAATCAGATGAAAATTAAACATTCTACAGAAGTTTTGTCAATATACCCATTTTTGCCCCTTTTGGCCCTTTTTTCTTAAACGGTAGGGGCCAGAAACCCCAAATGCAATACCAACCTTCCTTTAGTGGTTATAAACATTATATCAAAATTTTATAACCATTGGTCAACTACAACTCAAGTTATCACACGGAAACCAAAGTGTCTACAGACGACGACAACGACAACGACAACGACGACGACAACGACAACGACGACATCGCCATAACATAATACGATCGCAAAAATTTTGCGGTCGTATAAAAAAATGTACAATTTGTTATTCCATTGTAAATTTCAATTAAAAAATTCTGATAATCTAGTTAGTCTGTGAATTCCATATTATAAAATAAAATGGATACATATTTTCAAAAGCACAAAATATGAATCATTTATACATATAATTTGTCCTTTAAAAGTAGTCAATCATCTTAAAAAAATCCTCTTCCATTTCATTGAAAATTGTTTGTACAAGTACAAATGTTTGGACCAGTGTCACAATTATCAAGCCTAGTACTCTTATCTCATTATCCTCTATCTTTCATTTTTTTTTAAGACTTATACTTTTTGAGTTTCATTACTCAATGAATTATTCAAAGTTTTGCTATCTTATTATAACTCATTAATACAGATACTAACAGATCAGTGTGCTCCATGAGTTTACGGACTGAGTTATGTTACAGAACTCATTGGTGTCCATCTCATTCAATGCCCCATCTTCATAGCAAACTCCATTTATAACACAAATGTCAGTCTGAAATTGAAAAATAAAATTACATCAAAATGTTTTATCATTTTTTTGTATAATTCAATGTCATTGATATCATGGTTTTTCCCAAAAGACATTTCATTAGATTTTAAGATTTGTGGTTAAAGGAATCGTTATATATTTTACTCATTTTTGAATCCGGCCTTCTGTTATTAAAGGATTTATTCCTTGCCTACACTAAACACTTACAAAGACAAAATATCACTTGTCAATTTAGATGCCTAAGGTGAGCAATATCAATTACAATTTTGTTTTACAAAATATACAATGAGGCAAGTATAGCATAATCAACATTTATAGAGACTGATGCTCAATCTGGTGATGCTACTCATCTCAAACTTGCAGTATAGTGCATACTTTGCTCCATTCTTTCTTTGACTTAAGGACAAATAAATGCAACAAAATGCTGTTTTATTTCTTTTTTTTTAAATCAAATGTTTCTGATGTGATTTTGTTCTATGGATATTTCTAACTACATACTTACTCTATCAACAACAGTCAGACCCTCACAATCCTTACAAGTAGAGGAGTACACTTGCATGGTGATGTTCTCACTCTCAGTAAGGCCATCATTACTGATAGACAACAAGTATTGTCCAAGCTGGGGGTCCATAAGGGGACATCTGACCTCTTCTGAAGTCCTGAAGTCACCTCCATAGGAAACTTTAGTCTGTAAATATTCAAGAGAATATAAAATTAAAGAAAATTCTTTTAATTTTCAGGGATGATTCTGCACTCAAATAAAAAAAGCTGAAATGGTTTTAGAAGCCAAATGAGGGTCGCGAAGCGACCCGAATACGCCTCGTAGAGGCGTTTATTCGGCCGGGGGTCTGGGGGCCGCTTAAGGCCCCCAGAAGCTCTGGGCTAAATGGTGCAAAATCCTGCATTCTGGGCCTCTCCAGGACTCAATTTGGCCTTGGTAAATTTTATATTTTTCACTTGAAGATTTTTTTTCCACCATTGAAATGGTTTATAGGCTGAAAAATGACTAAGTCCAACTCTGGAAAAAAATTGGGCAGAATGGCCCCTTAATTTTTAGCTTTTCTACCCCCCAACCCTCAACCCAGACCAAAAGTTTGGACATAGAAAGAAAGCAAAGAGGTTGGGACAACTCTCCCTTATCCTAAAGAGAGCATACCTCTTTGCAAGAACGATAGATATTTAATGCATGCAATATAATTTTAAAAAAAGTACAAACCAGAAATTAAGCATTTGTTAATTTTCTTTATTCCCTATTCCTATTTGTAGGAGATCCTTTATTTTTCATTTTTATGATCCCCGGTCATGATCCTTGTTTCGTTTTCAACATGTTGTTTTTAGTTTATCTCCAAACCTTGTACAAGACCATGCATGTTATAAATAAAGTTGAAGGATTCGCATCCATGCTTTTCTAAAGCCCGCTTCAATTCCATCCGCTTTTCATCATCCTATAAACGTTTAGAGTGCTTGAAAGTTTCCTTTCCATTGCATTACCGGTAGCGGACATGTTTAAATCACTTAGACTTTGGACCAATCGTGATCGATGTTGCTTAACTGAGGTTGTTTTAGCCAATGAAAACGTCTCTTTGTACCTTCACATTTATAAATTAGACCAGAAACGGTATAGAGCGGAAAAAAATCCAGATTTTCGTAAAACTGAAAAAAATCGGAATTTTTAAATTTAAAACGGATGACAGTCAAACGAAAAGCGGAATTCCGTTTTAAAGCGGAATAAAATCATCCCTGAATTTTACATGGGAAAGGTCATAAAATGTGTCTGACAAGATACTCTCAAATTTCATTAGAAGAAAATGAATATTTGTAGATTATACGGCTTTCGTGGTTTTTACAAATTCATAAAAGCAATCAAATTCAATATTTTTTCTTTGTTGGGAATACAATTTCATGGTTTGCCAGACAAACATGATATAAGAGCATTACTTAGGTAAAAGCACAACAAAAAATGCCTGTAAAACAAAGTTCTTTGAAAAAACACTAGAGGCTCCCAGGAGCCTGAATCGCTCACCTTGTATTCGATGATACTTATATGCTGGATATTTTAACAAAGGACTGCTACTCTGTGGAATTATCAATTTTAATGTTCTAAGGGAAACAACTCCTATCAAGAAAGGTCTTACAACTTTGACCCCCCATTACATAATTTTTAGATCTTTATGTGCTTAACCATATGCAATTTAAATTTTTCAAATATCTTGTATTGTTTTCAAGATATGTCTTAAAAGGGCAAAATTTGGAAAAAAAACAAGAAAAAGGGCAATAACTCCTACAACCATTGTAAGATCTTCTTCAAAACTTCAGGGCAGGTAGATCTTTAAGTGCTGATCATTATTATCCAAATAGAATTTTAATATCTGTTACCATTTTTGAGTAATTTGCCAAAAAACTGCAACTTACCCTTATGTTCTATTTTTAGCCATGGCGGCCATGTTTTTTGTCGAATCGAAATTTCAAACGATAATTTTGTAGACCACTACTACTGAACAACCCTACCAAGTTTCATTTCATTTGACTAGGCAGTTTCAGAGAAGAAGATTTTTGAAAAGTTGAACAAAAAACTGTGAAAATGGTCAATTTTTACAATCCAAGGGGTATAACTCCTAAAGGAACGATCCTACAACTTTGACTCTGTTACGACTTTTGTAGATCTTGATGTGCTTAGTCATATGCAATTTAAATTTTTGAAATATCTTGTATAGTTTTCAAGATATAGGGCTAAATAAGTAAATTTTTTGAAAAAAATCCAGAAAAGGGGCAATAACTCCTACATCGGTTGTTGGATCTTCTTGAAAATTTCTGGGCAGGTAGATCTTGAGGTGCTGATCACTTTTATCCTATGCCAGAATTTTGATATCTGTTACAGTTTTTGAGTAATTTGCAAAAAACTGCAATTTACCCCTATGTTCTATTTTTAGCCATGGCGGCCATGTTTTTTGTCAAATCAAAATTTCGAACGATAGTTTTGTAGAGGACATACTACAGAACAACCCTACTAAGTTTCATTACATTTGGCCGAGCGGTTTCAGAGAAGAAGATTTTTGAAAAGTTGAACGACAGACGACGACGAGGGACGACGGACGCCAAGTGATGGCAAAAGCTCACATTGCCTTCGGCAAGGTGAGCTAAAAAGGGATAAAAAAAGTTGATAGAAAGGTGTCAAATCTTACCCCATCTTCGAACTGATAGTGACAAGTCAGATTGTCATCATCAATAAACTGAACACCTTGTACTATAAACAAAGTACAGTTAAAATCATTGGATTCCACATCACAACAGGCTCCTCCAAATATAGTGGACAGTACAGGGGGGTCTAGGAGGTTGGTCCCACATGCACTTCCTGTGAAGTTGGAATAACAATTGCAGACTCCTACAAAAATAAACACACAAAGTAACAAAATTAGGTAAAATATGCTTTGAAAATTAAGAAGCAACAAAGTTTCAAACTTAGGAACCAAGTTAAAATAGCTTCCGTATCCATAGATTTAGTATAACGTTAAATAAAACAGAAAAAAAATATCCTAAAACCTGATGAAATTAGTCAGCTAGTAAAATTTCTTTATCAATAAATCGTTGTGTTTCTAGAGATAAATAATTTGTATGTTCCTGTCTATTTATCAGTCTTGGCTTTCATGTCTACTGATTTTTTGGGGGTATCAAGAAGTCACACAATATTTGAATGCCCCATCAGTTCATCTTGGCCTCTTTTGTTAATTAAATGTTAACGATGTGTATTGTGTTGAGAGAAAAGTTTTAATTGAAGGCCTCTTACCATCATCACATTCTCCATTTCCATTACAATCGTCTATACAAAGTTTTCCGAAGAAATCAGGGGGAACTAACTCATCAGGATCTTCAGTTAATAGAAGTGTGATATTCTTTTCGTAGGTCAGTATACATTCCATTCTTATGCTGGCAATGGCAGATGCAACCCACTGTAATGATCCTGTGGCCTGAAAAATGTATAAAAATTAAATACAGTAAAACCTAAAGATCTAAAAGTCCAAATAGTACAAACCTATTGTAATGAACATATTGCCTGAAATATGTATAAAAGTTTCAAAGACTGTGGTTTCATATTTATTTGTGGGGTATCAATTTTCGTTGTTTTCGTGGGTATCCTTCACCCACGAAATTTGATACCCAACAAAAAGGAAATTTAACATTGATCTATATGCTGGAGACATCAGAACCCTGATTAAGAATCCACCAACTGATAATTTTTCAACGAACCATGAAAATTTGTACCCACATAAATAAATGAATTCACAGTATGATAAAATCTAAAGATCTAAACTGTCCAAAATAATACAAACCTATTGTATTGAACCTGTGCCCTGAACAAATATTTCCTTAAAATAATTTGCTAAATGTCAAATATATTGACACCTGTAATCATTGGTATATCCTGAAGGCCTGTCTCCTGCCTTTCAAATTGAGAAAAATATTTCAAAAAGATATAAAAGGGGCAGAATTTGTCAGAATACAAATGTATATCATTTTTTCTAAACGCTATCAGTGCTTTTGGGTTTAGTTGTAATTCATAAAAATTATTTTATGCACTTTAACATTTAGCAATATTTACATGTTATTAGTTTTGAAATCAACTTTCTATATAAGGTATGAGGTTTTTAAAATCTAAAGAAAAATGAATTCAGGTGGAGGAGAAGCATATTAGCATGATTATAATTTTAACAGCACATAAATAACCAAAAGCAAACATTTACCTGAACATCAAGTACACAATTATCAATGGATGCCTGTATGTCCACACCAATTGTGGTGCCACAGAGGGTAGCCACAGCTGATGCTTGGATAGACTGGGTACAAGTCTGACGAGCCACTATTTCTGTAATATCATTGATAGGCCATGGTTGTAACTACAAATACAAATCATTTTTTGTTTGTTTATCTACATCACAAATTTAATGAAAACATTCTTATATTATTTTTAGCTTGAACTAAAAAGTTGGTATTCAAATTCAAATTTGATGGTCTTAAAAAAAAATAACACAAAATTTAATTTCCACCAAACAACTGGTAAATAATTGAAAATGTCTCTTTTCAAGATGTTGTAGGTAGTTATATAAGAGTTAGACAAATATGTAAAATTCAAATGAACCTTTGAAAAGGCTTAAAGAGGATTATGCTCCAAAAATTTTTTTTTCTATGATATCATGTATAACTTACAACAAATGTATAATTAGCATTGTATTGGAAGTAGATCTGTTCTGTGGTAGAGCTACACTTTCCTGGTTCTTCTGTTGGTATGTCCTTTGTGATGTCTTTGGCTGTGTAAAAAAAAATGAAATAAAAATCAATAGAACTTAGAATTAAATGCCAATGAAATGAACACTGTCCTGAGGTTCTGAAGATGTTTTTGTTGTTATAACCCTAAATTTGGAGATACCTAAGTTTCTCTGTCTTTTTGGTAAGATTCAAATATAGAAGTAAAAAATCTGTCAAATCAAAAATGTCTGAGTTTCGTTAAATAGGAAGTAGGTAAGCAACAGACCTGAAATCAAATCCCACTTTGTGGGACCCCGCCCTGATGCTGTATACCAAATATCGAGTGTCTGTGATCAGTAGTTGCTGAGAAAACTGTTACAAAAAATATTTCCCCGCCCACCATTCATCATTTTATAACTTTGATTTTTCACTCTGTAAAATCCGGCCAAACATTATTGGTCTACAACCAACCCAAAGAAAATAAAATAGAGTAATACTTCCTTAGAGTCCAACTAAAATACTGAAATCAAATCCTGTAGTCTTAGTATAAGATAATGCTTTATTTTATTCCGCTATTAAATTTCAATATAAAACAAAGAACCAAAATATTATATTATATATCATTCTCCACAAGATAAATTCACAAAGTTAAGAAAGCATAGCATTATACATTTAACACGTATCTAACCTGATTTCTTTGCTATTCTTGCACATGATGTGATGTCCCGATTATCTGAGCAAACACCGGTCTCCCCATAGTTGCATTCACAGTACACGCCCACATCAACAGGAACATCCAGGTACCCACAGAATCCATTAAAGATGGTATCGTCTTGAGAAACCCTGCAAGATAAATAAGACACAATGGTATTGCTAGCATTGCTTACAAATCAATACTTAAAAATTGCTAGACATCTACAAAATCAGTATTTGTGGACTATTGTAATGATTAAGTTGATAAAACATATAGAATCCATTAAAGATGGTATCATCTTGAGAAACTCTGCAAGATAAATAAGATGCAATGATACTGCTTGCATTGCTTACAAATCAATGCTTTAAAATTGCAAGACACCTACAAAATCAGTATTTTTGGACTATTGTAATGATTAAGTTGATAAATCATATACATTTCAAAATCACAAAACTTTGTACCAGTGATCAAAACAAAGGACCCAATCATAAAGGTCTTGACAAATTTCTTTGTCAAAGACATGTTTTGTATATTTTATATTTGTCTTATTTTTCTGTTTTTATCCACTTAAGAGACATTAAGAAGACCAATTAAGTAATTTCAAATAATGGAATTTGTGTGTGTTCTTAAACACCACATCACCTCATTTGAAAGGTTACCTACCTCCAACTAAGAGTGAACTCATCAGGCTGTTGTTCATTTGGATCCATCACAGTACCATCAGGCTTCATAAAATCGTTGTCTGGGTCATCGTCAAAATTACCACAAAGACCTAAGTAGGAAAAAGTAAGTAATTAAACACAAAAATATAGGAAACTTTTATCAGTTGTATCTTAAAGTAGGAATGTAAAAATTAATGCATTTGAATGTGGGAGAAAATTACGTTAACAATATCACTCGACTCATGCAAAACTTGGTTAATTTCCTTTATTATGAAAACCAGCTATTTTTAAGGACCATAATTTGTTTGTCCCTTAAAAAAAAACTTTTTTAATGCCATTATAGTTTTGTGGCTTGAAGTAAGAACTTTCATAGTTTAATTTCTACGATGTTTGATATTTTCAATAAAAAGCTTCGCCGAGCGCAGCATGATACGACCGCAACATGTTGAACTCTGTACGTTTTAGGCCTAATATGGATAGTCTATTGTTCTGGACACATGCAGCCCAAGGTTTTTGACACATGCTTCTCTGATGGACTTTCGACCCAGGGGGTAAAAATATAAATTTTGAATGTTGTATTCTACTCTTTAAAAGAATAATGTTTGGGAAAAAAATTAAAAATAAAACCAGAATTTTCTTAAAATTATGATTACAGCCCCAAAAATTTATTCTTAAATTTAGAATCGCTACCTGACAAGAATAAATTTGCAAAAAAATTTTTCAAAATCGGACCACAAATAAAAAAGCCCCATTTGGCCCCTAATTACATAATAGGGGGAAAAAGGGGGGGGGTCACAAAAATTAATTCTTAATTTTGTATTCGCTATTTGACAAGAACAAACATGCAAAAATTTTTTTCAAAATCGGACCAGAAATAAAAAAGTTACAATTTTGGCCCCTTTTGGTCCCTAATAACGTAACAGTAAAAAAAGGGGACACAAAAATATATCTGCTACTTGACTAGAATTAACTTGCCAAAAAAATTATCAAAATCGGACAAGAATAAAAAAAGTTTTGCTTTCGGCCCCTTTTATCCCCTTATTACGTAACAGGTGAAAAAGGGGTGGGGGTCGCAAAAATATATTCTCAAATTTGGATTCGCTTCTTGACAAAAATAAACTAGCAAAAAAAAATTTCAAAATCAGACCACAAATAAAAAAGTTTCGATTTTGGCCCCATTTGGCCCCTAATTACGTAATAGGGGAAAAAAGGGGGGGTCGCAAAAATTAATTCTTAATTTTGTATCCGCTATTTGACAAGAACAAACATGCAAAAAAAAATTTCAAAATCGGGCCAGAAATAAAAAAGTTACAATTTTGGCCCCTTTTGGTCCCTAATTACACAACGGAGAAAAAGGGGGCGCAAAAATTCATCAGGTTCATTCTTTTATTGTAAGAAACATTCTTGACAAATTTCACAGCAATAGGCCAACTAGGACCAAAGTTATGGTGGAAACAAGTAAAATATTTGAATTTTTTGCCCCTTTTGGGCCCCTAATTTCGAAACAAAATAAGGGGGGACCCCCAAAATCAATCCCATTCATCCTTGTATGGTAAGGAACATCACTGTCAAATTTCATAGCAATTGGATAACTAGAACTAAAGTTATTGTGGAAACAAACAAAAAAGTGGTATTTTTGGCCCTTTTTTGGCCCCTAATTTCTAAACGAAAAATGGGGGGACCCCCAAAATCAATCCCATTCATCCTTTTATGGTAAGGAACATCATTGTAAAGTTTCATAGCAATTGGATAACTGGAACTAAAGTTATTGTGGAAACACTAAAAAGTTAACAGACACCGACGACGACAACGACGACAGCATCATACCATAATACGTCCGCAAATTTTTTGCGGTCGTATAAAAAGAGAAAATTAGCTATATTACAGTATGAAAGTAAGAGTTGGGTAAGGGGGAAAAAAAGTCAAAATTATACCTTCAACACTTTGATAATCTGCAGGACCTGAGGTGACCCACAGTTCTAAAAATCTCTTCCTTTTTTCTACTTTCACTTCAGCACCATTTGGTAAGGTTATCTATAACATATTTAAAATTTGACATGTAGAAAAAAATAGGATTCATTTGGTTCTTGAAATTGATATCGGATATTTAAAACATGGTAGCTTATAGGTTATAAATAAAGCAGTGTAAAAGGTTCATCTTCAAAGACACTAATTGGTTTGAAAGTTAAACATATAACTATATCTCAAAGCATATATATTCCCTTTTTACAAACTAGATAACAACTGTCACATCTTTTTATCAAAAAAGCAAAGAGGCACAAATGGGGCATTGGAGTGTCAAAGGTCTGAAAGGGCAACGAAAAAAACAGTAAAGATGAAAGAGAACAGCACATTAGCTGAGAAATGCTGTTATTCTTATAAAACTTATTACAATGTACAATTATCAGTAGAAAATAAAGGTAATAACAAAATTACTGAACTTGGAGAATCAATCTCAAATGTCCATAAGACAAGACAAAACAAGAAAGACAAACTGGAAAAATTGAAGATCACAATGGTCCTGACTTGGTACAGGCATTTCAAAAGAAATGGTGGGTTAAAACAGGCACGCCGAACTCCCCCTTCCATTGCGATCTGTGGTCCGGTAGTTACACAAAAGAAGAGCAAGTATTAGACTAATATAAACAGAAAGTGATGTATCATGAAAAAATAAATCAAATGAAAAGTAATACAATTTTCATCATACATAATTATCAACTTACAACAAAGAACTTTCCACCGTGCTCCTCTTCAATGGTAAAGCCTTGAGTGAGTTCATCATTCTGGTAAAGTATCTTTGTAAGTGGTCTTTCTTTGTCTGAATCGTCAGGTTCTGGTCCGCAGACATCAAATACAACCACATCATCGAGAGCTCTGACAGCAACAGCACAATTACAGGCGGCATCACCTAAACAACTTCTAAAGAAGGCTCTCACCTTGAAAGAGAAGTGAAGGATAAATTAGTAATGAAAGTACAAAAGTGATTAAAACGTGACAATTTTGGATTAACAAAAAATCATCTCGCATAGTGAATGAATTAAGTATGAACTTTTTTCAAAGGCAAAGCGTTCCCGTGCGGGACCCGGGAGGCGAATAGGCCCGCAGCAACGCTAAGCTTGTCGGTAAAAGTCCACTTAAGAGCGCTCAGAAACCTGACATCGGGGTCAGGCCGCTTTGCCCACAAAGCGACTGGGATGTGTGCCCCAGGTGGTTGAATGGGGCAGCCCTGACATCGAGAGATGCGGGGTCGTCAGGCGATAATGCGGAAAACCTGATCGCAAACCATAGTGGTGCACCGTGTTGGAAAAAATGTCACGTTCCTCGCACGTTAAAGAACCCTGCTGCAGGTCTCGGTAAGAGTAGGACCCGTAGGATCCCCATGCAGGAGGCTAAATTTCCCGTCCCTACCCATCACTCCTTTTTCCAGTGGCAGTCAAAACTATCCTACCCGATTGGCCTTGTGTCCCCATTTCCTCCACTTCATCATCATTTCATGTTCATTGTATCACCGTTTTCATGTTCATCTCCCGGATATAGTGGAAATCGTGCTGCTTGGGAGTAAAGCAATAACTAACTAACTAACTAACAAAGGCAAAGCTGTAAAACTAAACTTTTATACAAGAGTTAACACTAAAGTATGTCTCGCCTGTCGGCACCATCAGAAACAATTATTCTTTCTTACTTCCACTATATTTTGAATTTACATGGATTTTCAGTTTCTGAGATCAAAAGATGTTTATAGAACTTAAACATTGCAAATATATGCAATAAAAATAATCAAAGTCACTCAACCGGAAAATCAAGGTCAAGGTCAAAAGATGGGGATGCAACTGTGCTAAGCTACTACTGAGGCATATGTATACCAAGTTTCATCAACCTAGGACCTATAGTTCTTGAGATATGGAGGTGCTCGCAAAACTTTTCCATTGCTATTATATGTATTGAAAATTGTCAAAGTAACTCAACCAAAAAAACAAGGTCAAGGTCAAGAGATGGGGATGCAACTGTGGTAAGCTACTACTGGGACATATGCATACCAAGTTTCATCAACCTAGGACCTATAGTTCTTGAGATATGGAGGTGCTGGCAAAACATTTCCATTGCTATTATATGTATTGAAAATTGTCAAAGTCACTCAACCGGAAAATCAAAGTCAAGGTCAAAAGATGGGGATGCAACTGAGCTAAGCTACTACTGGGGCATATGCATACCAAGTTTCATCAACCTAGGACCTTTAGTTCTTGAGATTATACCCTTCCCTTAATATCAATTTTCTGATAGAATTTGATGGAAATTGATGGATTTCCGTCAAAAATTAGACTTTTTGATAGAATACTGATGGAAGTTGATAGAAAAGTTAAAACCAATGGAAAAAAATCTGTCAACACATGCTTGATGGAAAAAATTCAACTATTTCCATTAAAAAAACAACCCGCTGATGGAAATGTTGATAGAAAACTGATGGAAAATTGTCTTCCAATGGAAAGCTGACGGAAAATTGATGGAAAATCATCTTTTGATGGAAAGTTGCCGGACAATTGAAAGAAAATTGACGGAAATTATCTTTCAATAGAAAATTGGCGGAAAATTGATAGAAATAAAGATCATGACGGAAATTGATAGAAAAACTTGATGGAAAAAATCAGTAATGTTATAGTGTGCCGGAAAAACTTGCACCTGCTGAACTATTGATGGAATCTTGATGGAAAGTTTGACCTAAGTGCACTTGATGATGTCATCTATTACATCATCAGTTTTTAGTCATGATTTTGCTAGCAGAAGATAACATGGTGTCTGTTGTGTTCAATGAGATAAATTTTACAAGATGAAGATACTGTAAGTACACAAATTTTATTCATCTATAGTGCATGTATTTCAGTTGTTGAATTACTTACACAATTTTAACTTCAGAAGTTAAAATTTTGCAATTTTGATGAATTATTTCCTGTTAAGATTCAGAAATACATCAAATTGTCTAGCACAGCAAACACATAAAAAGGGAGTAGGTTTATTCAATTGCAGTTTTAGATTTTTATCGTTATATAGAAAATCATTTATTAAAAGTATGTAGTTATTCCATGTTCCCCCCTTTTTCCCCATTTCTTAATACATGGCAGGTAATAATATTTTCTTTCCAAAGTATAGACACACTCATGCAATACCTAAAAAGGGTAGATTAAGTTGTAAATGACAATGCCCATAACAATACACTTAAATCATCATAAGTTCTGTAATAAATGCAAAACTTCTTTGTGTAGATTGAGGTATGATATTTTGCAGAACTTAGATGTATTCTGCTTTCTTTAATAGCAAATAGTCTGCAGCTGTTTCCAAACATAAAAAAATGAAAACAATGTTCATTTACACTTCTATTTCACAGAAAAATTACAATACATGATTAATTTAATTTAAATTTTCAAATTTTAGGTACACAAGTGACATCCTAGGTCAAGGCTATTGGCCTACTTTTTCAGCCATGATTGGTCGGATGGAAATATTTCTATCATAGAAAAACGCTAACTTTCCACTGTGATTCCATCAACTTTCCATCAAGATTCCGTCAACTTTCCATCAAGATTCCGTCAATTTTCCATCAAGATTCCGTCGAGATTCCATCAAGTTTCCATCAAGATTCCGTCAACTTTCTATCAATTTCCATCAATTTTCCATCAAGTTTCCATCAATATTTTCCGCTACTTTTTTCCATCAGTTTCCGTCAAACAAAATTTTTGATGGAAAAACAGTGCCAATACTCCATCAAGTTCCATCAACCTGATGGAAATTGATAGAATTTAGTGATGGAAAATTGACAGAATTCTGAGGGAATGGACTGGTGCTCGCAAAACTTTTTCATTGCTATTATATGTATTGAAAATTGTCAAAGTCATTCAACCGGAAAATCATGGTCAAGGTCAAAAGATGGGGATGCAACTGAGCTAAGCTACTACTGGGGCATATACATACCAAGTTTCATCAACCTAGAACCTATAGTTCTTGAGATATGGAGGTGCTCGCAAAACTTTTTCACTGCTATTATATGTATTGAAAATTGTCAAAGTCATTCAACCGGAAAATCAAGGTCAAGGTCAAAAGATGGGGATGCAACTGTGCTAAGCTACTACTGGAGCATATGCATACCAAGTTTCATCAACCCAGGACCTATAGTTCTTGAGATATGGAGGTGCTCATAAAACTTTTCCAAAAAGTTAACGCCGCCGTCGCCGCCGGTGGTAAAGTAACACCTATGTCCCGCTCTGCTTCGCAGGCGAGACAAAAACCATCTAAAAATCTAGATGGAACAAGGAACTCTTTCCATGACTAATGGACCAAAACAAAAGATTTTAGGGAAAATGATTTTAACTAACATATACTAGGAAGGGACTTGTAGTAAGTCTTTATATGTGTGATTTAAAATTATATTAAATCATTCTCACCTCATATAGATTTGATGTGTGTCTGTACATGACAAATTCTCCTTCAAAGAAGAGGTCAAATTTCCTGTAAAATAAAACAGATAATTGTAGCTTGAGAAAAACAAAACAAGAAAATGTCTGGAAGACATTATGCACTATCTCACAATATTTGGCATGGATGGACAGACATACAGACCCAAACACTTTATGCCCCCACCTTTGAAGATGGGGCATAAAAATAATGCAAGAAGGTGAATTATACATTACACCTACTTTAACTTTATAAAAAAAATTGCAACCAATTAAAACAAATTGGTAATACAGTCAAGATAATTCTTATTAACCCCAAAACAAGTTTTCTAGGTGTGAATATCCTTCTCCAAATTTCGGAAATATGTAAACAGGTTCTTGTCAAATGTCTTGGGTAAAAATTTGTTTTAAGAGGTTCAAATAACCAATTGAATATGGACACTTACTTCTTGTCAAATGTTTTATGATGTGGATCATTGACAGAGCTACAGGTGGCCTTCCTGTCCATATCGATAATGTCTAGTTGTATACGTCCTACATCATATTCTGCAACACCATCACCATCTGTGACAATGGCAGAGAGCTGAAGAGAACGGGTCTGGTCTCCATCAGCAATTCCATCTATCCTAGCTTTCATGAAGAGCTTAAATTCATTTTGCCACTCAGTGGTTGATATCTCTGTTCCGCAAGTGTCATCAGCTGATTCACCCGTTTGGAAAAATACGACCTGTGTTAAGTCAGATCCGTCAACACATTTTAGCTCCTTAGTAGGTCTAATTGAGGCTTTCAGTTCTACTTTACAATTATCATACAATCTGGAATCAGATTCACAGAACAGTCGAGGTGGAATATAGCTGGTTAGGGTCAGCAGTGTTGGGCTTCGACCTTCATATAAGGTGATTTTTCCTTCAGGGAACTAAAATAAATAAAACATTATTCAAATTTTTTTCTGTTTAGTTGCTAATTGCTTATGTCAATTTTACTTTCATCTAGCTACATACATTTGGATAAGAGCACTACTTGAAGAACTAGAAAAACTGTGAGCCGCAGCTCACAAATAAATACCCCCCCACCCCCCCAAAAAATTAATCAGATAAAATTTTAAAATTGGAGATGCACATCTACATTATGTCACAAAGATTGTGTGTAAGTTTCATGAAAATCCATCAAGGGGTTTAGGAGGAGTTGCGGATAAGAGATGGGCACCCCCATGTAGTCGAATGGCTGAGTCCATGTATTGCTATGGAAACCCCCAAAATCATTCTGATCAAACTTTGAAATGATAGGTGCACATCTATATTATGTTACAAAGATTGTGTAAAAGTTTTATGACAATCCATCGAGGGGTTAAGGACAAGTTGTGGATAAGAGAAGGGTACCCCCATGTAGTCGAATGGCTAAGTCCATGTTTTGCTATGGGAAACCCCAAAAATCATTCTGATAAAATTTTAAAATAGTAGGTGTACATCTACATTATGTCACAAAGATTGTGTGTAAGTTTCATGAAAATCCATCAAGGGGTTTAGGAGGAGTTGCGGATAAGAGATGGGTACCCCATGTAGCCGAATGGCTAAGTCCATGTTTTGCTATGGGAAACCCTAAAAATTGTTCTGATCAAATTTTAAAATAGTAGGTGCACATCTACATTATGTCACAAAGATTGTGTGTAAGTTTCATGAAAATCCATCAAGGGGTTTAGGAGCAGTTGCGGATAAGAATGGGTGCCCCCATGTAGTTGAATGGCTAAGTCCATGTTTTGCTATGGGAAACCCCAAAAATCATTCTGATCAAATTTTAAAATAGAAGGTGCACATCTACATTATGTCACAAAGATTGTGTGTAAGTTTCATGAAAATCCACCAAGGGGTTTAGGAGGAGTTGCGGATAAGAGAAGGGTACCCTGAAGTGTAACGGAAGGAAGGAAGGACGGACGGAAGGACGGACGGAAGGACAGACGGATGGACACCCCTATCACTATATACCCCCCACTTTTGTGTGTAAGTTTCATGAAAATCCACCAAGGGGTTTAGGAGGAGTTGCGGATAAGAGATGGGTACCCCTATGTAGCCGAATGGCTAAGTCCATGTTTTGCTATGGGAAACCCCAAAAAACATTCTGATCAAATTTTAAAATAGTAGGTGCACATCTACATTATGTCACAAAGATTGTGTGTAAGTTTCATGAAAATCCATCAAGGGGTTTTGGAGGAGTTGCGGATAAGAGATGGGTGCCCCCATGTAGTTGAATGGCTAAGTCCATGTTTTGCTATGGGAAACCCCAAAAATCATTCTGATCAAATTTTAAAATAGTACGTGCACATCTACATTATGTCACAAAGATTGTGTGTAAGTTTCATGAAAATCCACCAAGGGGTTTAGGAGGAGATACGGATAAGAGATGGGTACCCTGAAGTGTAACGGAAGGAAGGATGGACGTATGGATACCCCTATCACTATATACCCCCCACTTTTGAAGTGGGGGTATAAAAATAATTACTTGTTGAAATTTATACATAAAGACATGTATAACTGCAAAATGACACTTTTTTGTGATTGGGTAGATGGATAGACATCACATGTCACCAAAGTAAAAAGCTATTAAAATTTTAATATACTACATAAATATGAATTTTCCTACCCTAAATGCTACATAGATAGTGTTGCTACTTTGCTTTCTTTCTCCTTTTGTCTGATCACAATTCTGTTTAAGACAAACTTGTACTGAACAAGACATCTGAAAAAGTGAATAAGACTCTCTAAAATTAGATGGAAAATTACTTAGTCTTTTGATGCAATTTGCTTTATTTTTTCATTAATCTTAAAGTCAGGGCTGCCAATTTTTGAAATCGGGTTTTGATTATTTCAATGATTTTTCATGTAATATCAATTATAAATATAGAAAAATTAAGACCTAAAAATTGTGAAAGATAGCAGCCCTGTAAAGTTGTGGCGCAATGCATTAATATACTTCTCAAAATGACAAATATGTCTCTTAATCAATTATCTGTTTTGAAATAAAAACCTCCATATTTTTCACTTTTGCTGTAATATTTACCCTTTCGTTTTCACTACGAAGACAAGATCTAATCTCATGATTTATGTCTAAAATTTCCCAGATAACGATGAATAATTTATTTATAAAGTAAAGAATGCTAAGATAGAAAGGGACAAAACTAAGCACACTTACAGAACTTCCATATAGTTGGTTGAAAAAGTCTGCTTCACTCATGATGGCTTCTTCATCTCCTACAACTGTTGTCCACTTTATTCTTTCATTGTTGACATAGAAGTCTACATAATACTGTACATCATATCCAGACAAACGAGGGTAATCACATGTAAACTTTGTCTCGCCAAATCTGTCTAATTCAACATTAATCACAGGCTCAACTGATAAGGTTGGATATCCTGAAGTTGAAAATAGTATAAAACAGTGAATCAAGACATTTCTTTGTTATCTTTAAATATTCTTGAATAAAAAGCTTAATAAAATCATCTTGATTAGTACTCTCATTTATATCTGGAATATTTTTTAATGGTGCCTAATTTTGTTTGCAATTTGAAATCAAAAGACATGTAGTGCAGCGGTGGACCGCCAAAAAGTCGTCTATTTAAGGAGTTTAATGTACCGACATAACACACAGCTGAAAATTATTTTGAACATAAAACAATCATTTAAGTTTGATTTAAAACGGGTTGTCACGGAATCGTACTGGTCATTTTTGTAAAAAATCGATTTTTTTAACAGTGGTGTATTTTTGTGAAAATTCTTGCACAGATTTACAGCTATAAATCTTATAATTCTACATTATTTCATCACTTATTTTTACTGAATTAAAAAGTATAGACCTAATTCTAGCTTTTGCAATAATAGTTTTGAACAGATGTCGATTTGATCATTAAAGAAAACCAAGTTTAAAAAAGCCTATTTTCATAGCATGTTTTTAGACAATAAGTAAATATTTATCGAAATAAGACATTTCCGTTTGTAATTTTATATGTTCATACTCTTTATAAGTTAAATCTGAACATAACTGCAAAATTTTATTTTAATCGTATCATAAATATTGGTTTTTTTATGTATTTCGTGTTAAGATCGTAGGTCATTTTGATGAAATAAATTTCCGGAAATTCGGACCATACCCGTGTTTGTGTGACGATAACCATACATATTTTGCCTTAGGGGGGATTAAGAATAAAATAAACGCGATTCAAATTACATTTATATAAGAAAGTTCACGATATTGTGTATGTCACCCGCAGTACACGTGCTCATTTATAAACCCTCATTTTGGTGATTTCTATGTTGAGTTTGCAATCGTTGTTTTTTGCTGATACATATAGTTATTCAAGACATAGATCTATGTTCAAGACAATGAATTTTTTTGACGTTTCTCAGTTTTTGTTTATTTTGCTCATTGATTTATAATCACTTTTTGTTTTGTTGTTGTTTCAGAATAGATAATTCTGATTTTCCTTGTATTCATATAGTTGTAATTTGTTTGCTTTTTCTAGAATTGATTTCAAATATTTTAAATATGTCTGGTTTTGGAAGTCCCGTAAAGTTTGCGCCGTCCCCAGCCAAACGCAGTAGACCTTCTTTTAATTGGGACAAATGTGTTTTTTGCCAAGAGAGTGTTTCAAGCAAATCTTTGGTAACCATGTCGTCCAAAGGAAAGGACACGTTTTGTGCTGCCATGGAAACCCGTAAGGATGAGATCTACAATCAGCTTTTAACAGAGATTCCCTCTATATGTGATATTAAATCGGAAGATAGAACAATCAGATACCACAAGGCCTGTTATTGTTCGTATACTAGCCGACACAATCTTAAGTCATTTGTAAAAAATGAGATCTCAGATTCAAATAGTAGTTTGAAGACGAAACATGGGAAGCAACGTGGTACGGCCATTTTCAAACGATCAGACTGGAGCTCTTGCATTTTTTGTAAATGTAAAAAACGCAAAGGTGACATTAAGCTACACCAGGTTACGACTGCTGAAAGAGCAAATAACATATTAGAAGTTGCACAATCACTTTTAGACTATGATTTAGAGTCATGTATTTTACAGGAAAATTTTCTCGGCAATGCTTTGTACCACTCTTCCTGCATGACAAACTACCTGTTGAAGGCTGCAAAAGTAAGCAAAACTGGCGAAAACCAATCATTTTATGATATAGCCTTTCAAAAGCTAATATCTTTGATCAACGACGATATAATAGTACACAAAAAAGCATTTTCCTTGTCAGACCTCTTAGACAAGTTTAAATCTTTTCTTCCGGATGATACAGACTCTAGTTACACAACGTTTAAGTTGCAATCCAGGTTACAAACCCATTACGGAGACGCTATAAATGTACATTCTCAGCAAGGTCAGGGGAAATCCAACATTATATACAGTAGTTGTATATCAGTAGGTGACGCTGTGAAGTCAGCTAGATCATTAAAAGCTGAAGTTAAGTCGTTACAAGATGACCGATTACCAACAAGATCACACACATTGAATAAATCCCAAATATTACATACTGCTGCAAATATTCTCAGAGATGAAATTGAACAAGTCAAGGTTTCCACAATGTATTATCCTTCACCTGTCGATCTCTCATTGTCAAATTCAATGGAACTAGTTCCAGATACTCTCATAAGCTTTTTGTGTTGGCTAATGGGTCATGACGGCTTCCATTCAGATTCGCCAGAAACCCATCCATCCGAGGACAAAATGCGTAAGTATTTAGCTATTGCTGAATTGATTATGAGTCTGAGCAAAAATACTTTGACACCGTTTACTATTGGGTTAGCAATCCAATTACACAATGATTTTGGCTCCAAACACCTGATTGACACTTTGTATGCCCATGGTCTGTGCTCTTCATATGATGAAGTCAGACGTTATCTTACAAATCTAGCTAATTACGAGATTAGTCGCTTTCAGTCAGGATTCAGTGTTCCAATCGGTATCATGACTTCCACTGACGGTGGATTTTTGCTTCAAGAAGGTTGCGACAACATAGACATTAACACTGAAACTGTTGACGGGAAAAACACGTTTCACTCAATGGCACGAGCAGTTTTCCAGGTACAGTCGCCTCATGTAGAAGGCACAGTTATTGACAGCATAAAAGTTCCCCGAACACAGTGTAAATCGCTCTCATTAGATGAAAACATATGTTCTCTCATTGAACGTGCCCCTTTTGAAAAGCCAAAGAATAAACCAGAGCCGCCTCGAGTTGAAAACCCCATAGATCAAATTATGAGTCACTCGTCAGAAGCTGTTGTAACTTCAGATTTTGTATGGGTGCTCCTTAGGTCAATCCACCGAGAAAACAACACTATTCCTTTGACTGTAGAACAAACCCAAACTCAAATCATTCCATTTTGGTCTGGATACAATAGTTTACTATCTTTGTCACATACTAGCCAAACCTTTGTGGCATATGCCCCTGTTATAGATGCTAAACCTAGTGATATGGGGACTGTCTTTACTACCATGAAAAAATCCACTGAGATGGCATCCAGCTTAGGGCAGACACATTCTATTCAAACATTTGACCAGCAACTATATTCAATAGCGCAGCAAGTGAAGTGGTCTAGGCCAGAACAATTTAAGGATCATATCAACAGACTAGGTGGATTTCATGCCCTTTGTTGCTTTATTTCAGCCATAGGAAAGCTCTGGGCAGATGGTGGACTACGGGATTTATTAGTAGATTCAGGCGTTTATGCGGGAAATACGGTCGATCAAATGTTGACCGGAAGACAGTTCAATAGAGCTGTGCGGGGTTTGACAATTGCCTATGAAGCTTTCAGATATTTATGGTTAAACTCCTTCTTTCAGTGGTGTCATGATAATGACAAATTAACGGCACTTCCAGAAAGTGTTTGGAGAAGCTTACAGCACTGCCTTGACGCATATACAAATGACCCTGCCAATTTTAAAGAGGCTATTGATGAGTTTCAACTTGTATTTGACAAGCACATTTTTCCTTTAATCGGTTCATTTAGACAGTGGGGATGCAAAGAGTCTCAAACTTTTAGGTACTGGGACATGTTTTTAGATGCAGTTGGGATTCTTCTCCGAAATATTCGCGCAGAACGCACAGGGTCATGGGATCAACATATAGACACGTCCATTCAGATGTTGCCCTACTTTTTCGCAACAAATAAGGTAAACTATTCAAGATGGATGCCTGTCTATATTCTTGATATGATAGCCCTTCCAATAGAGGTGAAATCTGCCTTTCTTAGAGGGGAGTTTGCTATTCGTCACAACACAGGTTCTTTTAAGGGCGTGTGGAGTGATATGGCCACGGAACAAACTGTTATCAAAGATTCGAAAAGTCATAGCGGAATTGTCGGTATAACTCACCAGAAATCAGCTCTAATCAGGTGGACAATTACCAGACATGTACTCGGGCACTTCAGTAAGGAAATGAGAAAGCGTCCTGGCAGTGATGATACCAACGATTCTGGTAATGCACATGAAGAACTTAGACCAGCATCTCTTAAACGAGATGAAGATCATGTACGAACTCTAATATCCTACATTCAAGATAACATGACAAATCCGTTTCTACCAGAGCTTCATCCAAACAACCTGATACTGTAAACCGGGAAATTTTCGCGGCAGTTATATTTTCGCGATTTTCGCGTTCACATCGCTAGAGCGAAAATTAAATGGCGCGAATATATTTGTCTTTAATTGTAGTCTATGGACAATAACAATACAGCGCGAATTTAAAACTACGCGAACTAAGATTCGGTCGTTCTACCGCGAAAAAAAGACGGCGCGAAAATTTCCCGGTTTACAGTAAACATATCGACTGGGATGCATGCTACTAATGAGGTCATGAAATCTCTTTTGGAATCTGTGGCTGTAGGAAATGACATGGCCAATAAGTTTATAGAGGGTGCTTTTTCTTCAAGTTCTGACAAGAGTTTCTACAGTGCCATTGCCAGGTCAGGTGTTAAGACATTCGAGGATATGACCAAGACCACCAACCTCAAATGTAAATCAGGTGATATTGTCAAGGCACATATCAATCCAGAAACAATTTTCCGTAGAGCCCTTGTTTTGTCAGGTTGTCGCGATGATGTTACCGTGGAAAAAGTTCTGTCGTACCCAGTTGGGCCTATTCCAACCTCATTGTTCCACGATGATGGTACAATGAGAAAAACATGCAAGGCTGATCTTGGACATTTACTTGAAAGCGAAGCTTCTAGTGTTTGCCAGAGTCTTCCCCGATTTAACATTTCTGACTCCGTTCTGATACGAGCTGGCATGGCACTGTTTCAAGCAATGAATGCTAAGCAGATAAAGACTTTTGGTGAGTTTGCATTGCAATTTGCTCAAACTCAAATATCGTTGCTTGAAACCGCGCATTTGATTGTTGATGTTTTTGACAGATATGATCTAGAAAACTCTATCAAATCTGCAGAACGAGAACGACGATCGAAATCGAAGTCGTTAGTCAGAACCTTTGATATTATTGAGGTGTAACGTGTATCGGCCGAGCGGTTCTTATAACTTTAATATTGTTAACACAAAATATCTATTCTCTAAAACTTTCGGAAACTTGGATTCTTAACGGGAAAAGTAATTTGAATAAAAGATCTAAACTTAATATTATCTAGGATCAAACTATTTAAATTAATCTAAAATATAATGCCGTTATCCGATTCGGCTGTCATGCATGCATAAAAATGGACTTGACTGGATATGTACGCTTAAAATGATCAAACAAATTCAAACTAGGCACGCATTAAACCTCTAATCATGAAACCTACGGCTCAAACCCTTTAAACAACAAGCACCAAACCTCTAAGGTGCATAAAACCATATATCACTAAACCTCAAGCATCAAACCACAATGATGCATAAAACCAATGTCTCAAAACTCCAAGCATCAAACCTCTATGATGCGTTAAACCTATATATCCACTATACGTGCATCAAACCACAATGATGCATAAACTACTTTTATAATAAAAGGTTTGAAACCGTCTCCGTATCTTCTAATTTATTAAACTAACCTATCGATCTTCACTCCTCGGAATCTGGATCAAGAATGACAACGATAGTCGATTTTCGCGCCCTTATATACTATGTGAACTGGTCCACTGATCGTAAACCAGTAACAACCTCGAACAGCAGAATCGGACTTCTTCATTGACTTCAACCTAATAGCAATATCTTCCGAGTAAACATCGTAGCGGCAATACAAAGCAGACTATATCTCTTAAATACCCATTAAACCGATAAAGTTATATTTTCTAAATGTTGCAATAAATTTTAATTACTGAAACAAAAATGAGATGCATTTTCTTGAGATATATTAATGACTGTATCGCATCTCCAGCATTGGTATCTATTGTAAACAACCGTATAGCAACGTCAGTCTGAAGTGTTCATCTCTGCTTTCAGGTAACATATAGAAATCGGGAATGTAAATATGCAAATTAAATATGTATAACCAAAAATCGTCACATTACCCACACCTCCGAAACAGGCGTCCCGCATGAACCTTACAAAATATTTGACCAAATTCAATCAAAACCGTCCACGTTAACACGGTTTGCTGACAACATCTACTCCCAACGTAGTAACCACCTAGGTTCAAACTCGTCATAAACACAATTTTGTAGAGGTTATCGATCTTTGAACTTGCAAAATTGTAAATTTATATCTAGAAGGAACTATATAACCGGAATTACACCTACACATAGGATACCTTCTCTCCTGACCTTTATCCAAAGGTCTCAACCGTGCCAAACTCTATCCCTAGTTTGCACAAGTCCCCTTACCAGCCAGCGTCAATCTGCTCACAATTACAAATTCTATTTGGTCAAAAATTTTCTCTCAAAAATAAACTAACTAAAACAGGTATAAGGTAAGTGTTCAAATAAATTTTGAGCGGGTTTAGATTGCCACAGGAAAATTGAAATAGCCAAAACCGGTATGAAAAATTTTGCCTGACAGCCGGTCACATACGGACCACTTAAAAACTAAGCTTGCTGAAACAGGGATCTTTAACGTGCAGTGGCTGTGACATTTTCCAAAACACGGGACATCGGTTTAGCGTCTCATCCGAAGGACACTGGTCATTCCCGATCAAGACACCGATCCAGTTCAAAACCTTAACATTTGAAGACTGAAACACCAAAACAATAAACTGAAGTTTTGAATCAAATTTTGAATAAATTTGCTGAAGACTCTATCTTATATCCAATGACAAATCCCGCCACGCTGCCACCAAATTTTGTAACGTGTATCGGCCGAGCGGTTCTTATAACTTTAATATTGTTAACACAAAATATCTATTCTCTAAAACTTTCGGAAACTTGGATTCTTAACGGGAAAAGTAATTTGAATAAAAGATCTAAACTTAATATTATCTAGGATCAAACTATTTAAATTAATCTAAAATATAATGCCGTTATCCGATTCGGCTGTCATGCATGCATAAAAATGGACTTGACTGGATATGTACGCTTAAAATGATCAAACAAATTCAAACTAGGCACGCATTAAACCTCTAATCATGAAACCTACGGCTCAAACCCTTTAAACAACAAGCACCAAACCTCTAAGGTGCATAAAACCATATATCACTAAACCTCAAGCATCAAACCACAATGATGCATAAAACCAATGTCTCAAAACTCCAAGCATCAAACCTCTATGATGCGTTAAACCTATATATCCACTATACGAGCATCAAACCACAATGATGCATAAACTACTTTAATAATAAAAGGTTTGAAATCGTTTCCTTATCTTCTAAACTATTTATTAAACTAACCTAGCGATCTTCACTCCTCGGAGTCTGGATCAAGAATGACCACGATAGCCGATTTTCGCGCCCTTATATACTATGTGAACTGGTCCACCAACCGTAAACCAGTAACAACCTCGAACAGCAGAATCGGACTTCTTCATTGACTTCAACCTAATAGCAATATCTTCCGAGTAAACATCGTAGCGGCAATACAAAGCAGACTATATCTCTTAAATACCCATTAAACCGATAAAGTTATATTTTCTAAATGTTGCAATAAATTTTAATTACTGAAACAAAAATGAGATGCATTTTCTTGAGATATATTAATGACTGTATCGCATCTCCAGCATTGGTATCTATTGTAAACAACCGTATAGCAACGTCAGTCTGAAGTGTTCATCTCTGCTTTCAGGTAACATATAGAAATCGGGAATGTAAATATGCAAATTAAATATGTATAACCAAAAATCGTCACAGAGGGAAGAGCGCTACCAGATTGGAAAAAGTTTATGTCTTCAAACGCTAACAAACAGTCACTCATTAAATTTACTGGCGAGTACATAGTTTCCTTCTATGAAAGTATAGGCAAATTGAAGATGAACCAGAACCAATCAGTGATTATGGCAGGTGTTTTAGTGACCCCGAGGTGGTAAAAGAAATAACTGCTGGTGGCATTAAAGATCTTACGCAGTTGTTTTCATCTCATGAAGAAGCTGATACTCGAATTGTCGTACACGCATTACATGCTGATAGAATGTTTAAAAACAAGGGAACAGATGGTAGAATAGTTGTAAAGTCGCCTGACACAGATGTATTAGTTTTGTTAGTACACTTCTATTCCAAGATGACAAACACGAAAGAACTTTGGTTTCAGACGGGATCAGTCGGTGCAGTTAAAGACCACAGACGAAATATCCCCGTACATGAAATTTGTTCATCTCTTTCTTCTATTGTTCAAAGAATACTTCCAGCAGTACATGCATTGTCTGGTTGTGACACAACGTCAGGTTTCTTTGGCATTGGAAAGAAGTCAGTTTACAGGGTGATTAAGGGCAATCCCGAAAGATATCAGAATCTTCATGAAATTGGCAACTCTGACATTGATACTGCTCTTGATTTGTCAAGACAGCTTTTGTCAATACTGTATGACCCTAAGAGCAAAATCAGCGATACTCATTCAGACCTAAATAAACTGAGGGTAAAGCTTTCCAACAGCAAAGACTGCAGTCTTGTCCGACTTCCGCCAAGTGAAGCTGCTTTCAAACAACATGTGCTAAGGGCGTCAATTCAAACGAAACGAGTATTGATTGTGACGGCAGCCGTCACAGATGTTCCCCAAACGAACAAGATGTACCTTAAAGCAGCAAAAATACTGCCTTTTTTCAGTATTATAGAATGTGCAAATGATATAAAAATATAGAATATATATGTATAATGTTCATGGCATTGTCAATGATGTGTTTAAACATACCATCTAGGATAATTAAATTTAGGCGTCCATCTTGGATTTAGAAATTTCACGTTTTTTCATTTGACGGAAAAACTGTAAATATCTCTTTAGAACTTTTTAAATATTTTTGTAGTACTTATCAAGCTCTATAATACCACCAATTTTCAAGGTGCTCATCACATGTGTTACTGAGATATGACAATGTCCTATATAATGAACTTTTGCTATTTATTAAGAAAAAGTGGCCATTTAAAAAAATTTCTTAGTCCTGAAGGACACCTCTGATGTGGAGCATAACTGGCAACACCAAAATCTACCAGAATATTAATTTTTATCAAAATCCAAGCACTTTTAAATTTGGGCGGCCATCTTGGATTTTGAAATTTCACATTTTCGCATTTTGCGGAAAAACCGTAAATATCGCTTCAAAATTTTTTTTGATATTTTTGTAGTACTCATCAAGCTCTATAATCCTACCGAGTTTCAAGGTCCTGACCACCTAGGTTACGGAGATAAAGCAATGTCCTATATAATGAACTTTCGCTGTTTACTCGGAAACGGTGGCCATTTTGAAAATTCCGAAAACGTTGTGCACACCTCTGATATGTGCCCTATCGCTGTGGAAAGTTTCATAAAGCTCAGTCTTCACATCTCTTCGGCTATACCCGGACAAGCGTTTTTTAGAGTGCGGAAGAAGAAGAAGAATAATAAGAAATATTGATGATATGATCTCAGAGATCATGTATGGCTCCCAAACGACGGCACCATGTCGACAACTTATATCTTCACGGAAACCAAATATGTCATAAATCAGCTTTGGAATACATGCCATATCATTCAATTGAATTATATGCAGTGGGAAATCAAATTTCATGGAGATCAGACAAAGTTCACTTTTAAAGTGGGCGGGAGTGTAGTGAAAATGGCGGCCATAAAAAACCCAGAAGTCGAATCAACATTCTGTGTGCACAATTGAATTCGGCATACCTGATTTACCCAGATAACCTATTCTCGTAAGCAATTGACTAACTTTAATTTTCGGTCTATTTTTAGAAATTCAAAATGGCCGCCATTTGGAAACCGAAAGTCAGATCGAAATTCCGATTGCATCATTGAACTCAGCATACCTGATTTACCCAGATGACCAATTTTCATGAAGATACGACAAACTTTAATTTTTGGTTATTTTAGAAATTTCTAGAAAATTCACATTTTTGCATTTTACGGAAAAACCGTAAATATCGCTTCCGAATTTTTTTTCGTATTTTTGTTGTACCCATCATGCTCTACAACCATACCAAGTTTCAAAGTCCTGGCTACCTGGGTTCCTGAGATATAAGATTGTCCAAAATCTGGAACATTCCCCGTTGCCATGGAAACGGTAGCCATTTTGAAAATTTCCCACGCATTTGGCACAATTTTTCATAAGGGTCTATACTTGGGGAACATTTCATTATGTTTCGATAAACAGTTTACGAGAAAACTTCCGGACAAAAATTTAGGGCGGAAGAAAGAATAATAATAATAATAACTAGGTATGATTGTGTTGGGATGCCAACACAGAATGTCTCCCAAACAAACTCCCATTGCCACTAATCTCTTCAGCATGTCAAAAAACTCCTAAATATCAATTTTCATGTAAATCTGATCACTTTGAAAATTTGGCAGCCATCTTAGATTCAAATGGCCACCATCGTCAAATTTTAATTTTAGGTATAGTATATTACTCGCAACATCATAATCTATCAGTATATCAATTTTCATGTAAATCTGAGCACTTTGATAATTAGGCGACCATCTTGGATTCAAAATGGCCGCCACCTTCAAATTTTAATTTTAGGTATAGAATATTACTCGCAACATCATAATCTATCAGTATATCAATTTTTATGTAAATCTGAGCACTTTGAAATTTTGGCGGCCATCTTCGATTCAAAATGGCTGCCATCGTTAAATTTTAATTTTAGGTATAGATTATTACTCACAACATCATAATCTCTTAGTATACCAATTTTCATCATAATCAGACCCCTTTCAAATTTTGGCGGCCATCTTGGATTCAAAATGACCGCCATCGTCAAATTTTAATCTTAGTTGTAGAATATTACTCGCAACAGCATAATCTATCAGTATACCAATTTTCATCATAATCAGACCACTTTGAAATTTTTGGCGGCCATCTTGGATTCAAAATGGCCGCCATCGTCGAATTTTAATTTTAGTTGTAGAATATTACTCGCAACATCATAATCTATCAGTATACCAATTTTCATCATAATCAGACCACTTTGAAAATTTGGCGGCCATCTTGGATCCAAAATGGCCGCCATCATCAAATTTTATTTTTAGTTATAGAATATTACTCGCAACATCATAATCTATCAGTATATCAATTTTCATCATAATCAGACAACTTTGAAATTTTTATTAAAATTTTGACCAGATTATCTCCCTTGAAATCACATTTTCATTTATATCTCGAAAACCGTAAATATCGCTTCAAAATTTTATTTCGTATTATAAAAGAGAATATTTTGCTCTATATATACACAAAATTTCAGAACCCTGCGCACCTATGTTACCAAGATAGTGCAATGTCCTATATTATGAACTTTTCGCGTTTCCATAGAAACGGTGGCCATTTTGAAAATTTTAAAAATTGTTTGCAAAACTTTAGGTCACCCTTAATATGTTCCCAAAGTTTCATATTGATTGGGCAAAGAATCTCGAAGAAAACGTGCGGACAAACTAGCACGGAAAGAAAAAAGAAAAAAGAAAGAAAAAAGAAGAAGAACTAGGTATAATTGTGTTGGGATGCCAACACAGAAGTCGCCCAAAATCGCCATGGATTGTATTTCTTTCAAATAAGTATAATAAAATATGCCTAGAAATCAAATTTCAGACAAATCAGACAAAGTTTCCAATTTAACGCAACGGGAATGTAGTAAAAATGACCGCCATTTTGAAACCGGAAGTCCAATCAAAATTCTGATTGCACCATTGAACTCAGCATACCAGATTTACCCAGATAACCCATTTTCAAGACAATCAGACAAACTTTAATTTTTTCGTCTATTTTTAGTAATGGGCTGCCATTTTGAAACGGCGGCCATTTTGAACATTCTGAAAACTTCTTGCAAAACTTCAAATGAAGGTTAATCACTGTGCAAAGTTTCATTACCTCTCTTCAAAGCATCTCAGACTAGATAGTAGGACAAAATTAGCAGTTTTTCATAGGGGGCGGGGGTATAAAAATGGCTGCCATTTAAAAACGGTAAGTCCAATCTGAAATATGATTTCATATTTGAACTCAGGATACCCTATTTACCCATACAATCCATTTTCAAAATGTTCCGATAAGTATTAGTCGTTGTTACTATTTTTAGAACAGCCGCCATTTTGAAACGGCGGCCATTTTGAATTTTTAAACATTACGTTGCATAACTCCTTTTAGTGTTCTATGACCCTATCAAGTGTCATAGAACTCCTACAAAGCACTTCCGAGCAATCCTTTCGGAAAAGTTCATGGATAAGAGAAATAATAATAATAAGAAGAAAAATAATAATAATAAGAAACGGGGTAAAAACAATAAGTCGCCAAAACTTTGTTTTGGGCGACTTAATTAAAAATAATCGTGTTGGGATGCCAACACACAAGTCGCCCAAAATCGCCTTTAGATAGTATTCCATTCAATTCTGTGCATCAAAATATGCCTAGAAATCAAATTTTGTTGAAATCCGACCACTTTGAAAATTTGCCGATTTTTGGCTGCCATTTTGAAACGGCGGCCATTTTGAAAATTTCCAAACCACTTGCACAACTTCAGATGGTGCTTAATCACTCTGCAAAGTTTCATTAATCTCATTCAAAGCATGTCAGACTATACCTCCGGACAAAATTGATGATTTTTCATGGGGGGCGGGTGTTGTTACATGGCCGCCATTTTGAAACGAAAGCTCGGACAAAAATTTTGATTCCAGATTTGAGATTAGGACACCCCATTTACCCTTTGATATCATTTTGAAGACGATCCGATAAATATTTCTCGATGTTACTATTTTTAGAACGGCAGCCATTTTGAAATGGCGGCCATTTTGACACATTTGTCCGACCACTGCAACCCCGCTTTAGATGATCTATATGTGTGCCAAATATCAAGCCCCTATCTTAATCACTGCTACGGCAATCCTCCGGAAAAGTAACTGTTAAGAAGAATAATAATAATAACTAGGTATAATTGTGTTGGGATGCCAACACAGAAGTCGCCCAAAATTGCCATGGATTGTATTTCTTTCAATTCAGTACAATAAAATATGCTAAGAAATCAAATTTCATTGAAATCGGACAAAGTTTCCATTTAAATCGGAAGGGAATGTAGTAAAAATGGCCGCCATTTAAAAACCGGAAGTCAGATCAAAATTTCGATTGCACCATTGAACTCAGCATACCTGATTTACCCAGATAACCCATTTTCATGACAATCAGACAAACTTTAATTTTTTTGTCTATTTTTAGTAACAGGCCGCCATTTTGAAACGGCGGCCATTTTGAACATTCTGAAAACTTCCTGCAAAACTTCAAATGAAGGTTAATCACTGTGCAAAGTTTCATTATCATTGGTCAAAGCATCTCAAACTAGTTCTCCGGACAAAATTACCAGGGGGCGGGGGTATAAAAATGGCCGCCATTTGATAACGGTAAATCCAATCTTAAATTCGATTTCATATTTGAACTCAGGATACCCCATTTACCCAAACAACTTATTTTCAAAATGTTCTGATAAGTATTAGTCGTTGTTGCTATTTTTAGAACAGCCGCCATTTTGAAACGGCGGCCATTTTGAATTTTAAAACATTACGTTGCATAACTCCTTTTGGTGTTCTATAACCCTGCAAAGTTTCATAGAACTCCAACAAAGCACTTACGAGCAATCCTTTCGGAAAAGTTCATGGATAAGGAAAATAATAATAATAATAATAAGAAACGGGGTAAAAACAATAAGTCGCCAAAACTTTGTTTTGGGCGACTTAATAATAATAATAAGAAACGGGGTAAAAACAATAAGTCGCCAAAACTTAGTTTTGGGCGACTTAATAATAATAAGAAACCGTACAAAAACAATATGTCTCCCAAACTTTTGTTTGGGAGACATAACTAGGTATGATTGTGTTTGGATGCAAACACGAATGTCTCCCAAACAAACCCCCGTTGCCACTATTCTCTTCAGCATGTCAAAAATACCTTAAATATTAATTTTCATCATAATCAGACCACTTTGAAATTTTGGCGGCCATCTTGGATTCAAAATGGCCGCCATCGTCAAATTTTAATTTTAGTTATAGAATATTACTTGCAACATCATAATCTATCAGTATACCAATTTTCATCATAATCCGACCACTTTGAAATTTTGGCGGCCATCTTGGATTAAAAATGGCCGCCATCGTCAAATCTTAATTTTAGGGATAGAATATTACTCGCAACATCATAATCTATCAGTATACCAATTTTCATCATAATCCGACCACTTTGAAATTTTGGCGGCCATCTTGGATTCAAAATGGCCGCCATCATTAAATTTTAATTTTAGGTATAGAATATTACTCGCAACATCATAATCTATCAGTCAACCAATTTTCATCATAATCAGACCACTTTGAAATTTTGGTGGCCATCTTGGATTCAAAATGGCCGCCATTGTCAAATTTTAATTTAAGTGATAGAATATTACTCGCAACACCATAATGTATCAGTATACCAATTTTAATCTTAATCAAACCACTTTGAAATGTTTATTAAAATTTTGACCCGATTATCTCCCTTTAAATATCATTTTCATTTATATCTTGAAAACCGTTAACATCGCTTCAAATTTTTTTTTCATATTATTAAAGAGCACCATTTGCTCTATTCAGCTACAAAATTTTAGAACCCTGCGCACCTAGGTAACCGAGATATTGCAATGTCCTATATTATGACCTTATCCTGTTTCCTTGAAAACGGCGGCCATTTTGAAAATTTTAAAAGTCGTTGGAACAACTTCAGGTCAGCCTCAACATATTCCCAAAGTTTCATATTGATTGGGCAATACATCTCAGAGAAAACGCGCGGACAAGATTGAACGGAAAGAAAAAAGAAGAAGAATAATAATAAGAAACCGGACAAAAGCAATATGTCTCCCAAAACTTTGTTTGGGAGACATAACTAGTGCTGATTGTGTTGGGATGCCAACACATAAGTCGCCCAAAATCGCCTTGGATAGTATTCCATTCAAATCAGTGCATCAAAATAAGTCTAGAAATCAAATTTCGTTGAAATCGGACAAAGTTGACGTTTTTGGGGGGCGGTGTGGTAAAACGGCCGCCATTTTAAAATGGCGATGTTCGCGTAATTTTTTTTTCGGCATGTTGCTCAGGAAGGATCACTCTACCAGTGTACCAATTTTCATTAAAATCCATCCACCCATCTCCGAGATCTGAGAGGGGCCCAAAAATCTTAAACGGCGGCCATTTTGAAAATGGCGGCCATCTTGAAAATTTCAAAAGTGGATTGCACACCTCTGAGTGACCCTCCACCCATCTCAGCAGGTTTTATCTTGATTGGTCAAAGCATTTTCAAAAAATGTGGCGGACAAGTTCATGATTAAGGTAAGGAAAAGAATAATAATAATTATAATAAGAAACGGTGCAAAAACAATAAGTCTCCCAAACTTTGTTTTGGGCGACTTAATAACAAGATATGATTGTGTTGGGATGCCAACACACAAAGTCTCCCAAACGATTAAAAAAGTAATTCCAAAATGAAGGCTTCCCTTTGTCCCAATGTTCGAAGATCATCATGAAATTAATATATTTTGAATATAATAAGTAAGAAGGAAATAATGCAACAGGTATAGTTAAATTTTAAAATTTGCAAATATTTTATATTTATTAAAGATCTTTTGTAAACCAATAGATGAGAATAGTTCAAAATTGTTGTAGAAAAAGAAATAAAGCTTTATTTTTTCCATTGTAAAAAGGACGAGTGAGAAAATAATAATTTTAAAACATAAAGGGAGATAATACACCCATCTTGCTGAAGGTCAAGGGTCAATTGGTCCCTCCCTAACATAGTCCCTAAATATGTGAAATTAATGATGACAGGCAGGGTTTTAAACTGTCAAATTTATTCCTTTATAATAAGCTGAAATAACAATGCAAATATTTAGTTGAATGAATGCAACCTCATCATCTCAATTTATGTCTCATTTCAAAGTGTATGAATAATGTTTATTTTGCTGTGAAATGGTCTCACATGGAAAACAAAAAAAAATAGAGAAATTGCAATAAGACTTTCAGAAAATTGTAAACTATGATGACATTCCATTTACATGTTCTACCAATATAACTATATTTTCGAGATCCACCGAGAAGATTTTTGTTTTTTTCCATTGAACTCGGAGCATCATGTTTAGCCCAGATACCAATGTTCATCAGAATCGGTCAACATTCCCAAAAATTAGCCGATTTTTGTCGGCCATTTTGAAATAGGCGGCCATCTTGAAAAATTCGAAAGTTTTGTGCACACCTTCATAACATGAATAACTCATATACCAAGTATGGTTTTGATCTGAAAAACCATCTCAGAGAAACCAGTCGGACAAGTTCATTGTAAAAAAAATCAGAAAAACCTGAGTAAAAACAATAAGTCTCCAAACTTCGTTTGGGAGACTTAATAATTACATACCGAAACTTTTTGCAGGCATTTTTTAACCGATCCTTCTGAAACTTGGTAAACATGTAGGACTAAGGCCAATGTAAAGAATTAATACCAAAAAGATCATATTCACAAGTCATAAGGGGTTCTGGGGGGTACCAGAAAGGGGGACCGTAGGCCAAAATGCCATGGTTTCGCACACAAAACTCCTTATAGCTCTCAAACAGTAAATCCAATCTGTATAAACAATACCTATTATAAGATGCCTAACATGTACTTGAACTCAATACGGTAATCGTTTCAATGTAAGAGGTCCATTGCGAAATTAAGGGGGTCCAAAGGAGGGGTGGGGTCACTTCGGAAAAAATTTCAAAACTGTATAACTCGAAAACCGTTGGTCAGATTTTTTCATGACTCACCCCTTTTTTGTAGCTTTTATAATGCTGATTTCAAATATCAAATCAGATTTTTGATAGGGGCACTTGATTTTTTTTCAGAATTTTTTTTAAATTTTTTATGTGATTTTTCAAAAATTCAAAAAAATACAAAAAAAAATTATGAAAAAAAAACTATACAAGATAGCAATTTTTGGTCTTTTCCATTGAACTCGGAGCATCATGTTTAGCCCAGATACCAATGTTCATCAGAATCGGTCAACATTCCCAAAAATTAGCCGATTTTTGTCGGCCATTTTGAAATAGGCGGCCATCTTGAAAAATTCGAAAGTTTTGTGCACACCTTCATAACATGAATAACTCATATACCAAGTATGGTTTTGATCTGAAAAACCATCTCAGAGAAACCAGTCGGACAAGTTCATTGTAAAAAAAATCTGAAAAACCTGAGTAAAAACAATAAGTCTCCAAACTTCGTTTGGGAGACTTAATAATTACATACCGAAACTTTTTGCAGGCATTTTTTAACCGATCCTTCTGAAACTTGGTAAACATGTAGGACTAAGGCCAATGTAAAGAATTAATACCAAAAAGATCATATTCACAAGTCATAAGGGGTTCTGGGGGGTACCAGAAAGGGGGACCGTAGGCCAAAATGCCATGGTTTCGCACACAAAACTCCTTATAGCTCTCAAACAGTAAATCCAATCTGTATAAACAATACCTATTATAAGATGCCTAACATGTACTTGAACTCAATACGGTAATCGTTTCAATGTAAGAGGTCCATTGCGAAATTAAGGGGGTCCAAAGGAGGGGTGGGGTCACTTCGGAAAAAATTTCAAAACTGTATAACTCGAAAACCGTTGGTCAGATTTTTTCATGACTCACCCCTTTTTTGTAGCTTTTATAATGCTGATTTCAAATATCAAATCAGATTTTTGATAGGGGCACTTGATTTTTTTTCAGAATTTTTTTTAAATTTTTTATGTGATTTTTCAAAAATTCAAAAAAATACAAAAAAAAATTATGAAAAAAAAACTATACAAGATAGCAATTTTTGGTCTTTTCCATTGAACTCGGAGCATCATGTTTAGCCCAGATACCAATGTTCATCAGAATCGGTCAACATTCCCAAAAATTAGCCGATTTTTGTCGGCCATTTTGAAATAGGCGGCCATCTTGAAAAATTCGAAAGTTTTGTGCACACCTTCATAACATGAATAACTCATATACCAAGTATGGTTTTGATCTGAAAAACCATCTCAGAGAAACCAGTCGGACAAGTTCATTGTAAAAAAAATCTGAAAAACCTGAGTAAAAACAATAAGTCTCCAAACTTCGTTTGGGAGACTTAATAATTACATACCGAAACTTTTTGCAGGCATTTTTTAACCGATCCTTCTGAAACTTGGTAAACATGTAGGACTAAGGCCAATGTAAAGAATTAATACCAAAAAGATCATATTCACAAGTCATAAGGGGTTCTGGGGGGTACCAGAAAGGGGGACCGTAGGCCAAAATGCCATGGTTTCGCACACAAAACTCCTTATAGCTCTCAAACAGTAAATCCAATCTGTATAAACAATACCTATTATAAGATGCCTAACATGTACTTGAACTCAATACGGTAATCGTTTCAATGTAAGAGGTCCATTGCGAAATTAAGGGGGTCCAAAGGAGGGGTGGGGTCACTTCGGAAAAAATTTCAAAACTGTATAACTCGAAAACCGTTGGTCAGATTTTTTCATGACTCACCCCTTTTTTGTAGCTTTTATAATGCTGATTTCAAATATCAAATCAGATTTTTGATAGGGGCACTTGATTTTTTTTCAGAATTTTTTTTAAATTTTTTATGTGATTTTTCAAAAATTCAAAAAAATACAAAAAAAAATTATGAAAAAAAAACTATACAAGATAGCAATTTTTGGTCTTTTCCATTGAACTCGGAGCATCATGTTTAGCCCAGATACCAATGTTCATCAGAATCGGTCAACATTCCCAAAAATTAGCCGATTTTTGTCGGCCATTTTGAAATAGGCGGCCATCTTGAAAAATTCGAAAGTTTTGTGCACACCTTCATAACATGAATAACTCATATACCAAGTATGGTTTTGATCTGAAAAACCATCTCAGAGAAACCAGTCGGACAAGTTCATTGTAAAAAAAATCTGAAAAACCTGAGTAAAAACAATAAGTCTCCAAACTTCGTTTGGGAGACTTAATAATTACATACCGAAACTTTTTGCAGGCATTTTTTAACCGATCCTTCTGAAACTTGGTAAACATGTAGGACTAAGGCCAATGTAAAGAATTAATACCAAAAAGATCATATTCACAAGTCATAAGGGGTTCTGGGGGGTACCAGAAAGGGGGACCGTAGGCCAAAATGCCATGGTTTCGCACACAAAACTCCTTATAGCTCTCAAACAGTAAATCCAATCTGTATAAACAATACCTATTATAAGATGCCTAACATGTACTTGAACTCAATACGGTAATCGTTTCAATGTAAGAGGTCCATTGCGAAATTAAGGGGGTCCAAAGGAGGGGTGGGGTCACTTCGGAAAAAATTTCAAAACTGTATAACTCGAAAACCGTTGGTCAGATTTTTTCATGACTCACCCCTTTTTTGTAGCTTTTATAATGCTGATTTCAAATATCAAATCAGATTTTTGATAGGGGCACTTGATTTTTTTTCAGAATTTTTTTTAAATTTTTTATGTGATTTTTCAAAAATTCAAAAAAATACAAAAAAAAATTATGAAAAAAAAACTATACAAGATAGCAATTTTTGGTCTTTTCCATTGAACTCGGAGCATCATGTTTAGCCCAGATACCAATGTTCATCAGAATCGGTCAACATTCCCAAAAATTAGCCGATTTTTGTCGGCCATTTTGAAATAGGCGGCCATCTTGAAAAATTCGAAAGTTTTGTGCACACCTTCATAACATGAATAACTCATATACCAAGTATGGTTTTGATCTGAAAAACCATCTCAGAGAAACCAGTCGGACAAGTTCATTGTAAAAAAAATCTGAAAAACCTGAGTAAAAACAATAAGTCTCCAAACTTCGTTTGGGAGACTTAATAATTACATACCGAAACTTTTTGCAGGCATTTTTTAACCGATCCTTCTGAAACTTGGTAAACATGTAGGACTAAGGCCAATGTAAAGAATTAATACCAAAAAGATCATATTCACAAGTCATAAGGGGTTCTGGGGGGTACCAGAAAGGGGGACCGTAGGCCAAAATGCCATGGTTTCGCACACAAAACTCCTTATAGCTCTCAAACAGTAAATCCAATCTGTATAAACAATACCTATTATAAGATGCCTAACATGTACTTGAACTCAATACGGTAATCGTTTCAATGTAAGAGGTCCATTGCGAAATTAAGGGGGTCCAAAGGAGGGGTGGGGTCACTTCGGAAAAAATTTCAAAACTGTATAACTCGAAAACCGTTGGTCAGATTTTTTCATGACTCACCCCTTTTTTGTAGCTTTTATAATGCTGATTTCAAATATCAAATCAGATTTTTGATAGGGGCACTTGATTTTTTTTCAGAATTTTTTTTAAATTTTTTATGTGATTTTTCAAAAATTCAAAAAAATACAAAAAAAAATTATGAAAAAAAAACTATACAAGATAGCAATTTTTGGTCTTTTCCATTGAACTCGGAGCATCATGTTTAGCCCAGATACCAATGTTCATCAGAATCGGTCAACATTCCCAAAAATTAGCCGATTTTTGTCGGCCATTTTGAAATAGGCGGCCATCTTGAAAAATTCGAAAGTTTTGTGCACACCTTCATAACATGAATAACTCATATACCAAGTATGGTTTTGATCTGAAAAACCATCTCAGAGAAACCAGTCGGACAAGTTCATTGTAAAAAAAATCTGAAAAACCTGAGTAAAAACAATAAGTCTCCAAACTTCGTTTGGGAGACTTAATAATTACATACCGAAACTTTTTGCAGGCATTTTTTAACCGATCCTTCTGAAACTTGGTAAACATGTAGGACTAAGGCCAATGTAAAGAATTAATACCAAAAAGATCATATTCACAAGTCATAAGGGGTTCTGGGGGGTACCAGAAAGGGGGACCGTAGGCCAAAATGCCATGGTTTCGCACACAAAACTCCTTATAGCTCTCAAACAGTAAATCCAATCTGTATAAACAATACCTATTATAAGATGCCTAACATGTACTTGAACTCAATACGGTAATCGTTTCAATGTAAGAGGTCCATTGCGAAATTAAGGGGGTCCAAAGGAGGGGTGGGGTCACTTCGGAAAAAATTTCAAAACTGTATAACTCGAAAACCGTTGGTCAGATTTTTTCATGACTCACCCCTTTTTTGTAGCTTTTATAATGCTGATTTCAAATATCAAATCAGATTTTTGATAGGGGCACTTGATTTTTTTTCAGAATTTTTTTTAAATTTTTTATGTGATTTTTCAAAAATTCAAAAAAATACAAAAAAAAATTATGAAAAAAAAACTATACAAGATAGCAATTTTTGGTCTTTTCCATTGAACTCGGAGCATCATGTTTAGCCCAGATACCAATGTTCATCAGAATCGGTCAACATTCCCAAAAATTAGCCGATTTTTGTCGGCCATTTTGAAATAGGCGGCCATCTTGAAAAATTCGAAAGTTTTGTGCACACCTTCATAACATGAATAACTCATATACCAAGTATGGTTTTGATCTGAAAAACCATCTCAGAGAAACCAGTCGGACAAGTTCATTGTAAAAAAAATCTGAAAAACCTGAGTAAAAACAATAAGTCTCCAAACTTCGTTTGGGAGACTTAATAATTACATACCGAAACTTTTTGCAGGCATTTTTTAACCGATCCTTCTGAAACTTGGTAAACATGTAGGACTAAGGCCAATGTAAAGAATTAATACCAAAAAGATCATATTCACAAGTCATAAGGGGTTCTGGGGGGTACCAGAAAGGGGGACCGTAGGCCAAAATGCCATGGTTTCGCACACAAAACTCCTTATAGCTCTCAAACAGTAAATCCAATCTGTATAAACAATACCTATTATAAGATGCCTAACATGTACTTGAACTCAATACGGTAATCGTTTCAATGTAAGAGGTCCATTGCGAAATTAAGGGGGTCCAAAGGAGGGGTGGGGTCACTTCGGAAAAAATTTCAAAACTGTATAACTCGAAAACCGTTGGTCAGATTTTTTCATGACTCACCCCTTTTTTGTAGCTTTTATAATGCTGATTTCAAATATCAAATCAGATTTTTGATAGGGGCACTTGATTTTTTTTCAGAATTTTTTTTAAATTTTTTATGTGATTTTTCAAAAATTCAAAAAAATACAAAAAAAAATTATGAAAAAAAAACTATACAAGATAGCAATTTTTGGTCTTTTCCATTGAACTCGGAGCATCATGTTTAGCCCAGATACCAATGTTCATCAGAATCGGTCAACATTCCCAAAAATTAGCCGATTTTTGTCGGCCATTTTGAAATAGGCGGCCATCTTGAAAAATTCGAAAGTTTTGTGCACACCTTCATAACATGAATAACTCATATACCAAGTATGGTTTTGATCTGAAAAACCATCTCAGAGAAACCAGTCGGACAAGTTCATTGTAAAAAAAATCTGAAAAACCTGAGTAAAAACAATAAGTCTCCAAACTTCGTTTGGGAGACTTAATAATTACATACCGAAACTTTTTGCAGGCATTTTTTAACCGATCCTTCTGAAACTTGGTAAACATGTAGGACTAAGGCCAATGTAAAGAATTAATACCAAAAAGATCATATTCACAAGTCATAAGGGGTTCTGGGGGGTACCAGAAAGGGGGACCGTAGGCCAAAATGCCATGGTTTCGCACACAAAACTCCTTATAGCTCTCAAACAGTAAATCCAATCTGTATAAACAATACCTATTATAAGATGCCTAACATGTACTTGAACTCAATACGGTAATCGTTTCAATGTAAGAGGTCCATTGCGAAATTAAGGGGGTCCAAAGGAGGGGTGGGGTCACTTCGGAAAAAATTTCAAAACTGTATAACTCGAAAACCGTTGGTCAGATTTTTTCATGACTCACCCCTTTTTTGTAGCTTTTATAATGCTGATTTCAAATATCAAATCAGATTTTTGATAGGGGCACTTGATTTTTTTTCAGAATTTTTTTTAAATTTTTTATGTGATTTTTCAAAAATTCAAAAAAATACAAAAAAAAATTATGAAAAAAAAACTATACAAGATAGCAATTTTTGGTCTTTTCCATTGAACTCGGAGCATCATGTTTAGCCCAGATACCAATGTTCATCAGAATCGGTCAACATTCCCAAAAATTAGCCGATTTTTGTCGGCCATTTTGAAATAGGCGGCCATCTTGAAAAATTCGAAAGTTTTGTGCACACCTTCATAACATGAATAACTCATATACCAAGTATGGTTTTGATCTGAAAAACCATCTCAGAGAAACCAGTCGGACAAGTTCATTGTAAAAAAAATCTGAAAAACCTGAGTAAAAACAATAAGTCTCCAAACTTCGTTTGGGAGACTTAATAATTACATACCGAAACTTTTTGCAGGCATTTTTTAACCGATCCTTCTGAAACTTGGTAAACATGTAGGACTAAGGCCAATGTAAAGAATTAATACCAAAAAGATCATATTCACAAGTCATAAGGGGTTCTGGGGGGTACCAGAAAGGGGGACCGTAGGCCAAAATGCCATGGTTTCGCACACAAAACTCCTTATAGCTCTCAAACAGTAAATCCAATCTGTATAAACAATACCTATTATAAGATGCCTAACATGTACTTGAACTCAATACGGTAATCGTTTCAATGTAAGAGGTCCATTGCGAAATTAAGGGGGTCCAAAGGAGGGGTGGGGTCACTTCGGAAAAAATTTCAAAACTGTATAACTCGAAAACCGTTGGTCAGATTTTTTCATGACTCACCCCTTTTTTGTAGCTTTTATAATGCTGATTTCAAATATCAAATCAGATTTTTGATAGGGGCACTTGATTTTTTTTCAGAATTTTTTTTAAATTTTTTATGTGATTTTTCAAAAATTCAAAAAAATACAAAAAAAAATTATGAAAAAAAAACTATACAAGATAGCAATTTTTGGTCTTTTCCATTGAACTCGGAGCATCATGTTTAGCCCAGATACCAATGTTCATCAGAATCGGTCAACATTCCCAAAAATTAGCCGATTTTTGTCGGCCATTTTGAAATAGGCGGCCATCTTGAAAAATTCGAAAGTTTTGTGCACACCTTCATAACATGAATAACTCATATACCAAGTATGGTTTTGATCTGAAAAACCATCTCAGAGAAACCAGTCGGACAAGTTCATTGTAAAAAAAATCTGAAAAACCTGAGTAAAAACAATAAGTCTCCAAACTTCGTTTGGGAGACTTAATAATTACATACCGAAACTTTTTGCAGGCATTTTTTAACCGATCCTTCTGAAACTTGGTAAACATGTAGGACTAAGGCCAATGTAAAGAATTAATACCAAAAAGATCATATTCACAAGTCATAAGGGGTTCTGGGGGGTACCAGAAAGGGGGACCGTAGGCCAAAATGCCATGGTTTCGCACACAAAACTCCTTATAGCTCTCAAACAGTAAATCCAATCTGTATAAACAATACCTATTATAAGATGCCTAACATGTACTTGAACTCAATACGGTAATCGTTTCAATGTAAGAGGTCCATTGCGAAATTAAGGGGGTCCAAAGGAGGGGTGGGGTCACTTCGGAAAAAATTTCAAAACTGTATAACTCGAAAACCGTTGGTCAGATTTTTTCATGACTCACCCCTTTTTTGTAGCTTTTATAATGCTGATTTCAAATATCAAATCAGATTTTTGATAGGGGCACTTGATTTTTTTTCAGAATTTTTTTTAAATTTTTTATGTGATTTTTCAAAAATTCAAAAAAATACAAAAAAAAATTATGAAAAAAAAACTATACAAGATAGCAATTTTTGGTCTTTTCCATTGAACTCGGAGCATCATGTTTAGCCCAGATACCAATGTTCATCAGAATCGGTCAACATTCCCAAAAATTAGCCGATTTTTGTCGGCCATTTTGAAATAGGCGGCCATCTTGAAAAATTCGAAAGTTTTGTGCACACCTTCATAACATGAATAACTCATATACCAAGTATGGTTTTGATCTGAAAAACCATCTCAGAGAAACCAGTCGGACAAGTTCATTGTAAAAAAAATCTGAAAAACCTGAGTAAAAACAATAAGTCTCCAAACTTCGTTTGGGAGACTTAATAATTACATACCGAAACTTTTTGCAGGCATTTTTTAACCGATCCTTCTGAAACTTGGTAAACATGTAGGACTAAGGCCAATGTAAAGAATTAATACCAAAAAGATCATATTCACAAGTCATAAGGGGTTCTGGGGGGTACCAGAAAGGGGGACCGTAGGCCAAAATGCCATGGTTTCGCACACAAAACTCCTTATAGCTCTCAAACAGTAAATCCAATCTGTATAAACAATACCTATTATAAGATGCCTAACATGTACTTGAACTCAATACGGTAATCGTTTCAATGTAAGAGGTCCATTGCGAAATTAAGGGGGTCCAAAGGAGGGGTGGGGTCACTTCGGAAAAAATTTCAAAACTGTATAACTCGAAAACCGTTGGTCAGATTTTTTCATGACTCACCCCTTTTTTGTAGCTTTTATAATGCTGATTTCAAATATCAAATCAGATTTTTGATAGGGGCACTTGATTTTTTTTCAGAATTTTTTTTAAATTTTTTATGTGATTTTTCAAAAATTCAAAAAAATACAAAAAAAAATTATGAAAAAAAAACTATACAAGATAGCAATTTTTGGTCTTTTCCATTGAACTCGGAGCATCATGTTTAGCCCAGATACCAATGTTCATCAGAATCGGTCAACATTCCCAAAAATTAGCCGATTTTTGTCGGCCATTTTGAAATAGGCGGCCATCTTGAAAAATTCGAAAGTTTTGTGCACACCTTCATAACATGAATAACTCATATACCAAGTATGGTTTTGATCTGAAAAACCATCTCAGAGAAACCAGTCGGACAAGTTCATTGTAAAAAAAATCTGAAAAACCTGAGTAAAAACAATAAGTCTCCAAACTTCGTTTGGGAGACTTAATAATTACATACCGAAACTTTTTGCAGGCATTTTTTAACCGATCCTTCTGAAACTTGGTAAACATGTAGGACTAAGGCCAATGTAAAGAATTAATACCAAAAAGATCATATTCACAAGTCATAAGGGGTTCTGGGGGGTACCAGAAAGGGGGACCGTAGGCCAAAATGCCATGGTTTCGCACACAAAACTCCTTATAGCTCTCAAACAGTAAATCCAATCTGTATAAACAATACCTATTATAAGATGCCTAACATGTACTTGAACTCAATACGGTAATCGTTTCAATGTAAGAGGTCCATTGCGAAATTAAGGGGGTCCAAAGGAGGGGTGGGGTCACTTCGGAAAAAATTTCAAAACTGTATAACTCGAAAACCGTTGGTCAGATTTTTTCATGACTCACCCCTTTTTTGTAGCTTTTATAATGCTGATTTCAAATATCAAATCAGATTTTTGATAGGGGCACTTGATTTTTTTTCAGAATTTTTTTTAAATTTTTTATGTGATTTTTCAAAAATTCAAAAAAATACAAAAAAAAATTATGAAAAAAAAACTATACAAGATAGCAATTTTTGGTCTTTTCCATTGAACTCGGAGCATCATGTTTAGCCCAGATACCAATGTTCATCAGAATCGGTCAACATTCCCAAAAATTAGCCGATTTTTGTCGGCCATTTTGAAATAGGCGGCCATCTTGAAAAATTCGAAAGTTTTGTGCACACCTTCATAACATGAATAACTCATATACCAAGTATGGTTTTGATCTGAAAAACCATCTCAGAGAAACCAGTCGGACAAGTTCATTGTAAAAAAAATCTGAAAAACCTGAGTAAAAACAATAAGTCTCCAAACTTCGTTTGGGAGACTTAATAATTACATACCGAAACTTTTTGCAGGCATTTTTTAACCGATCCTTCTGAAACTTGGTAAACATGTAGGACTAAGGCCAATGTAAAGAATTAATACCAAAAAGATCATATTCACAAGTCATAAGGGGTTCTGGGGGGTACCAGAAAGGGGGACCGTAGGCCAAAATGCCATGGTTTCGCACACAAAACTCCTTATAGCTCTCAAACAGTAAATCCAATCTGTATAAACAATACCTATTATAAGATGCCTAACATGTACTTGAACTCAATACGGTAATCGTTTCAATGTAAGAGGTCCATTGCGAAATTAAGGGGGTCCAAAGGAGGGGTGGGGTCACTTCGGAAAAAATTTCAAAACTGTATAACTCGAAAACCGTTGGTCAGATTTTTCATGACTCACCCCTTTTTTGTAGCTTTTATAATGCTGATTTCAAATATCAAATCAGATTTTTGATAGGGGCACTTGATTTTTTTTCAGAATTTTTTTTAAATTTTTTATGTGATTTTTCAAAAATTCAAAAAAATACAAAAAAAAATTATGAAAAAAAAACTATACAAGATAGCAATTTTTGGTCTTTTCCATTGAACTCGGAGCATCATGTTTAGCCCAGATACCAATGTTCATCAGAATCGGTCAACATTCCCAAAAATTAGCCGATTTTTGTCGGCCATTTTGAAATAGGCGGCCATCTTGAAAAATTCGAAAGTTTTGTGCACACCTTCATAACATGAATAACTCATATACCAAGTATGGTTTTGATCTGAAAAACCATCTCAGAGAAACCAGTCGGACAAGTTCATTGTAAAAAAAATCTGAAAAACCTGAGTAAAAACAATAAGTCTCCAAACTTCGTTTGGGAGACTTAATTAAAATTTACGTTTCCCGAAACGTGGGATGTCCCCTCCCGTTCTCATATAATGTCTGTCCTCTTCAACAGATTTCTGACAATGCGACGTGAGTCGCCATCACCCATACACCCTGTGTACCAAGTTTCGTTAAAATTGGACAATGTTTACATTTTTCGCGATTTTTTGCGGCCATCTTGAAAATGGCAGTCATTACGGAAATTCCGACAATGCACTGTGAGTCGCCATCACCCATATATCCTGTATACCAAGTTTCGTTAAAATTTGACAATGTTTACATTTTTCGCGATTTTCGGCGGCCATCTTGAAAATGGCGGCCATTACAGAAATTCCAACAATGTGCCGTCAGTCGCCATCACCCATATACCCTGAGTACCAAGTTTCATTGAAATCGGACAATGTTTACATTTTTCGCCATTTTCGGCGGCCATCTTGAAAATGGCGACCAATACGGAAATTCCGACAATGCGCCGTGAATCGCCATCACCTATATACCCTGTATACCAAGTTTCATTGAAATCAGACAATGTTTACATTTTTCGCCATTTTCACCGGCCATCTTGAAAATGGCAACCAATACGGAAATTCCGACAATGCGCCGTGAATCGCCATCACCCATATACCCTCTATACCAAGTTTCATGGAAATCGGACAATGTTTACATTTTTCGCTCTTTTTCAGCCATTTTTCAAAATGGCCGCCACTCGCGAAATTTTTTTTTGCCCAAAAAGTTTCCAATTATGTTTCTGAACATGTATAATATGATGCAGGTTCAACCTGATAAGCTCCCGCAGATATATTTTAGGGGATGACATATTTGATTCTGACGGGGGTAAGTGGCAGTTCTTGTAAATAAATAATTTTGCCTGCCAAAAAAAATGGTTATAAATAATCTGGCCTCTACTTCCAAGGGAAAAAAATATGTCCCAAGATTCTTTACTAGTATGGTATATTAAAAATAAATAATCTCGGCAGCACAAAACGGCGGAAAATACATTTTTTGACTTGAACAAAACTGCAGACCCCCCTTTTCAGAATCAAATGATTGTCCCCTTATTTCTTTAATAACAGCCAGAAATGCAAGCTTTTGCATGGTTTTGAAAAGGAGCGCACCTGCAAACAGAACAAGGAAGTGTTTTTTATTCTTCTCAAACTAAAAATGACGTCATAATATATGCTTAAAATAGACGATACAACCGGACGTCATCGAGGACACCTTTAAAGAGTTTCTACTTTCATTTTGGAATGTAAAGTTTAGAGAAGAACAATATCATATACTGCTCAAGATGTTATAATTTTATGACTGTAGAAATATTTCGGCAGAATATTTATCTAGTTGCCATGTACATTACGCTTTGTGTTGGTCCAGGAAAATTAGAATGACAGTTACCCGCCATTCTGTAATTTTGTTTTGAACCATTATGACGTCAATGAAATAAATAGCGTTTTCTTTTAAAAAAAATCTTTACATGCATCTCTATAGCTAGAAATATTCAAAATATTCATATTAAGACAATATTTACGTATTTTAATTTTAGAAATACAAATTACAAAGTAGAAAATTAATTTTGCATTCCGTGCCATTGGGTGCGGATATGTCGACTAGCTTATACCTATTCCGGTTTGATGCATCATAGTACGTATACTCAGGCAATTTAGCTCCCGCCTTGCGGGAGCTTATCAAGTTTTGTTGAATTTCATCATGTGGTTTCCAAGAAAATTAAGGTAATAGTTTTTCGGTTTTTGGCGGCCATCTTGGAAATGGCGGCCATTTTGAAATTATAAATCGCAAAAAACACTGTAGGACCTTGGGACCTATCACCCCTCCAAGTTTCAAATTGATCGGTCCACCTTTGTCCGAGGAGATAGTCGGACAAGTTCGTGCATCAGGTTGACGGAAGAAAAAGAAAAAAGTATAATAATAAGAAAAACTAGGTATAATTGTGTTTGGATGCAAACACGAATGTCTCCCAAACAAACTCCTATTGCCACTATTCTCTTCAGCATGTCAAAAAACCCTTAAATATCAAATTTCATGTAAATCAGAGCACTTTGAAATTTTGGCGGCCATCTTGGATTCAAAATGGCCGCCATTGTCAAATTTTAATTTTAGTTATAGAATATTACTGGCAACATCATAATCTATCAGTATACCAATTTTCATCATAATCAGACCACTTTGAAATTTTGGCGGCCATCTTGGATTCAAAATGGCCGCCATCGTCAAATTTTAATTTTAGTTATAGAATATTACTTGTCACATCATAATCTATCAGTATATTAATTTTCATCATAATAAGACCACTTTGAAATTTTGGCGGCCATCTTGGATTCAAAATGGCTGCCATCATCAAATTTTAATTTTAGTAATAGAATATTTCTCGCAACATCATAATCTATCAGTATACCAATTTTCATCATATTCAGACCACTTTGAAATTTTTGGGCGGCCATCTTGGATTCAAAATGGCCGCCATTGTCAAATTTTAATTTTAGTTAAAGAATATTACTTGCAACATCATAATCTATCAGTATACCAATTTTCATCACAATCAGACCACTTTGAAATTTTGGCGGCCATCTTGGATTCAAAATGGCCGCCATCGTCAAATTTAAATTTCAGTTATAGAATATTACTCGCAACATCATAATCTATCAGTATACCAATTTTCATCATAATCAGACCACTTTGAATTTTTGGACCAAAAAAATCACATTTTCGTAAATAACGCGAAAACCGTAAATATCGCTTCGAAATTTTTTTTCGTATTATTGAAGACCATCTTTTGCTCTATTCACCAACAAAATTTCAGAACCCTACGCACCTAGGTTACCGAGATATCGCAATGTCCTATATAATGACCTTTTCCTATTTCCAAGAAAACGGCGGCCATTTTGAAAATTTTAAAAGCCGTCAGCAAAACTTCAGGTCGATTTAAACATATTCCCAAAGTTTCATATCGATTGGGCATTGCATTCTATGAAAAAGTGGTCGGACAAGACTAGGCGGAAAGAAACAGAAGAAGAACAAGAATAATTAAAAATAATCGTGTTGGGATGCCAACACACAAGTCGCCCAAAATCGCCTTTTGATAGTATTCCATTCAATTCTGTGCATCAAAATATGCCTAGAAATCAAATTTCGTTGAAATCCGACCACTTTGAAAATTTGCCGATTTTTGGCCGCCATTTTGAAACGGCGGCCATTTTGAAAATTTCCAAACCACCTGCACAACTTCAGATGGTGCTTAATCACTCTGCAAAGTTTCATTAATCTCATTCAAAGCATGTCAAACTATACCTTCGGACAAAATTGATGATTTTTCATGGGGGGCGGGTGTTGTTACATGGCCGCCATTTTGGAACGAAAGCTCGGACAAAAATTTTGATTCCTGATTTGAGATTAGGACACCCCATTTATCCTTACATATCATTTTGAAGATGATCCGATAAATATTTCTCTATGTTACTATTTTTAGAACGGCAGCCATTTTGAAATGGCGGCCATTTTGACACATTTGTCCGACCACTGCAACCCCGCTTTAGATGATCTATATGTGTGCCAAATATCAAGCCCCTATCTCAATCACTGCTACGGCAATCCTCCGGAAAAGTAACTGTTAAGAAGAATAATAATAATAATAATAATAACTAGGTATAATTGTGTTGGGATGCCAACACAGAAGTCGCCCAAAATCGCCATGGATTGTATTTCTTTCAAATTAGTATAATAAAATATGCCTAGAAATCAAATTTCATTGAAATCAGACAAAGTTTTCAATTTAACGCAACGGGAATGTAGTAAAAATGGCCGCCATTTTGAAACCGGAAGTCCAATCAAAATTTTTATTGCACCATTGAACTCAGCATACCAGATTTACCCAGATAACCCATTTTCAAGACAATCAGACAAACTTTAATTTTTTCGTCTATTTTAAGTAATGGGCCGCCATTTTGAAACGGCGGCCATTTTGACCATTCTGTAAACTTCCTGCAATACTTCAAATGAAGGTCAATCACTGTGCAAAGTTTCATTACCTTTGGTCAAAGTATCTCAGACTAGTTATGCGGACAAAATTACCAAATTTTCATAGGGGGCGTCGGTATAAAAATGGCCGCCAAATAAAAACAGTAAGTCAAATCTTAAATCCGATTTCATATTTGAGCTTAGGTGACCCCATTTACCCAGATAACCCATTTTCAGAACATTCCAATAAGTATTTGTCGTTGTTACTATTTTTAGAATGGCAGCCATTTTGAAACCGCGGCCATTTTGAATTTTTAAACATTATGTTGCATAACTCCTTTTGGTGTTCTACAACCCTGCCAAATTTCATAGACCTCCTGCAAAGCACTTACGAGCAATCCTTTCGGAAAAGTTCATGGATAAGAGGAATAATAATAATAAAAAGAATAAAAATAATAAGAAACGGGGTAAAAACAATAAGTCGCCAAAACTTTGTTTTGGGCGACTTAATAATAAGAATAATAAGAAACGGGGTAAAAACAATAAGTCGCCAAAACTTTGTTTTGGGCGACTTAATAATAAGAAACGGGGTAAAAACAATAAGTCGCCAAAACTTAGTTTTGGGCGACTTAATAAGAACTAGGTATGATTGTGTTTGGATGCAAACACGAATGTCTCCCAAACAAACCCCCATTGCCACTATTCTCTTCAGCATGTCAAAAATACCTTAAATATTAATTTTCATCATAATCAGACCACTTTGAAATTTTGGCGGCCATCTTGGATTCAAAATGGCCGCCATCGTCAAATTTTAATTTTAGTTATAGAATATTACTCACAACATCATAATCTATCAGTATACAAATTTTCATCATAATCCGACCACTTTGAAATTTTGGCGGCCATCTTGGATTAGAAATGGCCGCCATCGTCAAATTTTAATTTTATTGATAGAATATTACTCGCAACATCATAATCTATCAGTATACCAATTTTCATCATAATCCAACCACTTTGAAATGTTTATTAAAATTTTGACCCGATTATCTCCCTTTAAATATCAGTTTCATTTATATTTCGAAAACCGTTAACATCGCTTCAAAATTTTTTTTCATATTATTAAAGAGCACCATTTGCTCTATTCACCTACAAAATTTTAGAACCCTGCACACCTAGGTAACCGAGATATTGCAATGTCCTATATTATGACCTTATCCTGTTTCCTTGAAAACAGCGGCCATTTTGAAAATTTTAAAAGTCGTTGGAACAACTTCAGGTCAGCCTCAACATATTCCCAAAGTTTCATATTGATTGGGCAATACATCTCAGAGAAAACGCGCGGACAAGATTGAACGGAAAGAAAAAAGAAGAAGAATAATAATAAGAAACCGGACAAAAGCAATATGTCTCCCAAAACTTTGTTTGGGAGACATAATAAGAAACCGGACAAAAACAATATGTCTCCCAAAACTTTGTTTGGGAGACATAATAAGAAACGGAGTAAAAACAATATGTCCCCGACGACACTTCGTGGTCGGGGACATAATAATAATAAGAAACCGAGCAAAAACAATATGTCTCCACAAACTTCGTTTGGGAGCCATAATAATAAGAAACGGAGTAAAAACAATATGTTCCCACACTTCATTTGGGGAACATAAATATGGATGACTGCCGACGAACCTAAACCGCCACCAGTATCCCCTATGTCGTTTGGTTGGAAGAAAGGGTTGTATGGTTTGGAACCTGTGTTATTTGAGGGGCCAATGTCTTCTGACTTTTTGCAAGATTTGATCTGTCAGTGTAAAGGAAATGCTGTATGTTCAAAAAATTGTGTTTGTCTTAGTCAGAGTCTTTCGTGTACTGACTTGTGTAGTTGCCAAGGAAGTGAGACATGTTGCAATCCAAATACACACTTTAATGAAAACTCCGAGGACTTATAAATACCATCTTAATCAGAAAAGAAGTGTGGATACTATAAGACATTTTGCGAAGAATGTTACCCTTCCAGAGCACCTGAGTTCACTATCGTTACCACTTGAGTTCGCATTGTTAATTGCTATTCAATTGCTTTGTGTGTTTTTATACTGTTTGTTTCTTTGTTTGTTTTTACTGGTTTCGTCTTTGCCCTTTCGGACTTTTAAAAATCGTATGCTGCATTAGTTCCTCTGCTTCTTTTACCTTCCAAAGTTATTACAAAATGGTGTTTTTACTAGTTTCATTGAATTCTGTATGAAAAAATTATTAAGAATTTAAAAAGGGCTCAAAAGTTTATTTCTGTACAATACAGCTAGTAGATACTTCAGTAATTTTCCGCCTGTCCCCCTCTTACCCCCAATTCTCCCCTTTTTCCAGTGGTCTTTAAAATTACTTTTTCTTTATTTTTCACTTGCCCAAACAGTTTCCATCATTTCGTATTCATTTTATCACCCTTTTCATGTTCATCGTTTCATATAACCTATAAAGTGTTGTTAGTGCGTAAAACTCTTAATGACCTCCCTTTTTTTAAAATTCCTATATGAAACGTTTAAATTGTTGGATGACTTTAAAAAGTGTCTAATATTATAATATTGTGCCTAAATTTGTATTGAAACGCAGTTTATATGAACTCTTTAACAAATTAAATGAAGTGAAAAAGAAGAAACACATTGAAGTTTATGTTTACTTATGAAAATATATATAACGTCATTTTACGTCAATTTAAATAATGGTTTGCTTCAAATTTTGATGTGTTAAGCTAAAATATATCTAATTTATTGGAATAAATTGAGTTTAGTTACTAGTTTATATCTCTTTGGAATTTTCTCTACTTTAAAAAGTGAAACTTAGATTTTTTTTAGTTTTAGACCGATTGACCTTTGACCTTAAATATTTCAAGTTTGACCAATAGAAACATGTGACAACCTGGTTTTTCTGAAACTACAAATGTTTCTCTTTAAAATGATGTATGATATAGGTGTGTGTTCTTCCGGACCATTAAAGTCATTTTTTTCTTGGTCATACCGCTGCACTAATGTTTTTAATAAAAGAAGACTCCTAACTAAAGTGAACATAATAAACCACAACTGATTAAGGTTTAGTTTTCCTTTCTTCTTTACTTGGTGTTCTTGGACTCAAAATTTCTTTAGAGTGAAAAGCTTTTAATTTTTATAGTTAAACCAGAATATAACTGATATTCTATTCAGAAGTGGAGGCCATAAACATGTGATTAACTACTACAACATGGGATAATTTATACACTTTTCAAATTATTTTTACTTAGGGCTATTCCAGAAATAAATGTATGGGGGGGGGGTCAGAAGGCACTTTTTTTATACCCACCCACCATGCATAAAATTTTAATTTTTTCCCCCTTTATGTTGCATTTGAGAAATATCTCAAAATACCACCACCCGTACAATTTTAATTATAGTGCCTTCCACCCCCCCTACAATTAATTCTGGAAAAGCCCTTAAAACAAAACACCTACCAATAATAAATCCTACAGCTATCAAGACTTCTCTAGAAGCCAGTAGTATGTGCCAGTACTCCAGAACCATATCAGCATATTCTCCTGTTCCATGGGGTCGACCAACATAAAGGTCACAAGGGGTTGGACTTGCCACATCTCTCCAAAGGAAGTCAGTAGATACAACTGTCAATTCTTTATCAATGTACAAGTTTAGTCCAAACTGGAAGCTCCAAGACATCATAAGGTCATAATATCTGTCAGTTTCTAAGCCAGTGACGAAAACAGTCCATTCCCGACGCTTTGTGCTGACCTTGAAATACATCCTCTCATTACGATAGTAGATGGCGTAACCAACAGAATCAGGTTTGTCACCACAATTTGTATAGATGTAGGTATCCTCTTTCAATGATCGTAATTTCAGTGTGAAAGATATGGTGATACCAAGCGTGCACTGACCAGGATCATTAAAGCATTCATTATTAGATCGACTTGAAAGGTACTGGTCTTTTCCGTTTAAGCTGATTGACTTTTTCCCATTTTCATTCATATTCAGAGACAAGCCACCATAAGCTCCTATTGTACCAGCTTCAACATACAGTGTATTGCCCACAATACTAATAAAGAATATCCTGTATTCAGTCACCTTTTCAACTAAAAGCAACAAAAATATAGGGTAAAGAAAATATCATTATCAAGACTTTAACAAGAAATTTTCTAAATATGTGGTTAAAGTGCAGAGAGATAGACATCCATGGATACTTTGTATGCTTAGTTTAAGAGGGGACAGGACAAGTTGAGGGAGGGGGTTTCAACTCCCTCTTTCCAAACTTCCAGAAACTTGGATCACTTTTACCCTTACTTTTTGTGCTGTTCCCTGCTTCTTGTCCCCCTCCCCCAGCTCCCACTTTCCATCCATTCAGCTTTAAATAATCCTCACTTCCCATACTTTGACCCCTGAATATATAACATAAAATAGTGTCCACTGTGAAATATAGTCTTGAGTGGCATTCACTCCTATGATGAAGTCCAAGGACAGAATAAAACGCTTAAGATATATGAAATTTTGTCCTCTAGATTTTTCAGTGTTAAGTATGGCAGGGTGGACAAAATTTCATAGGACACTATTTTGTTTTACAAATACACCCTATTCAGATTTTCTTAAAGAAATGCCATCAATCATATATGGAATACTTACCAGAAATTACAATCCAGTCAATGAGAGAAAGTTCAGTCCTACACTGTAAAGTTGGATTTACAGGATTGAAAAAGCCATTTTCATAACAGACACCATTAATGTAACATATATCATCCTGAAATAAGAAATGGCATCAATCTATGTATATTTTTAAAAAAAAGCTACGCCGAGCGCAGCATGATACGACTGCAACAAGTTGAACCCTGTACGTTGGAGGCCCAGTTTGGATAGTCCATTGCTTTGGTCACATGAAGCCCATGGTGGACTTACAAAGCTTTTTGACACATGCATCCTGTGGTGGACTTAAAAATGCATTTTTGACACATTTATATTTACATCAACATCTAATACAAAAAACAATTTTGGCCCTTTGACCCCTAATTTCTCAAAAATGGTAAAAATATTGAAAATCCGATCAAAAAATAAGGCAGAAATATTCACAAGGAATCCAATGACAAAAGATTTTGAAAATCGGACCACAAATAAACAAGAGGCTCCCAGGAGCCTGAATCGCTCACCTGGTCTTGATGTTGACCCTATACTTTTGTAGAGCTAAATGAGCTGAACATTTAAGCAAGCAACAGCTTTTCTCTACCTGCAATAGTTTTCATTCTATAGGCCAAAAACACCATTTTTCACCTATAAGGGGCCATAACCCCTATAAGGAGTCATCTGACAACTTTGACCCTATGGAGACTTTTGTAGAGCTATATGAGCTGAACATTTAAGCAAGCAACAACTAATCTCTATCTGCAATAGTTTTCATTCTGTAGGCCAAAAACATTAAAAATCGCTTTTTTCAGGGGCCGTAACCCCTATAAGGGGTCATCTGACAACTTCGACCCTATGGAGAATTTTGTACAGCTAAATGAGCTGAACATTTAAGCAAGCAACAGCTAATCTCTATCTGCAATAGTTTTCATTCTGTAGGCCAAAAACATGAAAAATCAAATCGCTATTTTTCATGGACCGTAACCCCTATAAGGGTTCATCTGACAACTTGGACCCTATGGAGAATTTTGTAGAGCTAAATGAGCTGAACATTTAAGCAAGCAACAGCTAATCTCTATGTGCAATAGTTTCCATTCTGTAGGACAAAAACATGAAAAAACGCTATTTTTCAAGGGCCGTAACCCCTATAAGGGGTCATCTGACAACTTCGACCCTATGGAGACTTTCGTAGAGCTAAATGAGCTTAACATTTAAGCAAGCAACAGCTAATCTATATCTGCAATAGTTTTCATTCTGTAGGCCAAAAACATGAAAAGTGGCTATTTTTCACCTTTAAGGGGCCGTAACCCCTATAAGGGGTCATCTGACAACTTCGACCCTATGGAGACTTTCGTAGAGCTAAATGAGCTAAACATTTAAGCAAGCAACAGCTAATCTCTATCTGCAATAGTTTTCATTCTGTAGGCCAAAAACATGAAAAAATGCTATTTTTCACCTTTAAGGGGCCGTAACCCCTATAAGGGGTCATCTGACAACTTTGACCAAATGGAGACTTTTGTAGAGCTTTTGATGCTGAATCAGTAGCGTGGCCTCAGATTTCCTCTATCTCTTATACTTTTTGATTTATAAGCCAAAAACAGTAGTCTGACCCCCCTAGTCTATTTTTAGCAACGGCGGCCATGTTTTTTATCAAAGCATTTCAAAATGAGGATCGTTTGTTGCCAACATGTCATATATCATTCCTGCCAAGTTTCTGTTAAATTGGTTCAGTGGTTTCAGAGGAGAAGATTTTTGAAATTGTTAACGGACGACAGACGACGACAGACGATGACGGACGACGACGGACGCATAGTGATGGCATAAGCTCACATGGCCTTTGGCCAGGTGAGCTAAAAAGTTGATTTTATGGGTGTGGCCTGTCTTTAGCCTCCCTGTAGCAATGTAATGGTGAAATACATATCAAAATCATTGACACATTTAGTAGATAGAATTTAATGATGAATTCAATAAAAAAAGAATTTTCAAAATCAAATGAATGATATTTTATTGAATTTTCAAAATCAAATGAATGATAAACATTCTACAACAGTTTTGTCAAAACACCCGTTTTAGCCCCTTTTGGCCCTTTTTTCTAAAACAGAAGGGACCACAAACCACAAATACAAAACCAACATTCCTTTAGTGGATATAATCATCATATCAAAACTTCATAACAATTGGCAGGCCCACTACAACTTAATTTTTGGTTTAAAACTATTTGCCTTGACAAACTTTTAAAAACAGTGTTTTTGGCCCCTTTGACCCCTAATTTCTCAAAAACGGTAAGAGATATTGCAAATCTGATTGAAAAACGCAGGAAGGAGTTTTCACATGAATTCCAATGAAAAAAAGATTTTGATAATCAAACAACAAATAAAAAAGTCAATTTTTTGGGTGTTGCCCATTTTTGACCCCCAGTAGCAATGTAACAGTACAAGAAACATCAAAGCCGTTGATACATTTTGTTGAGAGAATTTATTGAGGAATACAATAAAATAAGAATTATCAAAATCGGATGAAAATTAAACATTCTACAGACGTTTTGTCAATATACCCATTTTTGCCCCTTTTGGCCCTTTTTTCTTAAACGGTAGGGGCCAGAAACCCCAAATGCAATACCAACCTTCCTTTAGTGGTTATAAACATCATATCAAAATTTTATAACAATTGGTTGACTAAAACTCAAGTTATCGCACGGAAACCAAAGTGTCTACAGACGACGACAACGACAACGACGACATCGCCATAATATAATACGATCGCAAAAATTTTTCGTATAAAAATCATTAGAGTGGATGCATTTTTGATTGAAAGAAGTGATTTTTTTTCTTCTTATTTATTAGGTATCTAGTGTCAAACAGGACCAATACATTTTTTTAAAGTAAATAATCATGTAACCATACATGTAACCAAAAAATGGGTACTTATTTACGATGAGGTGTACTTGTACTTGTTTGCAACAGGTAGTAGGCTAAACCTGTCTAATCACATGAATTAATATTTAGCAATCATACATAGAATTATTAAATGAAAAGGTACATGTTTGTTGGTGTTGTTTTTCTCTGTTTAAGATCAACAATAAATCTAGATCATACAGAATTAACACTTTATTCTTAGCTTACCCTCCTAGCACAGCCAACATCTAAATCACATGTATCACAGTAGCCATCAAATACAAGGTACGTCACCCAGTCACCATAATCCATGCCATTGTTACTGACGGAGATGTTATAGTTGGATAGCCGAGGTAGTGGACATGTGACACTGTCTTTGTCGTCATAAACAGCTAAAACACTTCCCATCTCACCAGTGCTAGTTAGATTGTTCTGAAATAAGAAACACAATAGTTTTTATTACAAAAGTGATTGATCAACATAAAAGTGACTCTAAATTTCTTGGAAACAATTCAACAAACTTCATGAAATTTTTTTACAATGCATATGGCAAGTGTCAATAGGATCATTATCTATTTTTCAAGTTCCTGTGTCATTTTAGGTTCCTTCAAGATCTTCCTTATATAAAATGAATGGATGAATGTTTGATTCCATGAGACAAAAATTGGACAGGAAGTAGAAGTCTAAATGTTCTGAAAATTGCTAAGAACATACAGCTAATGGTGTCTCAAACCACCATGCAAAATTTTATCATTTAAATCATCATCATGTACTTTTTTAGAAGAGTTTAAAAGAACTTAATCCCCACTGACAAGTTGCAGGGGCTTAAAAATGTTTTCATGTTGAATTCGTATTTTTCCATATTATACATAAACTTCAGAATTAAATTTTCTTAGACCTTTACTTACAAAGAGAACTTCATAATGACAAGTCAGGTTATCATTATCTGCAAAGTTATCACCGACAATGACAACGCTGAGACAGTGGTAACGCTTGATGTTATTATCACATGGGTTAGGGGTGTCGATATTGAGAACTTCTGGAGGTACTCTGCTGTCTATAGAACAATCGTCACCAATCCATACACCTGTACACTGACATACACCTGGAAAAAGATAGTTTATTTGTGATTAAGTGTAAAGGACAAGGTATGGTAAGGCCCGTATTTGGCCCCCTCTCAGACTGAAAAATAGAAAACTGATCTAGAGAAAAGTCCTTTTGTTATTTATTATACTCAAATTCAGAATAGTGGCACCTTTTTCAATTGAATTTAAATAACACCAACAGGATTGCCAATTAGGTGTCTTAAGAGAAGAAAGAGGTTTAATATTAGGTCAGTGAAGTTGGTGAGCCATGAAGCTCCTGTTGTTAGTATAAAATCATGAAGCATATCAATTCAGGTAGAGATTTAAATGAATCTCACCTGTCCAATAATTGCTGATCAAATGGTCAGTTTGATCCATTTAAATTTCTACCTGAATAGATATTCTTTTAATGAGTTATACTCCAACAGGTGTTTCATAGCTGACCAACTTCACTGACCTAATATTAAACCTCTTTCTTCTCTTAAGACACCTATTTGTCAAACCTGTTGGTGTCATTTAAATTCAATTGATAAAGGTACCACTATTCTGAATTTGAGTATAAGTCAAATGAATGAAAAAGATAAAACAACTAAATTTATAAGAATTTTTTATGTTATTTATTTGAAATTGCTTGTTAAAACATGGTCAATATGTATGATTTCTTTCAAATTTGCGGAAAATGGATATTATTTGGGTAATATTTTCAATTTTTAGATGCCAGCGACTACTTAGACCACAGTTATTGTTTATGAACTTTAATTTGCACTATAAAATAATTACAAATCAGTCGAGAAATCGATGGTCTACGTTGTTGCTGATCATTAAAAATAACAAAATAAGCCTGAAAAATGACATTTTTGACGATTTTGTTACCTTTGCACTACTTTAGGCCTTAATAAAATTAAAATTACAGTAGATGATGGAAAATGTTTACCATTGTCAAAAAGTTTAATCATCTAACTTAAAATGTTAATGATATTTAAATCTTTACTTGGGATTTGTTTTTCTTTAAATAAGGGGGCCAAATATGGCCCTTACTGTACCTTGTCCTTTTAGTGCATAAAAGTGGCAAACACAAGGCAGTTCCTAAGAAAATGGACATACAGGGATAAAAAATATTTGAAACTTAGAGACTTATAAATTCTATTTCTTGATAAACTTGTACTTGAATGTAAAACAGTGGAAAAGTGTTATCTTGATTTTGGAAAATATTTCCATTATAGTGATTTTCAAAACAGGCTTCATTTCCTTAACTTTATGACAAAGCAGATATTGATTCGGAGAGTAGTTCTTATTATACAAAAAAAGTTCATGATCAAAAAGCATTGCCGTTTGTTATGGGGAATTTAGATTATAACAGAAAACTAACCTTCAACACAGGCTCCATTGTCATTACACTGTGAGGGACAGATGTTGTCTATGATATCAGGAGGAGGCTCCAGCTCGTCCCCTACCAATACCCAAAGGTCTATATCTATCTCTACAGTTACTTCTCCTATCTCAACCAAATCATCGAACATTTCTAACACCCATGTCAGATCGTCTGTAAACTATGAAAAGAGAATGATGAACCAATTAATTTTGGCAGGCGTTTACCTTTCATGTCTTTCCAGTACAAGTTGATTTCATAAAAGTTTATATTGGTATTGGTTAGATACTCTGCAATACATGTAGGAAAAGAATTAAGCATTTGTCAATCAGCGAAATAAACGAACATAACACAAATGTTGTATTTGGCATTTCTGCAATTCTTTATTTCATGTAACTGTATGTTCATATGTATATAGGAAGCTAAGTTTAAAAAAAAAAACTGGACTTTTACACACAAAATATTATTAAAAGCCAAAAAAACTAAAATATAAAATTTAGGTAGTTGAATGCAAGTTAAGAATGAAAAACAGTAATTTGCTTTTCATTTCAATATTTTTGTGATTTTTTTGTCCATTGGAAAACAAAATCAACAACCCTTAAACAATTGCATTATTTTCAGTACCTGAATGTCCTCTATACAACTTGCTAACATTAGCTGGAATTCTTCCTCCATACCCGCCAGAGCTCGGCTCTTTTTACCAATATCACTTTTCTCAACATATGCTATACATTGGTCTGTTGCAAACTGTAGAGTTATTCCACCAGGTGTTGGCCATGTAAATTCCTAAATAAGAATAAACAAATCTTAAGAAATCATAAAGAGTTACAATGGAACACCCATTTACCCATTAGTTTGAAAGAAAATCTAATATTGTTTAAATTAACTGGAAAATCTTGTCCTTAAATTAGAAGAGAAAATAAATTTAATTATAATTCACTGGTCACACCGAGTTGGGACAAAAGTTATTTGTGAAGGACACCAGTATACAGTGTGTCCTTCAAATTGACTCTCAATTATTTTGATTATAGAATAAATCAAGTACCGTTAGAATTGTCGCGGGAACACACCGCTCATAATTTTGTACAGTTGTCCCGGCCGACGACGTCGCTATGTTATGACGTCACCGTGGGCGGAAGTAGAGTCAGAATAAACGTTCATAGAAAACAAAAGCTATTCCGTCCTTTCCTAAAGCCTTTAACAGCAAAGCCACAATAAGTTGATTTACATATACCCACTTTTATGAATGTTGAAAATTCAAATTTACTGTCTATTATTATATATATAGCAATATCTAAGTTAAATTAATTTTTAGATGTTCACCAAGTGAATTATAGGATTTATTTAATCCTCATGAAGCTTCCCATGAAAAACACATAATAAAGATTAGTATGCAATACACAATTCATTTATCAATAATTTCATTATCTATTTGTCATGTTCATCTCGATTATCTATATAATAAATAGTACAACTAATTTGGGGCAATGAATATTCATTTGATATCTAATGTCACTTGTGTCGAATAACGCTATGGGATTAAACTCGCAGTAGTTGAATACTAGCATTATATGACACTTGTGACATTAAAATTGATATTTGCCCCCCCCTCATTAGTTATACTATAAGTTTTATGAAAACAAAGTAAAAAATTCTAGACATTCATAAACAAATATATTTACAGGATGAATCCAGTTGATATCAAACTGGAATATATCAATGTTGGTTGTAGAAATACATCTAGCTACAGGACTCTCAGCATTTTCTATCAACTTATCTGTCACATCCTTCAAACCTAGAAATAAATTAATATCATCCAGAAATAATGATTTAATATGCGTCAGTATTACTATAAACAGACTTTAAAAATCAGGAATTGTAATATGTACATGTATATAAAAGTAAACATCAGTTTCAAAGAAATAAAACAAACACATGGGCCCTCATTAAGACACATTAAATGTAAAATGTTAATGTCCTGTCTTCAATATCACTGGTATTTAACTGATGTACGTAACTGAAGTTACGTACATCCCAACATGGCGGAAGGAAAAACTGGTAATTTTTCAATTTAGTTTATATCTTTTTCTATAGTGTTTTTTTCGAAATCATTTATGTAATCAAACTCCTTTTTCAATGGATTGTCGAACTGATGTGACAAATTGTCTTATTTTGTACCAATAGTTGAGTAAAATCCCTTTAAAAAAATGCATATGATGTACGTAGCTCCTGACAATTTTTTTTTGCTGATGTACGTAATTGTAAGGCGGGATGTGCGTAACTCAGCAATACAGTCACAGTTGAAAACTGCACAAACATTGATTTGGCAAGAAACAAGCGGCATATTATCGATAAAATTCGTAATAAATGCCAACAACAACTATTTCCTGATCCTTAGTCACATGACTGAGGTCTTCCTTGGTAATTAAATATGGGGTTTTCGCATCTTTGATTATTGCCATATGTTTTGGGCACAGTACAGTAAACCATAAACCACAACATTCTTGACATTTAAGGGAAACATCAACACATTTTTAATCTTTAATATAAACCAGATCAAATGGAAACCGAACAAGATAAAGAGCAGACGCTTTTAGTGGTAAGTACATGTACTATTTACTTGTATGGGGCAGCGAACAGTTACTAAGGGAGGAATGATAAGAGGGGGTGGGAGGTAGGAGAAGGTAGAAAAAAACCAAACCTCCCTTCAGGATAAATGGTTGATCCCCAAGACTATGACAATTAGCGATGAAGTGTAAAACCAGTGTTTGTGTGTATTGTTATGTAGAAATACGTATTAATCCACTTTTAATCGCTATAATCAGTTTTATGTTCATTTTAAACTCAACAAACCACTCACAAACACATCTTACTTGCCTATAAGTACGTAGATTTAGAGAGGTTCAACAAAGGATTTTCAAAGTTACGGACATCATTTTTCTAAACAGTATGAAAGTTACGTACATCAGTTCGTATTTATGAATGACCTATTGCATCAATTCTCCTCTTTACCTTTGATAAATTTCGATCTTTTTGGTGGGTACACATATAACTTGACATTTGAATTCATGAAATTAACTTATTTGTGTTATATAATTGACAAAAACACCACTTTTCTAAATTACCTTTTTCTTCATCCGCCATGTTGGGATGTACGTAACTTCAGTTACGTACATCAGTTTAATACCAGTGAATATATCAAACCAAGTATCATATATATGCCAATAAAAGATTTTACATTTGAAATAATTAAACATGATGAATCCATTTCAAAACAGATAACATGAAAATTAAAACAATGCGGAAATGTATCCTTTTAGTTAATAAACTAATGTTTTTAAAGTCCCGAATTTCTATTCAATACCTTTCTTCTTTTTGGATTTATTCTTCCTCTTTTCTATCTCTTCGCAGGCCTGGTAATCGAGTCCCACGCCACACTGTTTATCTTCATCCTCCATACAGTTACAGTAAGTTCCAAGTTCTACAGTTGTGGCTTTAGTAGGACAGTAGCCTCGGTATAAACTTTCATTTTGAGGTACTCTGAAAAGAATTAAGTGAGGTTGTGTTGGGATTTAAGGTCATATCTGATGCACATGGCCATGGGCATAATGGGAGATAAGATTTAATGATGGTAACTCAAAATTTATAATAAAGATTTTCTGAATAGTCTTAAGTCATTTGATTTTTTCTCCAAAACCATTATGGAAAAATGTTTACAATCTATAAAATGTCACATTTACCTGGTACCCTCTTTTAAAAAGAGTACCAGGCTAATGTGACATTCTATAGATTTAAAAAAGGTGAAATAGAATCCATTTTCCTACCTCCAATCTCTAGAGAAGTCATCTGGTCTTTTATCATTCTCATTAGTGCCAAATATTTGTCCATTCCTCAATGTTAGATCATTTGTCTTATCATCATCATAGATTCCACAAAGTCCTGGAAAAAGTAAAACAAGTATTAAGTTACATTTTCTAAAATACAAATTACTAAAGTGGTATTAAACTAAGTTAATTTTGGTAATGTTGTATATGCTCATTTCTAGGAGCAACCTCTCATCACATTAGCATTTGAATCTTAACAGTGAACACTCTACAAATTCTGAGACTGATTCTTCTTCCTATCTTCATGTGTATGGTTCTTTCAGGTTGAATTGACAATCTATTAATTGATATCTAACAGTCTATTAGAGGTTATCATCTGAAGGATGTATGGTTTCTGAGGATAGCTTCATAGAAATTTGTACAGACATATAAATGGATTGACATTAACAAAATGTTAATGTGGTTACAAGGACATAACTAGAATTATTTTCTTAATTTTTTCTACATTGTATCTGTTTAAACTTTAAACTTACCTTCAGTATTTCCAAAGTCGTAAGATGAAGCCTTGAACTTGACATTGATGAACTGGTTTGATCGCTTTTTGCCTTTACTAACAATGACATAGCCTCCAGTAGGTAGATAAATCTAAGAGAAAAAGCAATTGTAAACAATTAGAAATATGACAAATAAAAGAAAGTATAATTTGTCATTTTTTAGTTTCTTGAGTAGAAAACAAATTTTATCACAACTTTTTGATAGGTCTTGTGTTCTTGTCTGATATAGTCTGAATATTACCTGTGGGTGTGTGTGTGTGTGTGTGTGTTAAGGGTTAACACTCTTTTCCACACACCTGGGCCATATAGGGCGGTCAGTAATGGTGGTGGAGGACAAGAGTACCTGTAAGAAACCACCAACCTTTGACAGGTAACTGCAAAATTGATGTCATTCTTAATATGAAATCTAAAACTAAAGGCTACATTTTATCTTGTCCACTCAAGATGAGAGAGAAAGTTACTATTCAAACTCTCTGTATTTTCAATCAGAACTAATCTCATTATGTCCTTAATCAGAACAACAACTTGGTAGACTAACAAAATAACAATATAGTACAAGACAAACAATTCCCAACTGCATCAAGCATGAGTTATATAACAAAATTATGTCCTTAAGACACATTGCCCAATCCCACAATTTGGGACAGACTGACAAATGGACCCAAACACTATTATGCCCCCTACTTTTGTAAATGGGGCATAAAAATCACCAGAAATGATCTGACCAATATTGTTAACTGTAAACCAACATATGTTAACGACTACAATATTTCTTGTTTAAGAACCAACGGGCTATTTCGCAGATATTTATTTTCGCGATTTGTCTTAAAATGATTAAATTACAATGAAAATAAGTTAATTTATGTATTTCTGCTCCTTGCGAAATCCGCGAATATAAATCGCTGGTGAAAATAAGTTGGTTTACACTACATATATAATTTGGCCTCACCCTGTATTTCTTTCCACCTCCACGTCTTTCCACTCTGGTCCCTGGCGTCAGTTCACCATTAAGATACATCTTAGTGGTAAACTTTTTCTTTTTCTTCTTCTTTCCCTTTTTATCATCATCATCGTTGTTTTGGTCACATTCGTCTATGAGAATCACGTCATCTCCAGATCTTACGGCCACGGCACAGTTACACGAGGCTGCACCATTACAGTTCAAATAGAATGTATGGATCTACAGAAATATAATTAAAACTTAAAAGTTGCAATGAGTATTACTGCATGCTTTTAACAGTCTAACTTTATAAAAGAAATCAGCTGCTTGCAGATACCATATAGCAGGTTATTTTTGCAGGAGTAAATGTTCACAGTTTTTGTGTTATAAGGTATGTGAAAAAATTTTGCGGGTTTTATTTTCGCAGTTTGTCAGGTGTTGAGAATATTATTCTCCATTTTACTACCCTTTCAACTTATGAACATGTAACCAGCTTATGTATTTTTTATAATATAATGTTATAATTTCAACTAAAATTCTGCACAATGTCTTGAACCAAAACACTTTAAAAATCAAATTATTTTTTAGTTTACAGTTTGCAAACAAAGTATAAACAGTATGTGAAAGAGTCATGCATCACTTTAAAGATGCCTAAAATAAAATACATTTGACATATAAGTCATAACTTACAGCATAAGGAAGATACTTGTGTCTGTACAGTACAAACTCTCCCTCAAAGAAGTTGTTGTATCTCCTGGAATTAAGAAAAAGATTAGTTTTATCAAGTAAATAGACTTAAATACTAAGAAAGGAAGCAGTTGTGTCTCCATCAAACACTCATGATCAACTGGGTAGAAATTTTCAAAAACTGAGCTTCCATGAAATCAGTATCAACACAAAAGTGAAGCTGATGTAAGGACAATCTGAAAATTGCATGTACTGCAACTCTTGTTGGTAGGCCATAATAAAGCATGATTTTTTCAAAGAAGTTCCATCACTAATACAAAGCCAATGGGCAACAGATATTTAAATTAATTTTCAACGAAAAGTCCCAAAGGTTGAAGATTTTCTAAAAGGAATCAAAAATAGTTTACTTTGCAACATCATTGAGAAACCATAATGAAAAATTTAAATGAGACAAACAAACCAGATAACTTTTGATTAAAATATCCCTCATAAGTCTTAAGTAGACAAAATATGCATAAAAAATACTCTCAAATTGTTTTACAGGTGAATATATGAAAGAACAGGTGAAAAAGTTATGAATCTATAAACAAGTACTAACTTTTTATCAAATGTAGTGATGTGTGGGTCATTGATGGATTTACATAAGGCCTTCTTATCTCCATCCTTAACTTCAAGCTGAAATAGTAACACAATAGTCAGTATTTATCTAGTACACATAGTTCATTTGTCAAATTAATATGTTTGAATTTATCAATTGTCAGCAAAGATTCCCTTTTTTTCAAATTTGATCAGATTTGAATAAAAAAAAAATAAAATTATGAAGAAACAAGACAGGTAACTCTTTAACATGATGGACAGACAGATGGAGTGACCCAACTCCTAGACCTGCTTTCACCTTCGGCAACACAGATAAAAACAAAACTGGTCTTTATAAAAAGACTTCATGAGTAAGTGGATTGAAGAAAAAGTGCTGGTTTGTTTCCAAGACCTCAGATTTCTTGATACATGGAGTCAGTTGTAAATGCAGAAATATGTCCTCAATTCAGTACACAATGAACATTCAAAATAACTTTCATGGCATATCTTATTACAATATGTGGATGTCCTGATTATGGTTGCAATATCACATACAGGACATTAAGCAACAACAATCAATAAATTAACCAATGATTCTACTTAACTGACCTTGACGATTTTACTTAACTGACCTTGACAATTCCAAGTTGTGTTTCATAAGCTATCAAAGCAGACCTATAGATCAGTAGATCCACTTCAATATCTCTGTCCTGGTCCTTATCCTTCAGACCATCTATGGAACCTTTAACAGGGATCAGGATCATATTACGCCAGTTGTTTATCGTGATTCTGTATTCACAGGGATGTTTAGTATCCTCCTCGTCCCACACACCAAACATAGCCTGAGTTATCTCCACCTTAGTCTTCGGACATTTCTTTTCCTTCTTGGCACGGAGAAGTTTGGTGGTGACGAGGACATCACAGTATTTTTCTCGATCGTCAGGAAGGCAGAAGAGATAGGGAGGGACTGTGACACTGATCTCTATGTGGCCTGGACGACCACCTTCAAACACTACAAGCTCTGTCTTGTGGAGCTGAAATAGAAAATGGTAAGTTCTTTTGCAATGCAATAATATAACAAGAAAGACTAAGATGGCTCATCAATATCACCTGTTTCTTTAAGTTTAATATCTTATCATGCTTAGTAATTTCTAAACATGACAACAACACAATATGAAGACCTCAAGATGGAGTTTAAGGCCTCTATTTTACTCGATTCAAAATTAAGCTTTTCCTCAGGCTCCATCTTTGATGATTTGACATTTTTGATAAGTATATATTATAAAAGAAATTTATTTTCCAATTACTTTATATCTAACTACAATGCAATGAATCCAAAACATTTTCACTATCAAACCAGCAAATATACAACATGACAGTTCATAACCTTTCTAAATATTACCTTGATATCAGCAGTTATAACATTACTCCTCCTCCATGGAGAACAATCATTGTTGGAAGCTCTGCAGGCTTTCACATAACAAGATATCTAATCAAGAAATACATATTACTCATCAATAAGGTAAAGGTGAAGATAGGATAAACAGGATAAATGTAAAACAAGAACACAGAATATCTTTCCAACTTATATAAGGCCATAACAAAATAATTCCTAGATTCATTAAAATTTCTTGAAAATTATATACATGTGAGATTTGTTTTATCTTTTTTTTTATATAAATTTCAATAAAATATTTCAAAGGAAATTGACTTTAAATGATTAGAATTAGGATATTTTTTATATTGGCCTTAATGTAAATCAAATTCAAAAAGAGCATTCAAATAATTATATTTCTTAGCATTGAAATAATCACATACATACAAAGATTCTGTTTTTTTTTTTTATTTCTCTGGTTGCATTTCCTGTATGCTTAATTCAAAATCAATTTTGTTCAATATCGATTCATTTATGAACAACAGGGCAGATAGCACCATCTTTTAAAAAATAATTTCTCCTTAATATCATTCAAAAAATTCAATCTGTCCATACCTGATCTCTAAAGTTAAGTTGTCTTATATCACTGTCCATTAGAATGTCCTCAAATATGCCCTCAGCAAGATTTGTATTCCTTAAAGACTCTTCATTGATGGCCCAGTTTATAGAATAGACCAAACCATCTTCATCAAGTTTATTAAAGTCGCATGTGAAGCCAGTTTTTGTTCCGTTTACATGATCGTCAATCCTCAATACAGGTTGGTCCTTGATTTCAGGAGAATCCACAGTCACATCCAAGTCCTTTACCATGTCCTTAGTACCTTCGGCTATATTCCATCCTTCTATGACCATGCTACAGAAAGCACCAATACCTATGGGTCTACCAAGGTAGAACTTGCCAGATAGAACTGCAATTGTTGTCCTTCTATAGAACTCTATAGTATTAGCTACACGGACACCATCAAAGTAAAGAGACAAGCCTCGCTGAATACTCCAAGAAAACTCAATGTTGACAAAGGTGTTCAGATATCTTGCAAAAGGTACAAAGACAGTGTAGATTCTGGTACGAGTACTTATTGTCAAGTACAGCCTCTGTTTGGCATACCACATGGCCATACCATATTTACCAGCAACATCACCCCCGCTGGAGAAAATGTACATGTTTTCTTTAAACTCTTTCACCTTCAAGTTAAAATTTATATCAAGTCCAAATTTACATTTATCTATATCAAGCAAGCAGCTCCCTGGTTGATTTCCTAAATCAACAAAATCATCCACTCCATTTAGAGCAAGGGCAAGTCCACCAGTAGGACCGTCCACCAGTAATGGCTTACCAGACAGGGTAAAGTTGAATGTCTGTGTTATCAGTATATTGAATATGATCTGAATAAATGTATATCGTCTCACTATAATGTCCCTTCCTGTTATAATTGACCATGTGGTTTTAGATACGCTGGGGTTACAGACATAGCTAAGATTAGCCAGATTTGAATATCCTTCAGCATAGCACACATTGTCAATACGACAAACATCATTCTGAAATAGAAATCATACAGATAAGATTGTCCACCTTAAACCAAAGATACACAAACCTTTCCATAACTTAAAAGTTGCATTCATTTGATATTCCTTTTTTTGACATATCAATTGTTTTCTCAAACATTTAAGAAAGTGAAAATAACAAGAAGTCTGTGAACCACTGCATATTCAGTTTACCCCCTCTACCCCCAAAATCTACTAAGTCCTCAAACAGTAATTAGACTTCTGACAATCATAATTTTGGTACATTGATAAAGAACCTCATACCGAAGTCATCTACTAAGTATCAAGTCCCTGTGACGAGTAGTTGCTGAGAAAACAATAACCAAGAAAATGTTTATTAACGTGTGTAACACCTTCACACTTACCCTATCTGAACACCCATTATCTTCTGTGCATACGGAACACAGTGAGTTATACTTGATGAATGTCAGTGAGTTTCCTGTGTTAGTACCATCATTACTGACTGACAGTGAGTAAATACCAAAGTCAGGTGAAGGACAAATGATGGTCTCTTTATCTACATACAAGGCCATAGTTGTCACTGCGCTGCCCTATAAGATTAAAATAATAACATGCATTAAGACTTTGTACACTTAAATACACATTAATGTACAAGTAGCAAAGACATAGGTAACTTTTAGTAAGTTTTTGCAAAACATCAAGACTTAAACCTTCAAGAATTTTCAAGTTTACATTTTGTAAGTACTATAACATTAATTGATTTTTTCTACTCATTTATTTTCATGGGGATAAAATTTTATGGTTTAGAGCACAAAACTGAATTGGTGGGGATAAATTTTCGTGGATTTTTAATTTTGATATACACTCTTTAACTAAATATTTTAAATTCGTTGGGATTAAATTTCGTGGATTTTTCTTACCCACGAATAACGAAAATTAATCCCCCACAAATATTTCTGCTTCTACAGTATTTGAACATGGAAAAAATCCTCAAAATCAGAATTCTGGTAGTTTTTTTACAATACATACACAAAGATGTGAAAATGAATAATAGACCTGTTTAGGATAAAAATGATTTAATGACTTGCAAATATGACCTTTTCCAATGCTTTCAGACTTCATTATCTATTTCATCTTGAATTTCAAAGTCAATAAAAATACTTTGTATATTTGTGTACTTACTCCAGTGACTGTCCAATGACATGTCAGCGTATCCAGTTCTAGGAAGTTTATACCATTGACAGTAATGTTATCACACTTGTCACCAATGATATCACACACAGTGACAGATAAATCACTCAAATCTGGCTTGTCACTAGCTGCTATGTCACACTCCTCCCCGAAAAAGCCAGAGTCACACTGACATACACCTGTTCAGTCAATACAAGAATATTTCACAGATACATGAATGAAAAGCTATATTCCCATATTTATACATTATACCCAGTAATAATTTCACACTTAAATAACAATAACTCCAAAACCTTTAACTAAGCTTCGCCGAGCGCAGCATGATACGACCGCAACAAGTCGAACACTGTGCGTTTTAGACCCAATATGGATAGTCAATTGCTCTGGACACATGCAGCCCATGGTAGACTGACAAAGTTTTTTGACACATGCATCCTTTGGTGGACTTTCCACCTACATTTCACAAGGATTTTTTTCCTTTCAAAAGCAGACCAAAATAAATTAATTACAAAAATATTACCCCAATATTAGCCCCAAATTAATTGTATCTGCTACCTTTCACTTTTGCCCTTTTTGCTCCTTAGAGCAATAAGGGGTAGGGAATGTCACAAAATAAGTCCCCCCATTTTCTAAATGCACTACAAGAATTTACAAGAAATCCAAAAAATGATTTTATTGTAAAGCATATATCATTGTCAAATTTCATTAGCTATTGGCCAACCAAAACCAAAGTTATTGTGGTAACAAATAAAATATTTGAATTTTTGCTCCTTTGGCCCCTTATTTCTAAACAAATATAGAGGGGACCTCCAAAATCAATCCAGCTCATTTTTTTATAGTTTGAAACATTATTGTAAAATTTCACACCATTTGGTTAACGGAACAAAAGTCATTGTGGGAACAACAAACAAGAGGCTCCCAGGAGCCTGAATCGCTCACCTGACATATGTGCCTGAAGTAAAGGTTTTAAGGCAAAATCAATTTAACTTTGAAAGGGTCATAAGATTAATAAAGGGGTCATCTGACAATATGGTGGATCTAAAGGTGCTGATCACTTTTGTTCAAAATCTAAAAATCTGTCACCCTTTTTGAGTTATTTGCAAAAAAAATGCAGTTTAACCTAATGTTCTATTTTTAGCCACAGCGGCCATGTTTTACAACCAATCAAAAATCCCCACAACAGTTCTATACACCTAATAATAATAAACAATAATACCAAGTTTGGTTCCAATTGGACTTAAAGTGTCAGAGGAGTTAACATTTTCAATATAAGGAAATGCAGTTAAAATGCTCAATTTTGACATTCCATGGGCAATAACTCCTCAAAGGAAAGGTCTAACAACATTGACCCTGTTACAAATTTTGTAGATCTTGATACGCTTAACAATATGCAATTTAAATTTCTCAAATATCTTGTATAGTTTTCAAGATATTGAGCTAAACAGGTGCAAAATTTGCAAAAAAAAACACAATAAGGGCAATAACTCCTACATGGGTTGTTGGATTTTCTTCAAAATTTCAGAGCTGGTAGATCTTGAGGTGCTGATCACTTTTGTTCCCAATCAAAATTTTGAAATCTGTCACCGTTTTAGAGTTATTTGCAAAAAACTGCCATTTACCCCTATGTTCTATTTTTAGCCACAGCTGCCATGTTTTATGACCAATCAAAAATCCCCACATCAATTCTATACACCTAATGCTAATAAACAACTATACCAAGTTTGGTTCCATTTGGACTTAAAGTGTCAGAGGAGTTAACGTTTTCAATGTAATGAGGAAATGCTGTTAAAATGCTAAATTTTGACATTCTAAGGGCAATAACTCCTAAAAGGAAAGGTCCTACAACATTGACCCTATTACATATTTTGTAGATCTTGATGTGCTTAACAATATGCAATTTAAATTTCTCAAATATCTAGTATAGTTTTCAAGATATTGAGCTAAACAGGTGCAAAATTTGCAAAAAATCCACAAAAAAGGGCAATAACTCCTACATGGGTTGTTGGATTTTCTTCAAAATTTCAGAGCTGGTAGATCTTTAGGTGCTGATCACTTTTGTTCCCAATCAAAATTTTGAAATCTGTCACCGTTTTAGAGTTATTTGCAAAAAACTGCCATTTACCTCTATGTTCTATTTTTAGCCAAAGCGGCCATGTTATAAGACCAATCAAAAATCCCCACATCAGTTCTATACACCAAATGCTAATAAACAACTATACTAAGTTTGGTTCCATTTGGACTTAAAGTGTCAGAGGAGTTAACGTTTTCAATGTAATGAGGAAATGCTGTTAAAATGCTAAATTTTTACGTTCTAAGGGCAATAACTCCTAAAAGGAAAGGTCCTACAACGTTGACCCTGTTACATATTTTGTAGATCTTGATGTGCTTAACAATATGCAATTTAAATTTCTCAAATATCTAGTATAGCTTTCAAGATATTGAGCTTAACAGGTGCAAAATTTGCAAAAAATCCACAAAAAGGGCAATAACTCCTACATGGGTAGTTGGATTTTCTTCAAAATTTCAGGGTAGGTAGATCTTGAGGTGCTGATCACTTTTACCCTATGCCAGAATTTTGATATCTGTAGCCGTTTTTGAGTTATTTGCAAAAAACTGCATTTTACCCCTATGTTCTATTTTTAGCCGTGGCGGCCATGTTTTACGACGAATCAAAAATCCCCACATCAGTTCTAAGCACCGAATGCTAATGAACAGCCATACCAAGTTTGGTTGCAATTGGACTTATGGTGTCAGAGGAGTTAACGTTTTAAAAAGTTTACGGACGACGGACGACGGACGACGGACGACGGACGGACGACGGACGGACGACGGACGCCAAGTGATGACAATAGCTCACATGACCCTTCGGGTCAGGTGAGCTAAAAAAGGAGCTTTTTTGGCCCCTAATTTTTAACCGAAAAAAGGAGGGACCCCCAAAGTCAATCCCATCCTTCCTTTTATAGTAAGGAACATCATTATAAAATTTCAAAGCAATCGGATAACTACAATTTAAGTTATTGTGGGAACACTAAAGTTAACAGACACAGACGTGGACGCAGATGCGGACGCAGATGACGAAAGCATCATACCATTATACCTCCGCAATTTTTTTGTGGTCGTCGAAAAATTCAATCAAAGCAATGTTTGTCAAGCAACTTGGGCAGACAGTATAACCCATGTAAATGAATCTTTTATCTCTTTGATAGTTGGTTTTCTTACCTTCATCACATTGTCCGTTACCACTACAGCTGTTGGGACAGACATTATCAAACAATGGAGGAACAGATATTACCCCGTCTATGACAATGGTCAATGATATGTTAAACGTCAGCTGGATCAGACATTGTTCATCCATCCTGGGTACCAAGGCATCAACCCATGTTGTGTCATCAGTCAGCTGTAAAAAAATTCAACAATCTACATGGGTACATCCTTATAATTCTATTTTTGCAAATTGAAAAGGTCAACTGCATTTTTTAAAAGAAGAAATATTATTATATGCAGTTGACTGTAGAGGCCCTATTGAATTCTAATCTTTAAAAAAATTATATGTGGAGTTCACTGAATATTATTAATCAATGAATGTAATTTTGAATTAATCTAATGAATCTATAACTTGGTAACTGAGTCACAAACTCTAAGTTTAACTTAAACTTAGTCTAAATTTATATTTAAAGGTCTTTAGGACTTTTATAAGTTTGTGAGTATGTCACTGGGTAAGCATATCTACAAATTCCTTCAAAATGATCTTTCTAACTGTATCAAAGTAATACTAGAGATATAATACAGATGATGAATTTCTTAATATCTTCACTAATGTTAAACAAGAAAAGTTTTAACTTATATAATAGTAAAAAATTGTATAAGTACCAAAATATCTTCCATACATCCTTCAATGTTAAGGTCTATATCTACTTCTGGTAGGACAGAACAACCAGAGAAGGTGGCACTGGCAAACAACTTCTGTTCACACAGGTAACGAGCAGTTGATTCAATAATTCCACCCTTTTCCTCTTTATCTGACCAAGTAACTTCCTAAAGAAAGAAATTATGGAAATGATGAACAGAAAATTATTTTTATTAAGCACAAAACTAAACACTAAATACAAATAATCAAGCTGTAACTTAAGGAGACAGGCGGGTCAAAATTTACGTATCTTTTTTGCGCAGCGGTATTGTATCGGTAAATCCACACAATGTCTGTAGCATCGTCACTGATTTCATTAAACAACACAGCTTCTGTACAAATTTGAAGAAATTCTATTGTTATATGCCATGTTTTACATTGAAATCCTCATTTTCTTTATATTTTATGTGAAAATGCCAAATTCCAACAGTTTTTTAAATTTCATTTTTTTATTTGACTGGTGACCCCCATTTTTTATTGGTTCAATTTGAAGAATGCATTAAAACACACATTCTTTGCAAATTTGAAGAAATTCTGTTGTTTAGGTTTTTTTCTATGTCATTTTTAAGCTTTCAATTATCATTTTTCCTATATAATCTATATAAAATAGACAGGAAATAGCCTATTTTGAGAACCTTAATAGCAGGCTTAAATCAATGGTGACCCCCATTTTTTATTGCATATTTTTTATCCATACACAAAGGACTATTAATGTGCCAAATTACAGAAACATCTATAATTTCAAATTAAGACCCACGAGCCCCCTTAAGAGCAAAATATGAAAAGAAACCACTGTTTTGTGTTGTTTGTTTTTTTTGCTTATTGCATACCCTATGGTAAGTAATCTTAAGTTTCATAATTCCTATAAATCAAAAAAATACTTTAACATATTAAATATAAAACAAGTGTCTTAAAATTTTTAAAGAAATCTTCATTCACTCACTGGTTGTTCATAATCTTTGTCAAATTCAAACAAAATAGGTGGTTCTGGGATATAGCACTTGGTAGCCTTGTACAGATTGTTTTTCAGCAATTCTTCTGTCATTTCTTTACCTGTCAAATATATATAAATTTTTCTATTTAAAATGTTTATTTTTTTATTTTATTTTTAACATCTCATTAATAATGTTGAGAAAAAAATCTTATATAATAAATTATTTATTTGGTATAAATTATAACATAAAACAAAATCTGTCAAAAAGAAAAATGTCTGTATTTCATTAAACAGAAAGTAGGTGAGCAACAGATCTGAAATCAAATCACACATTATGGAAACCCACACTGATGCTGTATACCAAATATTAAGGGGATGTTTAAACTGTTTCAAAATTTTCTTCCTCACCCCCATGCCGCCCACACACCCGACATTCAATCTAGAATTTGGCCACAGGGGGCCATGCTGGCCCACATAACTTGCCATAGGGGGCCATAATTTGTGGCTAGGGGTCAACAATATAAACCTGATAGAATGGATTGTTTAATGGACAACAAGTGAGGGCTTATGTGTCAGATTTCAAAACAAAATAAAGCTGTTACAAAAAGGCATAAATTGGAAGTTATATATGAAGCAAAGTTCTACCATTCGTTGTTTTATAATATTCCTCTATAAATCAATGTATACATGTTGTCAATTGTTTTAATCTTAAGACTTAATGTCTGAAAACAGCCATCCTGGAATTTATGTCTCGGCTGGATTTGATTTCGAGCCTGATGTACTCGCCGATTGTACCGTTTCAATAATTTCTGTCAGTATTTTCTGTCACGACGCCTGCTTTATGATGATTTCCGCTGTTTAAGCTTGTTTCTTAAACTTGTACAACAGATAAATCAAACATGATGAAATACGCTTCATAAATGCTGAAGAAACAGCATCTATCTAATCTCCATCTGCAATAGTTTTCTTTCTATAGGCCAAAAACATGAAAAAACATCATTTTAGGGGCTGTAACCCCTATAAGGGGTCATCTGACAACTTCATCCCAATGGAGACTTTTGTAGAGCTACATGAGCTGAACATTTAAGCAAGCAACAGCTTTTCTCTATCTGCAATAGTTTTCATACTATAGGACAAAAACATGAAAAAACGCTATTTTTCACCTTTAAGGGGCTGTATACCCCTATAAGGGGTCATCTGACAACTTGGACCAAATGGAGACTTTTGCAGAGCTTTTGATGCTGAATCAGTAATGTGGTCTCAGATTTCCTCTATCACTTATACTTTTTGATTTATAAGCCAAAAACAGTAGTCTGACCCCCCTAGTCTATTTTTAGTAATGGCGGCCATGTTTTTTAACGGATCAAAAATCAAAACACAAGTTTGAGGCAGGACACCCTAAGGATCATTCATAATTAAATTCTGTTTGGTAGTTTCAGAGGAGAAAATTTTGAAAAATTATTAACAGACACCGAGGACGACGACAGACGATGACGACAGATGACCATGGACGCCAAGTGATGGTAATAGCTCACATGGACCTTCGGTCCAGGTGAGCTAAAAAGTGTAGAAAATAAAATTGCAATAGATTTTCTAACTTCAAAGTGCCATAACTCCCATAAAAATTTGTGGACCGGCACAAAACTCAAACTTGATCCGTAACTCATCAAGGTCAACTTACATACCAAAAATTAGTTCATTATCTATAAGTGTTTAGAAAAAAAGTGCGGAAAACTGAATTTTTAGTGAATTTTCAAAGTTCAAAGGGCTATAACTCCCATAAAAATTTGTGGACCGGCACAAAACTCAATCTTGATCTGTAACTCATCAAGGTAAAGTGACATACCAAAAATCAGTTCATTAAAATTTCCAATCGAACTTGTCAATTTTGCAAAAACGTGTGTAGTCAATTAGCTAATAACAATCACTGAAGTGTCGTGTAAAAACCACGTGATTCTTTTATCCAGCGATATCACCATGGCTACCTATCTCCCTGAGAGGTATCTAAAGGGGAATTATAAACATCTGTCGAGGTCCCATAAAGGGGTTATGATATAACCCATATTTAGTGAATTTTCAAAGTTCAAAGGGTTATAATTCCTATAAAAATTTGTGGACTGGCACAAAACTCAAACTTGATCTGTAACTCATCAAGGTAAACTCACATACCAAAAATCAGTTCATTATCTATAAGGGTTTAGAAAAAAAATGTGGAAAACTGAAATTTTAGTGAATTTTCAAAGTTCAAAGGGCCATAACTCCCATAAAAATTTAATGACCGGCAAGAAACTCAAACTTGATCTGTAACTCATCAAGGTAAACTCACATACCAAAAATCAGTTCATTTTCTATAAGCGTTTAGAAAAAAAAAGCGGAAAACTGAGGCGTGACAGACAGACGGACAGACGGACAGACAGACAGAGCGCAAACCTATAGTCCCCTTCGGCTTTTGCCGGTAGGGGACTAAAAAGCGGTCTAAGGATCAAGCATATATTCTTTATATTTCCGGTTTACAAAGCGACTTTCTCAAACTGTTGAATTTCCTGTTAAATTGAAGGGACTTTCTCAAAACATGAAAATTACGTTGCGCCAGTAATGACCCAGGAGGTTTTTTTTAAGTGCGTCAATTGAACAAAAAATGCCAGAATGCCGCAATGGCGCGCTCTAGATTGAACACTGACTATTTCTTAACTCGAATTTTTCACTCCATGAAATCCAGCCGAAAATTACTTTCAAGAAATCTAAAATGATACTTTATCTCTCCAATATACAGTCAAACCTGCCTTAACGGCCACCTCTATTAAGCAATCACCTGCTTTAGACAGCCACATATTTTTTGTCCCTTTCTTTAATAAATCAACAAAATCAAACCTGGATTAAGCAGCCACCTGTCTTAAGTGGTCAGTTTTTTCTCATCCCAAGGGTGGCCTCTTAAAACAGGTTTGACTGTATTTCTGTATCATTCTAGGAGTTGGTTTTGCAAACCTTTAAACTTAGATGACATAATCAATTTTCTTTTTAATGTATATACATTTCATTTTCTACATTCAACATGTAGACATTTATTTTTTTTTTCATGTAGGTTCTAAAACATTTATATTTAACATATTTGAAATTATCTTTCAAAGTACACCATATCTTATTGATCAACTGACCTCTCTTTTTGCCTTTCTTATTTAACAGTGGAGGTTTGCAGTCTGTATAGTAGTTGAATGGACTACAGTCATCAGGCTGTCCGACATGACATCGACAGAATGGTCTATCAGCTATAACTTCTAAATCGTCAGGACAGAATCCATTATATAGTGTGTCAATACCCATCTCTGTTACTCTGTGATGAAAAGTAGTAATTTAAAGACTATTTAAAACCAAAGCATATTCAGAATACTCTGTAACATAGAAGATATAACATCACACCTAGTAAGTTTTGGTTATTCTTATACGTACAAAAATATGATAGTTGTTAAGGCGATTTGTATTTTGAAACATTCTATCAATTTCCATTCATTTTTTGTCCAAAATTCCATGTCATATTAGCACCAAATGTAGTAGTCTCTTTTTAAATAAATATAATAATATTTGTGAAAAATAAAAAAATTAAGAGTTTATGAACTCATGCACATTTAACTCTAAGGAAACATAATTATTTGATTTTAAAATTTACAGACAGCAGCTGCACGATTCATCAAACTTTACGAAAAAATGAAATACCTCCAGCTCTTAGAGAATTCCTTAGGCCTCTTTGTAGTTCCCGTCCACAATGTTCCATCAGACATCATTTTATCATTGTCTTCATTATCATCAAAATTACCACACAGACCTGACCAGAAATAGAATAATATAAGGCTGTGATCTATAACAAACTTTATATATTTACATCATAGTTATGTTACTACAGATTCAGTTTAGAAAGTCTTTGAAATAGTCAAACTGAATAGTTTTGTACTTCAGACATAAATGAAGTTATAATTGAAGTTATATCTATATAATAAACTGCAACTTATTCAATATTTCGAATATGGGAACTATCAAACTTGAGAATGTTCACCCTTAACAAATGACTCGTGGACACTTGTAAATTTTGGTTGAATGGGCACTCTTTGAATATTTTCTCATATCCATAATCATTGATTAGTATTGTATTAGCTTAGAAATTCAGTATTTACATGTATATGTAAAAGTTAAAATACTGTGGATTCATTTATTTTCGTGGGTACAAATTTTCGTGGTTTGATGAAAAACGACCAGTTTTTTTTTTTAATCGTGGTTCTGAAATCTGTAGCATACAAATCAATATAAAATATCCTTTTCGTGGGGTTTCAAATTTCATTGATTAAGGCCACCAACGAAAACCAGGAAAATTGATACCCCAGGAATAATAATGAAACCACAGTACTGAAAAAGCCATAAACACCCTTAGTTCTGAAATGTTACTTACCTTCTACTTTGCTGAAGTCTGAAGCTGAAGCTTTGATCTGAACATTGATATATTTGGGTCTCTTTCCTTTTCCTTTGGTAACCTTGACAACAGCTCCATGAGGCATAAATACCTGAGAAAAAAATATGAAATGAACTCAAAGCTTTCTGTGAAGAATGTGTATCAGTTGACAAACAAAAAAGAAATTGTTCATGTTGGAGTTCATTCCCTAAGAATACCATGTGAATTTTGCAGGAAATTTGAATTATAAAAAGGAGCAAAAACAAATACTTGAAAAGAATGTTTGATTTTCAAAGTACATTACGATTTAAAAGCTGTCTAAGAACTTTCTTCATACGATAATAATACAAATACATGTAATACACTAATATACTATATTATCATAATTTTGATGTAGAATGTGTATCAAGATTTTGTTTATAAATTGAGAGAATCTTTCCTATTATATGTACAAACAATTCTCTGGCTTACTTTATATCTCTTTCCACCACCATAACTGAATATCTTAGTGCCTGGTGTAAGTTCTCCGTTGAGGATTAGTTTGATATCCAAGGATCTGTCTTTATCTCCAGGGGTTGGCCCACACTTATCAAACAGGATGACGTCATCATAAACCCTGATGGCTACAGCACAGTTACAGGAAGCTTGTCCATTACAACTTCTGTAGAAAGTTCTCACCTAAAATGAAAATTCACAAGCATAAACATAAAATCTGTCAAAGGCTAAAATTGCCAATTTTTTTTACAGGAAGTAAATAAGCCAATCCCACAGTTTGGGACCCAATGCTGAAGCTGCATCTCAAATATCAAGAGACTGTGATCAGTAATTGTTGAGAAAACTATAATGTGTAGTATTCACCATTTTATAACCCAAATTATCATTTTAGTCTGAAATTTGAGATTTCATAAACACACGAAGTGTGTGCAATGGAATCCTAATTTTATGAATTACCGAAACAAGATATGAAAGTGTTATCTCCTGCTGGCACCCTATGCGTGCGCAGCCTGGCTAGCCTCTCCCAAAGATCAAATGCACATTCCCGCGTGCATTTAGTCATTCTCCTTCTGGAAAGTACCCAGTAAAGAGAACGACTGACCTAGTGTAAACCAAAATACAGACCAAGAAAAGGGATCCAAAAACAAAAAGACCAATGATACAATAAACTACCCTTGTATTTATTATAAACCAAAGTATATTGGACTACAGATGCAAGTTTTTTTTTTTTTTTTTTTTTTTTTTTATTTGAGAATATAATATTGTTTGTTTGACTGTATCAATTTGGCAATTACAAGATCGCTTTATATTTCGCACAATCAGATAAGATTGGCATGAGAAATAATTGACTCAATAAAGTTGATTATTTATTTATCTCTATATACAATCTTCATCCGCCACGTCAGCTAATCTCGTCAGTCCCTCCGGTCAGGTTTACTCCCGCTGATCTGCCACGGCTCACCTGCAACGAGATTAAAGGATAAAGATTAATCCGGTGGTAGTGTCTATCAAATAATTATAAACCGACAAAATTGTTTGTATAATAAATAAGCCATATGAAAGTGTTGTTATGACTGTTATTATTCATAAATAAAATCATATGTAAAACTGAAATAGGCGTGGGAAAAGGGTGGGAACACTTTCATATCTTGTTTCGGTAATTCATAAAATTAGGATTCCATTGCACACACTTCGTGTGTTTATGAAATCTCAAATTTCATATCATTACCTCAACAAGATATTCCAGTGTTAGTTTAAAGCTTACCTAGATAAAACAGCTTGTTGAAACTCAATGGAATCAATCGGTTTACTATAAAAACGCATAAAAGTTGATTCATTGGCCCATTTACCCTGCTCAATAATATCCTTTGCGGACAAACCTGTCATATTTGCTTTAGAAACACTGGCTGATCGAGTTGAATGACCAGTGAAGCCCTTATTAATCCCTGCTTTTTTAATGGTTTCTTTCAACCATCTAGCTATCGTAGATGATGTAACAGGCCGATGTGGTTTAACTATGCTTAAGAGTAAAAGTGAGCGGTCTAAATTGTCGGCTATAGATCGACATTCTTCTGTGCGTGATAAATAATCTTTTATGCACTTAACTACACATAGTTGCGGTTCATCTTTGAAAGAATCAAACGCCATTTTTCTATGATCTTTACCAGGTCTACATGTTTTGGTGTGTTTTTGTAATTCAAAAAGAAACAAATTGCCTTGCTGTTTCATGAAATTACAATTTAAGGCGCTAATTTCCGAGGTCCTTCCTGCTGATGCTAAAGCTAATAACATTGCTAACTTCCAAGATAATAATTTCATGGATAGTTCATTGTTCTCGCCCCAAGAGACAATTTCATTTAAAACTTTATCAACATCCCATGTAAATTGATACTTAGATTTTGGAATTCTTTGATTAAAAATTGCCCTCATGTGCCTGACAATTAATGGATGTTTACCTACTGGATTATTATCAATTAAAGGGTGATTTTTTGATAAGGCTGACCTATGAGTATTAATGGTTCTATATTGAAGACCATCTTGAAATAGTTTAGTCAAATACTCTATTACATTAACCACAGAGGCTTGAATGGGATTAATCGATTGTTCAGCACACCAGCTGACCCATTTTCCCCAGGCGCTTTTGTAAGATCTTTGTGTACCAGGTCTCCATGCCTGTTCGTGTAGATTTTTAGCTGCTGTTGATAATTGTTTTGTAGCTCGATTGACCCCGATACTACCCAGACCCCCAGATTCAAAGTCCCCGCCTGTGTCAATGGGTGTGTCTCTCCCTGTGGAGACTGGAGTAATTCTGGAAAGTTCGGGAGTCTTATGGGGTCCCTGATCAACATTTGTAAAAGCATTGGGTACCATGTTTGTGCCTGCCAAATTGGGGCTACTAAGGTTATTGTCGCCTTGTCTTTTGCAACTTTTGCCAGACATCTGCCTATCAAAGCAAATGGGGGAAATGCGTATCCCTGTATTTGAGACCAGTTCAGTAGAAAAGCGTCTGTTGCCCAACTGTTGGGATCTGCTTTCCAACTGACATATTTGTCTAGTTGGTGATTCAACCTCGAAGCAAACAGATCTATCTCCAAGGGACCTACTGTTTTCTGAATTTGTAAAAACATGTCTCGATTGAGAACCCAATCGCTGGAATCGTTTACGTTTCTTGATTCCCGATCGGCCTCCGTGTTCAAAACCCCTGCAAGGTGTTCTGCGGTTAGGACTATATTCCGTAACTGACACCAATCCCAAATCTTTTTCATTATAAGGTTTAAGTCCTTGGACCTTGTTCCCCCTAACTTGTTGATGTATGCTACTGAGGACATATTGTCTAGTTTTAAATGAATTGCTAAATAATTTCTTTCTTTGGCAAAGGATTGAACGGCGAAGTAAGCTGCCAGTAATTCCTTTGCATTTATATGAAGGTTTGATTCTTCCGTTGACCAAGTACCTCCTGTATTTTGACCTTGACAACAGGCCCCCCAGCCTAGATTGCTTGCATCGGAACTTATTACAAGGTCTGGACTTGGAGTAATTATTGTTCTCCCATTGTAATGATCTATCTGAGTGATCCACCAGATTAGTTCGTCCCTTGCTTCTCGAGTAAGAACTATTTTGTGTTCGTATGACTTCCCTGTTATCAAACCCTTTATTTGCCCCATTTGTAAAAACCGACTTTGCAAATTTGCTGGGAAAATGGCTTGTGTTGACGCCGTAAATTTTCCCGTTATTTTTGCTATTTCTCTTACTGAAACTTTTTTCGCTTCTAGCATTTTTTGACATAGTAATTTTATTTTTGTCACTTTTTCTTTTGGAAGGAAAAACATCATTTTTTGGGAGCATATTTGATACCCCAAGTACTCCATGTTTTGTTTTGGAGTCAGAATTGACTTTTTCCAGTTGATGATATACCCTAATTTCTGGAGTAGAAATAAAGTTGTGTCCCTGTGATAAGTTATTTTTTCTAAATTGTCGGCCATAATTAGAATGTCGTCTAAATAGATAATCATTCTTATCCCTATTCTTCTTAGAAGACTTATAACTGGTTTTAATGTTTTGGTGTACAGGCGCGGAGCTTCTCCTAACCCGAAAGGAAGGGCCTTGTACTCCCACAACTTGTTCTTCCATTGAAATCTTAGGTACTTTCTGTGAGTTTTTTCTATATTCATTACTGAGTATGCATCTTTCAGATCTATCTTTACCAAGTAATCTTCCTGTTTTAATAGGTCTTTTATCATGAATAACCCTTCCATTTTGAAGTGTTGATATTTTACAAATTGATTTAATTTTCTTAAATTTATCACTGGTCTCTGACCCCCGTCCTTTTTTGCAACTAGAAACATATTGCTTAAGAACTGATTTTTGCATGGTTTTACTTGAGTTATTACACCCTTGCTTAGCATTTCTTGCACTTCTAAATCCATTAAGTTTTCTTCGGTTTTGTTTACGATCAAGCATTGAGGGGGCTTGTTTTGTTTTGGCATTTTTAGAAAATTTATCGTCACGCCTTGAATATTTGAAAGGATTATTTTGTCTGATGTTATTATTTTCCAGTTTGATAGATGGCTCTTCAGCCGCCCGGCTATTTGTTGTTTTTTCATTACAATTGTTGTAAAATTCAGATCTTTTATCGATTGAACAATTTTTCCTGCAACCTGCAAATAATCTAAATCTAATAACCTTACTGGTTTTGTGTTCACATTGTTTAGTGCTATCTCTTGGAACTCTTGAACATGGACAGTTTTTTGTATATTTGAAATATACATACCTTTTTCTGAATCCAGCTGAGCCTTTGTTGGTTTTGCCTCCATTTCGTCCATTTCCTCTATAGGCTCCTCTTGCGAATGAAGGCTGGGGCCGAAAGGGCGGTTCAACTTGGCCATGTTGACTGACAAACTTGTCTTGTGTACGTCCTTTGCTTTTGGTCACCTTGAACTTGGATAATGCATTGTCTTTCTTCGGAAATTTTGGTTTAGCACCTAGAGCTTCGGCCATTTTACAAGCGTCTTTCCTCATTTCACTGAATTCCTTTAAATCGGATTTGAAGTCCTTGCCGAACATTAATTCGTCATTATTTGCAAGTATTTCTTGTTTTTCCTTGAGCATTTCTTTTGCTTTATTTCCGTCGCGAGTAATGGATGTTAAAGCAAACATTCTTCTTTGGAAATTTATACAAACATTTGTTTGTCCGACACAACATATAGTTTTTTCAACTAAATCCAAAATTTGTCTAAAATCTAGATTATCCAAGCACGGGACGTCCTCGGAATTATTCTGGTCTTGAGACCCTGATTCAACGGATTTTCTTGTATCCTCTAATAATTTCCACAAATGGGTTAGAGGTCCCATAGTGTTAATTAATTTACTTTGAATCACGGTGTAAGATCTATCCGCGTGTTTGTTTAAGGAACGATTTTGTTGTTCTAATATTGAAGTAACCAGCGGGTCTACTTTCTTAATTTTAAAAGCCTCACATTCAGGCACGGGAGCCGTCTTTAAAATTGACTCAGAAACTTGTTTAGATGAAAGATATAAGTTAAAATTATCATCTATAAAATCCTTCATGTCAGAGGATAATTGGATTCCCACTTTTTCTTTCTTGTGTGGGTTAAAACGAGAATAGGAGCTCTCGTTATCAAAGAAGGTTTTCCTAGACACGGTCTCGCTTAAAACAGATCTGTTTTCCGCTTCCGAAGCAAGGCTAACCGAAATATCTGAATTCTCGGTTTGTATACGTCGTTTTTTCGACTTCTTTTTATGTGATTTTTCACTACGAATAGACTCTAAATCAGATGATTCAGAACTGTCTGTATCGTATTTGCGTTTTTTAGATCTGTCTTTTTTACGTTTATGTCTTTTACGGAGTTTTATAGTTTCATCTTTTCGCCTTTTTCCTGGCGAAGTTGTATCTGTAAACTCCATGTCGGTTTCTTTTCCCGACTCTTCATGCTTCTTTGAGGTAGAAGCTTCACTGTCCGTTTCTTTTTCGGACTTGTCATGGGTTTCATACCCTTTTCTTTGTCCTATTTGTTTAGGATTTGTCTTGTTTACTCTCACCTCGTGATCTGTTTCACTTGCACCACTCGCGTTATCTTTATCATAATCCATGCTCTTAATCACATAAATCCATTAAATAAAAGAAAGATATTGTCCATAAGACGATATTTGAGAATTTCAAACCCCAAAACAAGCAAATAAAATTAAATAAATCCACAAGGTAGAGAGATGTTTACTGGGCGCTAGCCAGAAGGAGAAATGACTAAATGCACGCGGGAATGTGCATTTGATCTTTGGGAGAGGCTAGCCAGGCTGCGCACGCATAGGGTGCCAGCAGGAGATAACACTGGAATATCTTGTTGAGGTAATGATATGAAAATACAATTTGCAACATACAAATCAAGAATTAAAGATAATCATTATTTTCTCAAATGAGATATTCTGTTATATAATCTTCTTCTGCTTCAAAAGTTTATTTGCTGAATTTATTTTTGTCCAGATAAAGACTGACATATTATCAACTTAAATCTACAATTAAAGCTTCTGCAAAACAAGAAAAGATACCTAGCAAAAACTATTCTATTGTTAACATAAAAGGGCATTACTTACTTCATATGGAAGAGTTTTGTGTCGGTAGAAGATGAATTCTCCTTCAAAGAAGTTGTTGTACTTCCTAAAATGAAACAAGAATAGAAGGCAAAATGTCTCAAAAACTTCATATTTGTCCATACTTACATCAACATCAACTACGAAGGTTTCATTATTATTTGTGGGGAATCAATTTTCGTGGTTTTTGTGGGTGGCCTTGACCCATGAAATTTGAAACCCCATGAAAAAGATATTTAACACTGATCTGTATGCTGCAGACTCGAAACCATGAAATAAAGAATCATGATCTGATCCTTTTTTTTATCAAACCATGAAAATTGGTATCTATGAAAATAAATTAATCCACAGTATCAGTGTAAAGTTTTGATGATCAAAATACATGTACAAAGTTTTTATATTGTGATCTTGAGAATCATGAATTATGAAAGAGGTAAATTAAAAAATAACTGATAAAAAGACAAATATTGCTTATTTGAGTCAATCAATGTTTAATAAATTGCTCATATGGTTTTGAGGAAAAGGGAGATAATTCATTAACTCACCAGCCATCAAACGATTTCATGTGAGGATCATTGACAGATTCACAAATTGACCTTTTATCTCCATCCTCGATGTTCACCTGAAACATACAAACGTAACCAAATTTATAGTCAAACCTATGACCAATATATTAAAGTAAGAAAAGATAATGTAGCTAATATTATACAAATTGCCATTTTGTTTTATGAATTTCAGCACTTCATTAGAGCCACACACAGGTGAAAAGATAAGTCTAGACATTAATAAATTATATTACAAACAGGTTGTTCATACAATTAGGAGTTTTCGCGTGTAAAATATGAATATGCAACTCACGTGGTTGACAGTTTCTGTTTTATCCTTTCTAAATCAATATGGTAAATATGCTTTATATCTATTGAAAAATTGTCAAGGACTTGATGCTAGCAATGATTTGTTGACCTTAAAAACCTACGAAAATGTAATTTAAAACTTCTTGTAGCACCTACCTTAAGATCATTAAAGTATATCTCCTATTTTCATGGACTTGAAATCTAGTAATGATTTGTGTTAATACCTACAATATGTACATAAGCTTTAAATTATAACATTTTGTATCATATCTACCTTGACATCACTATGTGTGTAGTTGTAGGTGACACTTCCTTCACACCAGGTCTCTGTCTGAATCTCCAAGTGTCGTATGAAGTCTCCATCAAACACAAGATCTGTAGCAGCTTGAACAGGGATAGACAACTCTTCTTCCCAAGTCCAGCGTGGAATTATACCACCACAGAATGGCTCATGATAATCTCTTCTCCTATAATAAATTAATTAATCATTGTTTTATTACTGTGTATTCATTCATTTTTGTGGGTACCAATTTTCGTAGTTTGATGAAAAAGGATCAGTTCAACAATTCTTAAAATCATGGTTCTAAAATCAGCATCATACAGATTAATGTTAAATTTCCTTTTTGTTGGGTATCAAATTTTGTGGGTCAAGGCCAGCCGTGTGTGGAAACTTTTGCCTTTTCGTTGAAAAATGGATAATTTTATTTTCACTGAAGTATGTCACTTGATCCCAAAAGGCCTTCTATCACAATTTTAGGGGCCAAACCTTGGACCAGTGCTAAATTCAATCCTCCACAGTATACTCACATCCACTTAATAGCAGCTTGGTAGTGTGTATTTCCATTAGTACATGATGGCTCTGATTCTTTAAAGTGTGTTCTCACTCGTACAAATGTTGAGCTGTTCCCTGTTCTTTGATGGGAGGGGCAGAACAAAGAGGGTGGAACAGAGGTCTTGACTTGAATACGTCCCAATGCTGCCCCTTCTTTAATAGTTAAAGAATTGGTCAGAACCTGGATGAGAAAAACAAGTTTTATAACAATAAATACGTTACCACTATAAATTCTGAGATGGTCCCTTTAGCGCCCAAACAGCAGGAAATACAAAAGACAAAAACACCTTGAGATGACCCCCTGACTGCCTCTTTACGACATCCCTTTACTACATCCATTCAATTTCCTGCTGCGCTACAGATAGCACGTGTTTTTTCGAGGAGCTGAATATTTCCAGTTACAGAGAAAACAAACATATCTTTTTATATATATTATTATTAATATATTGACAAGTGTTAACAAAGACATACATATAAATATATTGAGTTTACATATTCCAAATTATATTTAATTTGAGAAACATATAAATTTACAGTTTGTAAATTACCTGATTTGAGTAAGTTTGACATAATTTTTTATTTGTCATACTATTACTAGTTGTCATGGACAATAATAACGAGTCCAGTACTTTTTCTGATGTATTTTGGGACGGGTCTCTCCGTAACCCTTTTGAGGTATTACCAACAACTGAAGGCCCTCCTGCAGATATATTTACCCTTTCACCACCTGATACAACTTCAGTTGTGTCAGGTTCGGGTAACCGCACGATAAGGTTGGACCCTGTCTCTCCTTGTGCACCTCATTCCTCTGCTGGGGTTCCTTCTTTTGTACATAGCAATGTGTCAACATCCACACACAAGTCTAGTGTAACTCACACTATTACCAGACCTATTGATACCAACTGCCCCTAATTTTCTTACTGGTCTGAATGCTATGCCTCAGAGACCTGTCCTTCCTCCTACTGCCTCAGGTTGGTATAACCCTCAGTGGCCCTCTCCTTGGGATCCTTCTTATTCTTGGGGTTTGCCTCCTAGAGGTCCTCCCCTAGCTGCACAGCCTTTTCCCTCAAGGTCTGCTGAGGTGCCAGTTTCTGACCCTCAGAAAGTTGTTTCAGAAGTAAGGGATTTGTTGTGGGAATTTAAGAAGGGTCTCGACAAGGATCTGAAACAGGTTGCAGATCGGTTGGAGAGGCTTGAGAATTCCCGTAAGGAGTTGCCTAGTGCCCTTGGTGCTCCGGCTTCTCCTGGGGATACAGTAGCTGACGATCCCGAGGATCTCATGTCAGTTGCTCCTGGTAGTCAGGAAGGTTCTTTTCTTGATGAAGATCGAGAACTTGATGAGGACCTTCCTGAGGATGGCCAAGCTGACCTTGTTGGCAATGGTCTTCCTACTACCATCTCTCAAGTTGGCTCTGGTAAGGATAAAGACGGAGAATTAGAAGAGAGCTCTCTCTCTAAGGATAATTTGAAGTCTAGAGTTTATTCTCGTTTGAGAGAGAAGGACATTCCTTTTTCTTCCCCTCCTAGGGTCAAGAAAACTGTGTCTACTTTTCAGGCTTCATGTGGTTTGTCTCAAGACTCTTCCACCTCTTATTCCTCCTTTCCAGAGTCTAATCATGTTGGCGTGGCACTTCAGGTCATAAATGAGAGTTTTGCTTCAGCTTCTCAACCTTCTACTAGCTCCTCTAAGTTTGCTGGCTTTGGATGTAATTCTTTTCCAGGAAGGTTCAACAGTAAGGATTATGAAGTCCACGGTTCTTCTATAGGGAAGACTGCTCCCATTTGTGACAAGTTTATTGCTTCTTCCTTAAACCTTAAGAATGTTGATGGCCTCAAGCTTTCTCAATCTTTGTGGACCAAGTCTGAGAATCTTCTTCGAAGTGCTTCCCATGTTCTTGGTAGTGCTGAACTTTATCTTGCGGCTGCAGGTACCTTGTTGCAGGGGAAAGAAGGCGAGGAATTTAATGAGCTGAAGTCCTATCTGCTCCAGGTAGACCAAGCTCTTGGTACTTCTCAACTCTTGTTGTTGGGTTCTCTGGGCAACTTTACCTTTGCTAAGCGAGGTGAATTGCTTGAGAAAGCTTCAGTACCTTCTCCTCTTCAGGAATCTTTAATGTATTCCAAGTTGAATGACAAGATCTTCGGTATGACTGCTTCAGAAGTTCAGGAAGAGCTTAAGAAGCTTCCTCAGCCAGTAAATGTCAGTGTCAAGCTCTCTGAGGGCAAACGCACTGTGGTTACTAAGTCTGTGCCTTCCTCCTCAGCAACTTCTGCTCCTGTGTCAGCCCCTTCTGCCCCTAAGAGGAAAAAGCCGGCCCAGCCAGCTAATTCCTCTGCTTCTAAATCCACCAAGTATCCTTTCTATAAGAAGAAAGGTGGTAAGAAGCAAGGGAATCGTGTTTGAAGTGTTGCCCCCTCAGTTATTACTGACAGCCCCCCTTGGAGAAGTTCAGTTTCTTATCCCATCTCCAAATATTCCAGTAGGGGGGAGACTTTCCCATTTTCTGAAATGATGGGAAGAAATCACTCAAGATTCTTGGGTCTTGTCAGTAATTTGGGGGGGTCTTCATCTGAAATTTCACGAGCATCCACCACTGTCTCCTCAACCAGTGTTTCTTTCTCACACTTCCAATCAGGAGAAGTTTGTCCTTCTTTCTCAGGAGGTTCAGTCCATGCTTCAGAAGGAAGCAATAGAAGTTGTCCAGGATCCCTCTCTGACTCCGGGCTTTTATTCTCGTCTTTTCCTGGTGACCAAAAAGACAGGTGGCTGGCGTCCAGTCATAGATCTTTCCATCCTGAACACATTTCTGGTTATTCCCCATTTCAAAATGGAGACCAATCGCTCCATCAGGGTCTGTATCAAACCAGGTATCTGGACAACAAGTTTGGATCTGACAGATGCGTATTTTCACATTCCCATAGCTTACCACTTTCGCAAGTATCTTCGCTTTGTATGGGACAACAAGGTTTACCAGTTTCGAGCTCTACCATTTGGCCTTTCTACAGCCCCTTTGGTGTTCACCAGGGTTTTCCAGGCTGTCATTTCTCATCTGCATTCCCTTTCTATTCAGATTCATTCCTATCTAGACGATTCCCTTATCAGGAACTTTTGTCATCTTCAACTGTCTACTCAAACCCAAGAGGTTATCCAGCTTTATCTCAGCTTAGGCTTCCTAGTTTCTTGGAACAAATCCGAGTTGATCCCTTCCCAGAATTTCATTTTTCTGGGGGAGCACTACATGACAGATTTGGGGTTAATTTTTCCTCCAGAGGAAAAATTTCTGAGTCTTCTTCACAGAATTTCCAATCTTCAGTCATCCCAGTTTGTATCAGCTCGCCAATTTTCTCAGCTTCTGGGTTACCTGAACTCTTTAGCAGATATAGTTCCTCTGGGTCGCCTTTTTATTCGACCTCTTCAGTTTTATCTTCATCATCACTGGCTTCCAGCCTCTCAAGACTGGGAAGCATTTATTCCGGTCCTACCGGACTTGTTACAACATCTACAGTGGTGGTGTCTAAGGGAGAATGTTATGAAAGGTGTTCCACTTTCAGTACCTACCCCATCTCTGACCCTTTACACAGACTCCAGTCTGATGGGTTGGGGAGCTTATCTAGAGGGAGAGTCTATATCAGGTCAGTGGACTCCTGCTCAACAGCAGGATCACATCAACCTTCTAGAAATGAGAGCGGTGCTCTTAGCGCTAACTCATTTTCTGGACTCTCTTCGTCACAAGTCTGTCCTTGTAGCAACAGACAACACTACAGTTGTTGCTTACCTCAGGAATCAGGGAGGTACTCACAGTCAGAGTCTATTTGCTCTTTGCAAAAAGGTCCTAGTTCTATGTTCAGAGAATCATGTTCTGTTGACAGTTCGACACATTCCAGGTCACCTCAATGTTCTGGCGGATTCTCTAAGTCGATCTCTATCTCCTGTGAACACAGAGTGGGAACTTCTACCAGTGGTATTCAATTCGATAACCCTTCATTGGGGGCGTCCTCACATAGATCTTTTTGCAACAGCTCTAAATCACAAGCTAGAAACTTATGTGTCTCCAGTTCTGGATCCTCTAGCCTTTGCAGTAGACGCTATGTCTCTCTCTTGGGTAGGAATGTTCGCCTACGCTTTCCCCCCATTCAGGTTCCTATCTCAAGTTCTTCAGAAGATCTCTCAGGAATCTTGCAAGATCATCCTTATTGCTCCAGCTTGGCCAAGACAAGCTTGGTTCACGGATCTACTTCTTCTATCCTGTGCAACTCCTCTCTGTCTTCCGGCCAGAATAAATCTTCTGTCTCAGTTTCGAGGAAAAGTTTTACATCCTCATCCAGAATCTCTTCATCTACACGCCTGGTTACTCTCCGGGAGGGTCTCAGACAGAGAGGATTTTCTTCAGGGGCTTCCAGACACATCTCTAAGTCTGTCCGACAGTCTACAGAGAGAGTCTATGATGCCAAATGGTCAGTCTTCTGTGCTTGGTGTGGTGACAGGGAAATTGATCCAATCAAGATCTCTGTACAGCAGCTAGCTGATTTTTTAGTTTTCCTGTTTGAAGTTAAGGATCTATCTCCTTCAACTATCAAAGGTTATAAGTCAGCTATTTCCCGCACTATTTCTATTTCTGGTGGCCCAGATTACAGAAATGACGACCATTTATCTCTTTTGGTTCGCAATTTTGATTTGGAGAAGCCAAAACAAAAGAAGTTAGTTCCTCAATGGGATTTAGGGTTGGTCTTATCAACACTTAAATCTTCTCCATTTGAACCAGCTTCTGAAGCAGATCTTAAGTTTGTTTCTTACAAATGTTGTTTTTTGTTAGCCTTAGCGTCAGGCAGAAGGAGGAGTGAGATTCATGCCTTTTCAGTATCTGAATCTTGTCTCCGCTTTTCTAGGGATGAGTCTTCTGTGACCTTGTTAACAGACCCATCTTTTTTGGCTAAAAACCAATTGCCTAGTAAAGGTGCGGAACCAGTAGTGGTTCCTGCCCTTCCTTCTGACTCTTCTGACCTGTTACTTTGTCCTATCAGAATTCTTAAGATTTATCTAAATAGGACTCAGCAACGCAGATCTGCTTCTTCTTCATCTAGACTCTTTCTTCCTTTGAAGAAAGGTGTTTCTGACTTGTCTGCCAAATCCATCTCCAGATGGATATGTGACACCATTTTGTTGGCTTACAAATCCTCAGGTGAGGAAGTTTTGGCTAGTCATTCTGTTAAGGCACATGAGGTCAGAGCTTTAGCATCGTCATGGGCTTTATTTAATTCAGCCTCAATTTCTGATGTTTTATCTGCTGGGTTTTGGAGGTGTGAAACTTCTTTCACTAACCATTATCTCCGTTCTATGACCTCATCTGCTGATAGTTTGTTTTCCCTTGGACCTATAGTAACTGCACAAAAGATAAATTTCCCCCCTACCAGCACTTCTTCAGGGGATTCAGCTATGCGTTAGATTCTGAATTTCTCAGAATTTATAGTGGTAACGTATTTATTGTTATAAAATTTAAAATTTTTAAAGTAAAATTAATTTTTATTAAATAAATACTTACCACTATAAATTATAGGTCCCACCCATTTCTTTTTCCTCCCCTTCATCCCCTGTTGGATACTTTTAAATTGAGGAAATTGAATGGATGTAGTAAAGGGATGTCGTAAAGAGGCAGTCAGGGGGTCATCTCAAGGTGTTTTTGTCTTTTGTATTTCCTGCTGTTTGGGCGCTAAAGGGACCATCTCAGAATTTATAGTGGTAAGTATTTATTTAATAAAAATTAATTTTACTTTAAAAATTTTAAAATTTATTCTGATGTAATAACTGGTCTTTTTATTGAACTATTCAACTAGTTTCCCAAAATCAGTTAGAGGATGAACTTTTACGACAATATTTTGGGCATAAAATACATCAGTAAAAACATTAAGTAAAGTATAGGTATAAAAAATTTTTTTTTTAAAGTACAAAGGATTAAAAGTATTGAAACTTACTGTAACTTGAGCAGTTAATATTTCACTTCTTCTGACTGGTCCTTTGGTGTTGTCACAATCATAAGAAAAGCAAGGTGTAACTAAACATCTAGTCTGAAAAAAGACCAATATTTGGTGTTACTCAAATGATTCTTTAACGAAACATCTTCAATATTAACCTTTCAAGCATAAGTTGAAATTGCTTACAATATCAAATGTTTTTCTCTTAAACTTGAGAAGCAGTAATTTTTATTGAAAGTCAAGATAATGTTCAAACAACATGAAAAACATTTGAATATTTTAAATATGAATAAAATTGTAAGCCAGGAGAGGACAATTTGCCATGAGAAGAATGAACCAAAACTTTTTAAAACTGACCTTGACACCCCATCCTCCTTCTCCGTATTCCTCGTCTGACATCTCACTCTCGTCATCGAATGTCTCCACTGACTTAACAATGGAATCATCCACTGACCATTCAATGAGGTACTTGACATCAGCTCGGTCTAGCTTGTCAAATCGGCAATAGAATGTGGCAGTGTTGTTTTCTTTCTCCAATTCTACAGTCACCTTGGGTTCTGAAGATAATTCTGGGACTTCTACAATTGTAACATGTTTTAAGATTATAATAAATACGTAGTGATTTAAGACAAACACAAAAGAATTTCTAAAAAACTAAATCTTTTAAGATTAATTTTCATTTTGATCAAAGCTTGACTCATAAACCGGTAATTTTATCACAACAATAAGTTTGAATACTGTTTGATTTTTTTTTTATGTAGTTTCAACATGATGATAGATGAAATTTTGAAAACTTCAAACAGTCTTAGTTTTACCGCTTTGAAATACTTTCATTTTACATGGAAGGAAGTGTCTAAATTAACACAAAAATTGTGATGGTGTGTTGCTATGTGTATGCATATTTTAAATAGCATGTACAGATTAACACATAAAATTAAAAACTGTCATTAAAAATTGTATATATACTATTATCGATCAAAATGATTGGACAACATTTTAACTATGTTTGAAACAGTAGAATATACAATTAAATATAGTTTAGATTTACAAGTACATGTATAAAAGCAACACAACAATAAACCAAATGTGCATTTCTCCCGATTTAAAAGTTAAAAGTACATATATATAGAAGAAATACTATATTTTCTTCAAAGGGCAATATGAATATTGTGGATTCCTTTATTTTCGTGGGAACCAATTTTCATGGTTTGATGAAAAAGGACCATTTCGTGGATTCTTAAATTTGTGGTTTTGAAGACTGCAGCATTCAAGTCAATGTTAAATTTCCTTTTCGCGGGGCATCCATTTTCGTGGGTAAAGCCACCCACGAAAACCACAAAAATTGGTACCCCACCAATAATAATGAAACCACAGTATATCATTTGAATGCATAGTTAGTAAAGAGTCCATGTTATTTGTTTTTTTCTACAAATAAATATTCATTTTATTATCTATCAGATATACGGTCTGACATCAAGTATAATTATATAGTTATATTCTATAGTTTCTTATAAATGAAAAAAAACCAAACTATATAATGTATTCAAATAGAATGGAACCAAACACATTAAGTAAAATAGATTGGTAAGTTTTACTCATTATACTTTGAAAATGTTTAACACAAATGATTACTTTGTCAATGTAAAATTAAGACCATATTATATTTACAAGAGCTATTTTAAATTGAAACAACACTTATTTAATCGCAAATATAAAGAATTGAAAAACAAATTATAAAATGTTTAATAAAGTATTTTTAATTTCTTCAAAATTATTGTGCAAAGGAGAGAGACTAGAAGATCTCATATACAGCTCTAAAATATTTATAAAAACTCCACCACTTTTATAAATATGTTTGCTCATATAAGAGACACATGTATTCAAGTTTCACGAAAACGTGATTTAATGGTTTTCAAGACATATACTTATAGGCAAAGGTATATCTAAGTATATTATCACAGACAAAAAAAAAAAAAGATGAAAACAAAAGCAAGAGTACTTGAGATTCTCCTCCTTACATAGATGTCTATAGATGTCTAAGTCTGTTCAACCTTGGCATTTGACCTATTGACCTATGGCTGAACACAATTCTTTACAGTTATTATCTTTAGAAAGAGCTTTACCTTATTGCAATGTACAAGACAAGAGTAACTCTATATGTCCTATTCATATACTTGGTTGTGTCATAAAACACTGAAAAGATACAAGACATAAATTGAAATTGCCGCACAATTACTATCATTTTACTTTACCTGACAGTACTCCAACAGCATTTTTAATTGAGATGGAAGCTGTCCACGTCTGCCATGTTCCCACTGTACACTTGGCAAAGTTTCCACCATAGTTTGGTATAGGACCACCACATCGCCACTTGTTCTTCTTTAGACCAGGAATTTTCCTTTTTATGTATCTATTACGTCTACCGACCAACTTTCCGTCTATGTAGAATTCCAGACCATCAACACTCCAGGAAAATTCAAAATCAAAGAAGACATTGACTCTGGTGAAAGGTGTCTTTACAGTCCATTCCTTGTCCCTCGTTGAGATGGTCAGATACAAATGTTTTCTCCAGTAATACAAGGAGCAACCCCGAGAATCAGGCAAGTCTCCACCGGATGTAAAAATGTACATGTTTTCAGTGAGGACTGACAGCCTTAAGGAAAATTTGAAGTTAAAACCAGCAAACAGGCAGTTTTCTGGGTCACTCAGGCAGTCGTTATCGTCAGGCGACTCAATGAGCTGGTTCTTTCCATCCAGATCAATGGCAAATCCACCTTTCCAGCCTTCAACCAGAGCAGGACTGCCCACGATGCTGAAGTTAGCTTTATTTGTGACTAGCAAGACATCAGAAATGTACAGGAACTGGATCTGTACCCAGATGATGCTGGTTTCTACAAACAATTAACAATAAAATGAACAATTTTTCTTTAGGTTTCACACTTATAATAAAATAAAAGCTGAAATAGAATACCATGACAATATCTTTTGACATTACAGAATTGATACAAATGACATATGCTCAGTGTTAACAAGTAATACTGTGAGCGAGCTCACAAAAGGATACCCCCCGCTTCATATTGGACTCAAATCTCAAGTCCAATTATCTCCCTTGAATGATGTCAGAGTGCAATGAAAATTCTTTATGCACATCTACATATGATGTACTTCCTTCATGTAAAGTTTCATCAAAATCCATCAAGCGGTTTAAGAGGAGTTGCGCTTACGGGGTCTTCCTTTGAATAATGTATTTAAAAAGTCTAAGTCCAATTATCTCCCCTGAATGATGTCAGAGTGCAATGAAAATTCTTCATGCACATCTACATATGATGTACTTCATTCATGTAAAGTTTCATCAAAATCCATGAAGCGGTTTAAGAGGAGTTGTGCTTACGGGGTCTTCCTTTGAATAAGGGTGCAGGACATAGTAATTCAAAGTGACGTCATTGGACCAAAGCAATGTCATTTCCATGCTCTGAATAAAATCTGGCTATCACTTGCACTATGGACATTTATATATCAATAAAAAGATAAATCTGCACTCTTTTTGATGGTCTCTATTCTATGAATCATTAAAAGTCAGTAAAGTCCAATAAAAGTGCCAAAAACAGACCTAAAAGGGGGTGTTTTAGTGAAAAATTAAGGGGGGTCATCACATTTTCTAGACTTGATTTCAGTAACTTCTACAATAATGAAAATACCTGAACCAGAAATATCTGAAAGGCCATGTTTCCTTTTGTAAACTGTGAAAATATTGGGGTACGTTTACCTGCTTTTTTTAGAAATATCTCTGTTTACATAAAAAGTGGCGATTTGTCACATTCAAAAAATGGAGGGTTTTATAGTTATCCCCCTTTGTACAAATATTATCCAAAAAATATTTTATTTTACAAAAGCAGACCTGATATGATGTTTTTCATGCAGAGAAGTATGTAAACAATCACAAAAGTACAAAATAAATGGTCATTCTAACTTCCGGTACAAAAATAGACAGGATTCCCTTCACTCATTGGTCAATATATTGGGCTACCACCACTAGTCTTTTCTACGAAACTGTGTCTGGCATCGTAATGTATTTAAAAAGTCTAAGTCCAATTATCTCCCCTGAATGATGTCAGAGTGCAATGAAAATTCTTCATGCACATCTACATATGATGTACTTCCTTCATGTAAAGTTTCAGCAAAATCCTTCTAGCAGTTTAGGAGGAGAAGCGCTTACAAGTTATGTGGACAGACGGACGGACAGACGGACAGACAGACAGACGGACAGACAGACAGGGTGTTTCCTATATACCCCCCCAAACTTTGTTTGCGGGGGGTATAATAAAATCCTTTATTATAAAGACATTTTATCATTTCCTCAAAAGCAGATTTGTAAAAAGTTTCATATATATTTTATTCCATTTAACAGGGTTTCCTTGATAAAACTCAAATCTTTTTTTCATTTTACTATTTCAAGGCGGGTTTGTGAAACAATTTTGAAGGCATGCAACTTTATTTAAACTTTTTTCAACAGCTTTTCTGACTGAAAAGACATTATGAATTCCAAACTTTTCCCCATTTTTCAAGTGGCCTGGGAACCAACCCTTAGTTATTTGTAAATGAGTTTTCACTCACTGATGGAATATTCTATCATCAGAAAATTTCATGTCTTTGGTTAAAATGTTATATTTTCACTCAGCAAATACAGCAATGAACAGCTTATTTGAAAGGTATAAACAGTTATTCACTAAACAATTAACCCTTAGCCTGCTACGCGCGACAATTGTCGTTCGGATTATTCAAACTGGCATTGCTACGCGCGACTATTGTCGTTTCTCGGACCCACGTGTTTATCGTAGTTTCTAAGCAACAAAGGGAAATCCTTATCGGAAATGACGTATGTTAATTCTTTTAACGGTTGTGATTGGATAAAATTTCAATTATTTTCGGGTTTCTCGGGTGTTTTTACTGTTGAACATGAAAAATAAAAAGTAACTAAATGTGATTGAAAAATGTCTCAAAATGGCGGATGTAAATTAGAGTGATGACGAAGAAGTCATCAATTTTATGAACTGTTGTGATGTCAAAGAGGGTTTTTACAGGATTTAAATCTGAAGATTTGATAATTAACAATCGAAAATTATTTGTAACTTTATCCCTGAGTGATTTTTTTGCCAAATACTGGCAGGGATTTTCCAGACGATGTTCAATTTTTTTCTCGAAATAATTTGATCTCTCTGAGATGACTGATGTTTTCAATGCCCTGTTCAGCCGTGAAACAAAAGATGTTCGGCAGAAAGGACGACCATTGGACTGATTAAAACGAATTTGATAAATATTTTAGTCAATGAAGCAGACAGGACGCTTTTTCTCGTAAGAAATTCCGAAAATGTTGGTCTGAAATACCTACGTAGGTCTTTATGGGATTGACTTTTGCTATGGGACTACTGGAAAAAGAATGTTTTCAGCAATATTGGTCAATGTTTGAAGAAGTGGACACCCATATTTCCTAATTAGAAGAGATGTGACATAATTTTATTGGTCCTTATGTGTTTAGACTGCAGTTTTGCTCTATGATCCTCTGTGCATGCCAAAATGCTTTGATTGGATAACACCATGTACAATTATAGGGCAGTTTTTTTTACCTGATGTTGAATATGAACAAGCTGAATCAGATTGAACAAATATATAGTCATAACATGTGTTATTATGATGTTTCAACTAAAAAGTTATTATTTTTTTCGACCAGTTTTACCATTTTCACAGTTAACGAGTTTTTGACATACCTGTGCCTTACCTGTAGATATACCTGGGATTTTTATGAACTTTTTTAGCATAAAAATGTTTTCTGAAGATTAATAATGGCTAAAGTAACATTGTTACAAATTTTTATTCTTGTTCAATGGTTTAAACCATTAAATTATAAAACCTTATATATTTTCACCTTTATTTGCACCTGTACAGGTAAAACTTGCTCGTAAACACCAACACACAAGAAAAATGAAAACTAGAGAATCCAACAATACACATACATATAACTTTTATTGGTCTATGATAAAAAATAACAGAGATATGCTCAATTGAATCAAGTAACACATTTAGTCAATTATGATATTTTTTATTCAGCATTACATAATAAAACAATAGAAATTATGTTGGCAGCTGAAGGGTTAAACATTCTTCCCTATAAACATGCAGGTATTCACACCTTATTAGTTTTCACTTACTAATGGAACATTCTATCTTATTAATTGTAAACCTTCAATGATGGAAGATTCTATTTTAAAACAGTTAATCACCCATGAGTTTTCATTCAATAATGGAACATTCTATCTTATAACAGTTTATCACTCCTGATTTTTCATTCAATAATGGAACTTTCTATTCTAAAACAGTTAATCACCCCTGAGTTTTCATTCAATAATGGAACGGTCTCTTATAACATTAATCACCCCTGAGTTTTCATTCAATAATGGGACATTCTATCTTATAACAGTTAATCACCCCTGAGCTTTCATTCAACAATGGAACATTCTATTTTAAAACAGTTAATCACCCCTGAGTTTTCATTCAACAATGGAACAATCTATTTTAAAACAGTTAATCACCTCTGAGTTTTCATTCAATAATGGAACATTCTATTTTATGACAGTTAATCACCCCTGAGTTTTCATTCAATAATGGGACATTCTATCTTATAACAGTTAATCACCCCTGAGTTTTCATTCAACAATGGAACATTCTATCTTATAACAGTTAATCACCCCTGCGTTTTCACTCAACAATGGAACATTCTATCTTAAAACAGTTAATCACTCCTGAGTTTTCATTCAATAATGCAACATTCTATCTTAAAACAGTTAATTATAATCACCGCTGAGTTTTCATTAAATGATGGAACATTCTATCTAAGGGTTAATCACCCCTGAGTTTTCATTCAATAATGGAACATTCTATCTTATAACAGTTTATCACTCCTGAGTTTTCATTCAATAATGGAACTTTCTATTCTAAAACAGTTAATCACCCCTGAGTTTTCATTCAATAATGGAACAGTCTCTTATAACATTAATCACCCCTGAGTTTTCATTCAATAATGGGACATTCTATCTTATAACAGTTAATCACCCCTGAGTTTTCATTCAACAATGGAACATTCTATTTTAAAACAGTTAATCACCCCTGAGTTTTCATTCAACAATGGAACAATCTATTTTAAAACAGTTAATCACCCCTGAGTTTTCATTCAATAATGGAACATTCTATTTTATGACAGTTAATCACCCCTGAGTTTTCATTCAATAATGGGACATTCTATCTTATAACAGTTAATCACCCCTGAGTTTTCATTCAACAATGGAACATTCTATCTTATAACAGTTAATCACCCCTGCGTTTTCACTCAACAATGGAACATTCTATCTTAAAACAGTTAATCACCCCTGAGTTTTTATTCAATAATGGAACATTCTATCTTAAAACAGTTAATTATAATCATTGCTGAGTTTTCATTAAATGATGGAACATTCTATCTAAGGGTTAATCACCCCTGAGTTTTCATTCAATGATGGAACATTCTATCTTAAAACAGTTTTATCACCCCTGAGTTTTCATTCAATGATGGAACATATTATCTTAAAACAGTTAATCACCCCTGAGTTTTCATTCAATAATGGAACATTCTATTTTATGACATTCATTCATTCATTCATTCATTCAATGGAACATTTTTTTCTAATAATAGTTAATCACCCCTGAGTTTTCATTCAATGATGGAACATGATCTTATAACAATTAATTGCTAACCTAATAATGGAACATCTATTCTAATACATATGAAACTCAATATTGAAACATTCTATCTGACAAACATTTAAATGATGGTTCTGACTCTTATTGCTTGTTGGAACTAAAAAAAAAATTTTTACGGTTTTTTCAAGGATTATTTTTTTATCTTTTTCAAGGGCAGATAGTTAAATCTTGCTTCTTCAATGCAATCAAGTTGAAAATGGAATTTCTAACATCAAGGGAAACAAATTTGATTATTGAAATGGCGATGCTTGCCTAGGGAATAAAATATAAAATTTATTTCCTTGAGATGTTAGAAATTCCATAATCATCAAGAATTAAGTTTTTCTCTAATGTCTACAGGTAAAAAATTACAAAAGGTTGCTCATCAATTGCATGTGCAATTACGCCGAGAACAAAATTTTCTCTACAGATATTTTTCCAAAACTGGTTGAGAGGGTAATAAATCGGACGAAACTTAGAGAAACAGTTTTAAACATGATTTTCTTTTGTTGTTGATAAGATGAACTGTGCAAGGTCCCTCCTTACCAACTTAATTTTTATGGTTAAAGGGGCATAACTTTAACATCATTTGTTGACCAGAATTGAATTTCAACCTTGTCCCAAGTATTTAAGTACAAACATGCCCAAATATTATAAAAGGCTTACAAGACAGACCAATGCACAGAAAAACACCCAACAGGAAAAAAGTGCAAAGTAAGGCTTGCGTTCGACATTCAAACCCAGGGAGCCCCAGGTAAGAAAATGTTGCTCACTTGGGGCAGAACAAAAACAACCTGGGTAATGATATATAATATAATATGTAACCTAAGTTGTTCCGAATGTACACTTTTGTTTGTTAAAAACATCATCGACCCATACAAAACAGAGGTCACCAGTTTTCTGTTTTATATTTCAACCCGGGAAAAATAATCTACCGAGGCTGCCTTGGGGGGTGAATGTCGAAAGCGCCCATTAAGACATTACCTTGTATCCTGGTCCAAAGTGTAACATTGTATTCAGGGTCACAGACTCTAGTAAAATCCTGGGGGAAGATCTGGCCTTTCTCATAACACACCCCATCAATCAGACAACTGTCAGACTACAAACATACAATTTGTTTCAATTGTAATTTATATAGATTTATTTGAAAGAGTAGAAGACAAATGTGTATAATAATCTGAATGTGAAACTAATTCAAGTAAAGTGAAAAGATTTTTAAATAAAGTTTCTAACAGGGAGGCTGAATATTATCAATTATAACTTTTGGCATAAAATATACAAGTTCCACCTAGAAGATAAAGAGGACATATCATCATGACAAAAATCATGCCTATTGATTTTCCAAATAGACGATAAAGATATGTGGAAAAAGTGTACGCGACACAACCAACATAAAAGAAACAGCAATATAAACAAGACTTAAGACTTCCGAGTAAAAATCACAATGGAAAACAGCTAGCAGTCTTCAACATGACCAGAGGTCACTGCTCACTGTCTTGCATTGGCCCAAGACTAAAAAATACAATACATAAGATTCAAACATATCCCTAGATTATCTTTTTTAAATATTAACCTTATTAATTAAGATCAACTTACCCTGGCTTGACAGCTTGGTGACAGGGCATTCTGTAGCTGACATTGCTCACATCTTGAATTATAGATGTACTGGTCTAACTCATTACTCTTTACTGCTCCATTGTTACTCACTGAAACCTTCACACTAATGGTGGAATTTAACTCACAACTGACAATGGCAAAGGTCACAAAAATTGCAGGTACAGTGTATTGTCTGTTTGTCTAAAATAAAAGAAAAATTTCATCTATGCATGTATATTAGCAGATTTGAAAGGATTTTCAATGTAGTGAAAGATTCTTTCAGAAAACAATGACACATATTGGCATTAAACCTCCTATTTTTCATTTCACTTCATAACTGTATGTGCTTTTTAGCATAAATAAAAGAATGTTCAATATGAATTATTGACGAATTATTACAAGAATTTGTTGTACAGAGTATTTTCTTTTTGGAGGATGACCTGAACCAACAATTATTTTTTTTCTTGGATCACTGAAGCTTTCTAAAATTATTATTTTTTAACATACCTCTACTTCTGTCACATGACAGGTCAGCTGACTATTTCTGAAGATATTATTACCATAGAGATACACCATGGTACAATCACGTTCAGTACTGTCACACAAAGAGCTATGTAATGTCCCTCCTATAACAGGAGGACTAGAGGTCTCAACACTGCAGTCTCTTCCACCATAACCAGCCATACAGTTACATCGGCCTAATAATAAAAAAATATTAAAGTTTGTTTTGACTTGCAAAAATGTCTTTTCTTGGTTTCCTATTTATTGTATTCACTTAATACATATCTCATTAAAACTTGTTGAGTACTTTCAGTGAAGTTGAGCCTAAAGAATGACATAAAAATTTTCTAGAAAACTGGACATGTACAAGCAATCAATAAATACTCGGTTAAAGGGAAACAAATTTCTAAAAGGTAATACAAAATGATAACAAGTTGTACAAAAAGATTTTTTTTCTGATGAAAGAACTTAAAAAGTCATTTATAATCTTAAATCAAACATTACAATTAAGGGTCTGAAATTGAACTGAATACCAAAACACCCAGGGGTAAAAAACCTTGTAAAATTGTAAAAAATCGGCTGAATATTTACCAAACCCAACACAGGTTGCTTTACCACTACATCCATTTAGACAGATCTCATCAGTTATGCTGGTGTCTAGAGCAAGGAGACCACCCGACATTTGCCACAGTTTGACATCCATGGAAACAGCCATAAAACATCTGAGTTTTATACTAATCTCTGCAACTACTGTCCAACTTACATCATCTGTAAACTGTTAAAAAAAAGTTGCACATAATTGTTTACACAGTATAAACCTGCAAACTTTGAATCCAATTATAAGTTTGGATATTTCTTATAATTGATTCAAACTGTTCCTTTAATCTTGTTCTAAAGGAAATGTTTAAGACAGTACAACTTATAAAACAAGGAATCTGTGAGCTACTGCTCACTCAGTATACCCCCGCTAATGAACTAGGTCGGTAAACAGGAAGTAGATATCTGACAGACCTAATTTAAGTACTCGCGATAAAGGACCTCATACTGAACTCATTTAATAAATTTCAAGTCACTTTGATATGTAGCTGCTGAGAAAAATGTTACGAAAATTTTCAACAATTTACAAGTAATATTAAAAATTGACTAAGTCGGTAAACAGGAAGTAGATATGGGACAGACCTAATTTGGGTAGTTGCTGAGAAAACTGTTACAAAAGTTGTGTGGTGGATGGACCAAGGGAAATACAGATGACAGAGGTAAACCAGTATACCCCCCTCTTCTTCAAAGCAGGGGTATAATAATATGTTGAACAAAAGTCTTTTAAAGGAAAATATACCTAATTAGCTAGTTCAGTTCGAAGATTGCTAGTGTACATTTATCCTGCACTTTCCTACTGAATAAATTTTTTTCTCAATTCAAAAAGTTATCAACAAATTGATACAACATACAACGTATAAGAAACTGTAAAATACACACCCCAATATCATTTACGCAGGTTTCTACAATGGCTTCAAATAGACCTGGAACTAAGTTGCGACAGACAGATCCAATGCTAACAGACAGGGTGGCATTGATACACATTTCAGTGGCATCAGCCTCCATCATGCCAGATGTGGTAGGCCAGGATAACATCTGTAAGGATAAATGATAACAAGTGATGGGTAAAGTTTCAGGCCACCATGTAAAATGTTACTGAAGACTTTTAATGAAAAGTGGAAAAGGCTTGAGTTATTATTGAAAGTTCTTTACCTTCCCCTAAAGGATGCTCAAGGGTCCAGTTTTGAGACGTCTGTTATTCCTTTGGAATCCTCTGGTTTTTACAAGCATAACTGGGATAATTTTTTTGCCCATGAACCCCTTATTTTCTTTTATTCAAAGACTTCATATGTCATAAAGATATGATTCACCAAGTTTGATCGGATCCTTTTATTCTGTTATGGGTTTTAACATCTATATAGTGCTTATGCTAAACCTATGAAAAGTCAGAAAAACTTTTTTCCCGCCAAAATTTTTATGTCAGTTGTCATGAACCTGTCATAACTTTTTGCTGATTATATACCTTTACCTATTATCTTTTCATTTAAAGCATCAAATTTGAGACCTATTTATTTTCAGTAACACAAGCAATGATCCTTTATCGCCTTTTTTTCTTCTTCCAAAATAAACTTTGCAAAACAATTTGTTTTCCTTCAAAGCTGTTACATCAATGTGGGAAGGGAATTTTTACTACTATGGTTTTATTATTATTCGTGGGGTACCTATTTTTCGTGGTGTTCGTGGGTAACAGTCAACCACAAAAATAAGAATCCATCGAGATGTTATTTTTACATTGATTACAACCAACATGACCAAACCACAAAATTAAGAATTCAACAAATGGTCTTTTTTGAGTAAAATTGTACCCACATAAATAAATGAATCCACAGTATGAAATATTATCGTCTTTACCTCAGTAGTAAAGTTAGCATCATAACTGAATAGTACTTGTGGTTGTTTGGTCAGACATTTCTCAGGTGGGCTGACAGCTGATTCTACGAGATCTGCAGTGATGTCTTCTCCTGAAATATGTTATACCTTATGTTAATAGCACAGTATAAAAGGTCAAAATATTAATTCTTTCTTTCAAGTTCATCCTTCAGTTTCTATTTGAAATTATAAAGAGCATAAAGAGAGCAATCAAAAGGTAAATTTAGACTCTGACAAATGACTTTCAACTGTAAAAATGCAAATCCAGTTTAATGGTGATTTTGAATCCTATCACCATGTTTACATTAAATATTTTTAAACCTGTTTGTCTTGTTTTTATCCTTTGTACGCTCATTTATCAAAAGAATTAACAGGTTTAAAATAATTACCTGTGGTAGCCATGCAACTAAACATTGTGCTATCTGAGCAGGTAGAATTAGCCAGACAATCACAGAAAGTGACTTCATCCTCTACATTGTCTACCATCACTTCTTCATTACAGTATCCATTGTAAAGGGTTTCTTCCATAGGCACTCTGAAATGTTAAAATCATTCATTGTGATAAGAGCATAATTTGATAAAGAACTTTCATGAAAATGTTTTACATATTGGATTGAACCCTTAACAAGAAGTTTTTTACAGCAAAAATATCAAACAGAAATAGCAAACAGCAATAACATTGAAACCTGCTCAAACCATACTTGGTTATCTTCCTTTTATTTTCATTCCTTTTCAACTTGTAAATAATTGAATATTGGTCTATTTTTAACTGTTAAGTCCATATCAATGCATTGGTTTAGACAGGGTTCCAAATGAACATGTCAAAAGTTTGAACATGTTTTATAAAATACCAAGCATTGAAGAAAATTTTGTTCAGTTAAGCCAAGTACTGGAAGATTGTGTTGATTTTTTGTTTTATGAGGTACCTCTTGATTTAAAAAAAAAAAATAACTAACAATTTCTACGCCCGAAAGAAAGGCATTGAAAAGCTATATACATTTTTTTTGGAGAGCTTTAACCATATAAAGCCTACCTCCATTGTGATGTAAATTGTCCTGGATTTAGGACCATGCCACTTTCTGATGTTAAATCATTCTTCTCATCTCCATCAAAGTTGCCACACAGACCCTGTGTATTCTCAAAGTCCATGGCTGAGGCCACCATTGATACAGTAAGATAGTTACGGGTAGAGTGGCCTCCATTTCTAACCATTACATAACCACCGTTTGGAAAGTGAATCTGTAACAGTAGAATTGAAAGATACCAGTCTTTTGTCATAAGTTGTCTTACAGATGACAAATTTAGATTAAAGTATCATTAATGAATAATGAAATGCAAAGGCAAACCTGCAACCAACAAAGTTCCACTAACCTTTATATTAATTTCTATACCAAACAAATACACATGCAGTGCATTTTTTTTTTATTTTTACAAAATTTTGTGCTCTTAAACATACATTCAGCTACTTAGCTTATTACATGTACTTAATATTCTAGTGACAAACAAGATTTAATTTGGCTAAAATCTGCAATAAATCCCCATTCAATCCCTAGATCATGACTATTATCATTATACATGTATACAAAATGTGATTTTGTGTATAATGCATTTTTATCTTATTTTTCTATCCCATAATCCCTTGAAATCAGATTTTTTTACCCTGTATGCTTGTCCATCATCCTCCTGTATGACACTAGTGCCATCTGTTAGATCACCATTAGTATACATGGTCGCCAAAATATACTCCTGTGTAGAATTGCTGTCTGCCCCACATCTGTCAATCACTATGACATCATCTCCTGATTTCACAGCTACAGCACAGGTACAGACAGCCTTGGAATTCTGGCTACATTCTCTTTGGAATATGTGAACCTATGAATGATTCAAAAACATTGGTCCAACTTACAATGAAAGCTACACAGGTGATTTGATGATTAAATATCAAACAAAAACATGGTAATATCTGTTCAATATTACAAAATCGAAAAGTTAGTAATGATCATTATTGCATCTTTTATACTTTATTAATATTTTGGGGGAAAAACATAGTAACTTCAAAAGCTGTGATGCATTTCACTCTTTCTATGTATTGAATCAAATCTTACCTCATCATCCCTTGATTTGCTCTTGTACATAACATATTCCCCCGTCCGTCGGCTACTGTAAGCTCTGCAAAACAAAAACAAAATATAAAACAATGTAATTTCAATCAAAAGCCCACTTTTTCCATCTTTGTAATCTTTGTTTGTTTGTTTGTGGATTTGTACATTCTGAATGTAGAGCAAAACATACATAGTCCTCTTCCTGAAGCATGTCTAAAAGTCAAAAGGGGCACATAACTTCACTAAAAAATTGTATAGCAGAAGAAACATAAATTTGATCTTTATTTCATCATCACCAACTTACAGTACATGTATTTCAATATCTATAAGTGTTTAGACAAAGGTGAAGAAAACTGGTGTGTGACAGACAGACAGACAGAGGGTTACAAACCTAAAGCCTTCTTTGGCTATTCCTGGGGACTAAAATATCTTAATCTCATATCAATTTAAGAAAAGATAAGCAAGTTGTGAGGTCTCCAAGAGGTTAGTACATTAAAGTTATGATAAATGTCGAGTTAAATAAATTAAAAAAAATTAGCTAATGACATTTACATCCAATACAAAAAAGTTACAAGTTACTATACTGAAAGACCCAGCAAGCAGGTAAACAAAACTAGGGTCTTTATGATAAACTTTTAAAAGTTACCTGCTGTCAAAAGTTGATGTGTGGTAATTGGTGATAGAACATAATCCAAATCTGTCTTGGACTTTAACCTGAAATAATAACAAAACAGTTTATATGTATTATCAAAATTTATTTTATGTGTTGGTGTAATATTTTTTTTTCAAAAATGTGCAAGATAAAAAAAATCTGTCAAAAGTAAAAAATAACCAGATTTCGTAAATCTCGAAGTAGGTGAGCGACAGACCTGAAATCAAACCCCACCTTATGGGACCCCACCATGATGCTGTATACCAAATATCAAGTGGCTGTGATAAGTAGTTGCTGAGTAATCTTTTATGCAAATTTCTTCCCACCTGCCAATAAGCTAGCCGCTTCCTGACATTAACCATTTCATAACCTGGATTTTTCACTTTGTGAAATCCATTTAAAAATATGTATGCATTTTATACATAACTTTTGTCCTTTTAAACTCTAAATAAATTGCTAATCATACCATAACACCCTCTTTATCCATGATAACATCACTATAACTCGTGTTGCCACTGATGGCCTCCGATTCCACTCCAATCATTGTCATCTGTTCTCCATCCTTTAGGTTATCCATCACAGCGTACACTGGGACCTCTAACCCTTCACGCCAGTTCTCCATGGTAAACTTAGCTTCACACCCATCATTCCTCAGAACAACCTGTGGCACGTCCATACCGTTACATGATAAGTTCTGGTTGTTTTTTACACTGAAGTCAACTCTGATGTGGCATTCGTCTTCTGGACAGAACATGGAAGGAGGGAATGCCAGAGATAACCTGAGATCTGCATCATCTTTTCCTTCTGTTACCTCAAGGTCACCTGATTCCACCTGTAATTCAAAGTTATTTGCTTTAGAATATTAATTTGAAACATTGCATTCGACATTAAAACCAAGGGTGTCCTAGGTACAAAAAAACTCTAAAACTTCAGACAGAACAAGATTGGGGAAATGTTCCAAATGTAAACTAGTCCCTGTATAGTCATCTGCGTTCTGTTTTATTTTTATACCTGTGGAAAATAATCTTCCCAGGGAGCCCTAGGAACGAAATGTTGAATGATGCCAATATGCCAAAGAGAAAATATTTGTACATCTTTGTTTAATTCCTTGAAATGTTATTTGCTCAATATCTTAAGCATTGTCATTGTCATTTGCTCCCTACTTTTTTTTTATCTTTAAAAAAAATGGCTAATGTCATGAACTGATCTTGACATTCAAGCTGCGATTCCAAAGGTTAACCTTCATAAAAAACTAAAGAAAGAACATTTATTGAATGATTGAGTAAAAGATGAGAAATTGGTTTCAATATTTATTTTTTGCGAACTTGGAAGATTGTTTGTTGAAAACCTTTTATAGTAATGACTTTTCAGGATCTTTCTAGAAAAAATTTGACTGGTATTTCCTCGTTTTATTTCAGTGCTGAAATCAAGAGTTTTACCTTAACTACAGCAGCGATACTGTTACTTGGGTTCAATGGACTGGTTGTGTTTTCACAGTCGTCACTAAAACACAGGTATAATCCACATCGAATCTGTAAAAATTAGATGACAAAGAAATAATTTCTATAGGTAACAACAAATTCAATTCTAAGGTTATTTGTTACTAAGGTTTTGTTTTTGCTAATTTGTATCTCTTAACAACCTTCCTAAAATCTCATCAAATAACATAAATCTGACTTTTTAACATTCACAAAATTCAATAACAAAACAAAATAGGAATTTTACAAGATTGAAACACCTTTTGTCTGTTGTATAACATGAAATAATATATAAATAGAGAAATATTTATATCTGGACCATCATTTGCAAACCCTAATCACTCAAAGTAGCAACTATATTTACCTGTGATCCATATGTGAAATTGGTGAGCATTTCATGATTAATTTTCATCATCCCCTTAAGACCCTCATCTGCAACCCATTCGCCACCAGGTTCCATGGTGCTCCACACCACAGAATAGGTTGTAGTATTATCAGTAGGCTTGTCATAGCCACATGTCAGATCAACCTCCTCAGATGTTTCATTGTATTTTAATGACAGTTCTGGTAGCTGTTCCAAGAGTGGATAAGCTAAAAACAAATAGAGTATGAAAGTTGTTTAGTTGTACAAATGCATATGAAGGAAATTCCTATGAGTTAATTCTAAAATAAAGTGGATATGCTAAAAATCAAAAGGCATCTAATTGGACATTTAATAATAAATCATGAAATTTGTATTCAAGCTTGACATTCCATTTATTCTTTCAATAGGGCCAACTGTTCTGAAAACCCTCAAAGATAAATAACCTTGAACAAAATGGAGGCTACTACAAAACACCACATCATTTTATATTGCTAAGGATAAATAAAAACTAACAGATTTTACACAATTTAGAAGGTGTAAGCCTCTTTAAATAATGAGTATAATGTTAGCCTACTTTTTGTGGTCATTTAGCACTACTTACATTTAGTTGTACTCCATTGGTCATATGACTCGATGGGACTGCACACCAATGTTCTGTTTTCTGGGTTTCTTTCTGATGCATCATAGCATTTCCAGTCAATGAAGCAAGTCTTATCCTAAAAATAAAACCGAAAGTATGAAAATGAGACATAAATGGACAGATTCAGATAAAATGACAGAAGGTGAGCAACAGACATGGAATCAAATACTGTAAAAGCAGAAATATTCGTGGGGGATTAATTTTCGTTTATTTCGTTGGTAAGAAAAATCCACGAAATTAAATCCCCACATTTAAAATATTAAGTTAAAAGAGTGAATATCAAAATAAAAAATCAATGAAAATTTGTCCCCACCAATTCATTTTTGTGCTCTAAACCATGAAATTTTATCCCCACGAAACTAAATGATTATACAGTATGGGATGGCATACTGATACTGTATACCAAATACAAGGAGGCTCTAAAAAGAAGTTGCAGAGAAAACTTGAGACAAAAATTTGAATTATTGCATCATTACTCAAACTGTTTCTGATTAGAAGAGAATTTTGTTATATTGTTGCTTATTGTTTACTTTTTAAATATTCACTTACCTTAAAATCACATTTGCCAGGTTCTTGACAAGTATGGCACTCATCATCAAAAACGGTAAATATCTGCTCATCTGTGTATAGATCCCCGTCATTAGTCACACGGACGATATAGCTTCCAGTTTCTGGTAAGGGGCAGATAACTTCATTGTAGCTAATGAATACAGCCTTTACATACATGTATGTCTTGTTTTCTTTTAAAACTTCATAGCCATCATCAACAAGCTAATAAAAGAAAATTCAGAATGATTGTCAAATAAGGGTTATTTCTCAAAACTTATGAGTATCACGAGTTCAATCTATGTTGACATATTTTTTTTCTGTGTTCCCACCAGACACTGGATAGGCAGTGAAAGAATGTGGTTTATTGACAAACAAAAAGTTTCAAAGTCTTTTTTTACAATTTTTTAAGTGCCTATTTAAAGTCAGGACCATTTGATTGTTACATTTTTCTTTTCTGCTTTTGTCAATTTTGAGAATGATCTTTTTTCTTTAAAGAAAGTATCATGAAAGTATTGAAGCCTAGTTGTTCTTCATGCATGAAAGTTGTTGTAAGAAAACAATTGTAGGTATTTATAGACAAAGACATCATTAATCATTGCTTGCAAAATGAAAAAAAAAGTTGGTTAATACTAAATACCCATAGCAGGAGATTCCGAGCCTACACAGGCAAAAATGCTCGCACGAAATTCATGCGAAATTCGCACGAAATTTTCGCACCATTTATCAACAAATCGAGCAACGCCCGAAATACGTGGGAAAAATTTCGCATCAATTTGGCATCATTTTCGCACGTAATTCATGCGAAAAAAATATGTACACGAATTTCGTGCGAAAATTTTATATCAATTTCGTGCGATGCTCAATTGAAACGAAATACGTGCGAAAAAATTTTGCATTAATTTTGGCATGATTTTCGCACGAAATTAATTCATACGAAAAATACAATTACACAAATTTCATATAAAACTTTCATTTTAAATTTAATGCAATTTATCAATCATTTCAGTCATATGGTCATCTTTTTATGGAATCGATATTCCTCATTTCCAGTCTTTTATATCGATCTCTCGATCCAACATTTCTTGTTTACAGTATATACTCTTGCAACATTGGTGTTTAATCATTAGTGTCAAGCAATGTCTCTGACATTTCATCTGTTAATTTTCATTTCAACCTGAAATATATTAATGTTATAGGATTAACATAATAATTATCAGTAAAATACAAAAAAACAAGAATATGTCCAAAAGACATAATGCCCCATCTCACAACATTCATTTTTTCCCACAATCACTAAAGCATCAACATGGTTACTTTTAAGGCACTTGTCACTGACAAGTTGTCAGTCAGAAGGAATGGACGGATGGACCCAAATACTATATGCCCCCCTCTACTTTCGTAGATGGAGCATAAAAATAGGGCTATTCCAGAATTAATTGTATGGGGGAGGGGGTGGAAGGCACTAAAATTAAAATTGTATTGGCGGTGGTATTTTTAGATATTACTCAAATGCAACATAAAGGGGAAAAAAATTTAAATTTTATGCATGGTGGGTATAAAAAAAGTGCCTTCCGAACCTCCCCTACATTTATTTCTGGAATAGCCCTTATGCAATTCTGAATGGAAATTGAGAGACTGCGAGTGTCAGGTACAAATTGTGTATTAATTTTACTTCACAAAATAGAATTTCTACAACTATTCATACTAATAAGCTGACTGAGTCAGGAAGAGTAATACTGGCACTTAAGCTTAATCATATATATCAATTCAAAGAAGAAATTCAACAAAATACATGTTTTTTTTTCAAGTACATGTTTAATTTAGAGTAAATTACTAGTAAGTGAAGATTTAAAGGATAAGCTGGATTGGAGCAAGTATGAGTGTATGAGACCCCTTCCTATCCAATCATTTTTCACTTAAAATTGCTACGTAAGTTTATAATCTATTTTTGATTTGTTACAAAGTTGGGCATGGTACACATGACATTGTGACACTGTACAATGTTTTATGGTACTAAAAGTTACTGCATACTGTGGGAAGGAGAATACAGGAAATGGCAAGGATTGGTGCAACTTTTTAATTTTTTAAAGATGATTTGTTCCTTAAATTAGAGTGTAAGAATATGTTTTACAAGTAAAATTTTCATATATTTTTCGATATATGTTATTCAATTTAAGTACATTAACATCTTAGTTGATTGTATCACCATGTTGTCTGTTGTATTTATGTGTAATCTATCAATTATGTTCTTTTCCTCTATATGTACAACTCTCCTTGCTCCCAGTGGGCTCCTGATTGGAAATAAAAGATATGTTATGTTATGTTATAGTTCCCCCTTTTTTTGTCAAAAGACACTGGACACTTTTTTTTTTTATTTACAATGATATTTTCTTTATTAAAGGTAGATGGGGTGTCTTTTTGCACATCTATCATTAACTTTAGAATTTATAATGCTTGTTATTCTTATTGATTTCTATTGGGCAAGGTAAACATAGAAATTGGTAATTACAACAAAATTTTGGGCAAAATACACCTTCTTTGCGAATTTCAATATTTTCCCGAACTATTTAAGGGGAGATAATTTGTAAATAAATAATAGGAAAAAACACATATTTCATTTTTTTCAAAAATTGTCATTGTGAACTTTTTTTTTATTTACTACATTTAAAAATATGTCAAAACCAATGATTTCCCAAATTTAAAGAAAAATCTATGGAGTGGATTTTTTTAGGTAAAAGAAATTTGAAATTTCCCTATTGAACCTATATAAAAAGTACTGAAATCATCCAGTTTTCAAAGTCGTTTCTACAAAAATTCTCGTGGTGAAGTTTTAATTTTATTATCGAGATTTAAAGTACCAGTCTAGGACTAACTGTGGTCAAAATATAAGAAAATTCTATGGATAACTTTTCAGACACCCCATCTACCTTAAGTAGCCATGAAAATGGAACATGTGGATAATTATATTGTGTTTTTCAAACAGAATCTTAAATTTCAGTATTCACAAATTTCAATTGTCAGAATCCTATAATTTACATAAACCAAAGAAACTGTGAGATCACAAACAAGTACCAGTATCATCCGCCATCCAAAACCAAACAGATGAAATAAGAAGTGCACATCTACAATATGTCATAATGGCTGTTTGAAAGTTTTATGAAAATCCATTATATAGGGTTAAGGATGAGCAGGGGCGTACTCAGAAATTCTCCAAAGGGAAGGTTGGTTCCACTTAGTGTCCAATTAGAATTAAGGGTGGGGGTCCAGATTAATTAGGTAAAAAAACTACATGATAATAATGAAATAGAGCTGTCGCACATGACAGATCATACCCTCGCCTGTTATATTAATTAATATGCAAGTCAAGATGAACTTAATCTGGAACAGATCTTAATTACTATATCCAAGATATACCCATTTACCCAATATCACTCCTTTACCACTGCAGTTGCAGAGTTATGGACCATAACAAAAATATTAACTGAGTCATTCATGCAGAAAATGTAGGTCAAGGTGACCTTATTTTGTTACCGATGCTGATTACTATCCAAGATGTATCCATTGAACCAATATCATCTCTTATAGTTGCTGAGATACAAACCTTAACCAAAACTTTCATACATGTGGTAACTTTTTAGTTGAGGAATTCCAAGGTATCTGGAGTAAAAAGGAACATGCAAACAGAATTACCAATCATCTTGATCATAAAGTAGCCACTGCTTATACATGCACATGTTTTGCAGGGATTTAAGAATAGTTTTGCCAACCTACATGTATCTACACATGTACATGCATTATTATTTTATTACTATATCATGTATATTAATCAAAGTTTCCAGAAGTACAACCATTTTTAGCCGGATTTTGAAGAGTGAAAAATCTGGGTTATTAAGGTGGTTTGGGGGTATAAGAAAAATCCATCAGATTTTTGTTAAATTTTGCAGAATTATACTTTGATAAACTAACTTGAAAAAAATGCAAAATAATTGGGGGTCACAGATTCATGACCTTGCGAAGTTGGTGGGCCTAGAGTCCTGTTTTTCAATAGATTGTAAAGGGAAAAAGAGTTATTTAGCATCACTGTGAGCTGGAAACCCATCAGATTTTAGTTATATTTCACAAATGACAAGCCACATATACTATCTTTTGAAAAACATAACAAAAACCTTCTTTTTTAGATATTTAAGAAAAACTAATTTTTCCTACACATTTCTATATAAAAATTTGCCATAAGTTTCCCGCCAATTATCTCCCCTGATAATAGAAGTTTTCAGAAAAAGCTTAATTTTTTAAAAAATATTTATGTTTAATTTATTTCATTCATTAAATAAAATAAAGAATTAAATTTTACATCTCTTGAAGTATTTTAGGCCATTTTAATTGATATGCAGACTAAAAATTTGCAAGATGTCTGAAAAAGATGCTCAGTGTTATACTCCCGAACCACCTTAACTGTTGAATGTAGGGCATGCGGGGAAGAAATTTTCGTAACAGTTTTCTCAGCTGCATGTACTAATCACAGCCACTTGATATATTTAGTATACAGCATCAGGGTGGGGTCCCATAACGTGAGATTTGATTTCAGGTCTAGCTGTCACTGACCTACTTCCTGTTTAACAAAATCTGGCCATTTTTGACTTTGACAGATTTTTGTTGTTGTTTTGGGCATAAAAACTTAGGCAAGATATTGGTGAAAAAAATGTTCTGTGTATTGCATTTAAATTAATCCACCTCAAGTAAATTAATTTCTATTAAGGTCCAAAAATGCTAAAAGCCCACTGACCCACTACTGCAAAGCAACCAAAATTGAAGAGATATGAGGTATATATGTGCATGACATAAAATAACACTATTAATATTGAAAAGAACAAAAAACAAAGGAAAAGTGCTTATATTTCTGTTATACATCCCAAAGTTGGTCTTCAAATGCTGACACCTCATTGCAAGTTTAAGACGGTGCCTAGCCCCAGTTAAAGCAGAGTTCTTTGTGAAATGTAATTAATACTAAACCTGAAGTTTTGTTTTACTAGTTCGGAAGTCTCCAGTTCTTACAGATGTCCATGTTCCATTTAATGCAAAACAGTGGAAGCCTTCCTAATACATGCATGCTAAATAATAAAAAGATAAAATAACTTACATCGACAACATGATCAAGTTTTTCAAACTGTACCAACAGAATTTTGTTGTAACAAATAATCATGAGACCAAATGATAATTTCTGTGTAATTGAGGGATTTTTCTGGAAAAACAATGAACTAGAAAATGACGAATTGGTACACCTTTGCTTCTTTTCTGTTTAGGCCATTGATTTTTTTATAGTTTTAATTTTACAGACCCTCTGACCAAAAACTTTGCTGTTTCCCCCCCAAAAAATCAAACATTTAAATTTTTTTTTGTCCGCTGTCCCGATTTTGTTCCAGATTGTATAATATTAATGAAAGTACATATGTATTTGCAGTCTGCTGTCAAATGAATTCGTAGATGAACATATTCACAATGGTGGTATATATACATGTATATGGCAGTTTGTGGTACTTGCAGTCCTCCGACTGATGACATGAAAAGGCATTGGGGAAAAAATTTCCATCACCATTTTTTTCTCCGACCCTCAGTTTTTGTCAAAAAGTCTGTTAAACTAAAAATCAAAAAACTATGGCCTTATTTTGAAGGTATATTTTTCAAACCAACCTGTTTGCAATAATAAAGCTATCACAACTTGAGCTTGCATGTTGTTTTGTGGTGTATTTTTAATTTGCTACTGATTTATATACATGTATGTACATTTTAGGTTGTTGTATTGTGACTAGTGAAAACTTATTCCACATCTTAAATGTACATTTAATATGTACAGCAGTGTTCTCCCCAGAATTTTTTAATAGCACTGTGGTAATCAGTAAAAACATGGTTTTCTGAAAATTATAGCACTGTGGTCCTAACACATTATATTATAAATCTTTACAGGATACTAGTAGCACTGTGGTAAAAAATATAGCATAGTGGTACCACAGTGGTATATGGGCCTAGGGAGAACACTGTACAGTGTACCTCTTATTAAAATCATTTGTTTGTACAATACATATACAGGGATTGGGAAGGATTTTTTTGGCAAAGGGCCATTTACCACTTTTTCCATGGAAATTCAAAATTTCAAGGGGCCTTTCTTAATATTCTATATAAATTTTTGAGATTGTGCCAATGGCCCATGGCCCCCTGCCTTTCCAATCCCTGCATATACTACCTGTCCTATATGTAATAGTACCTGTCTTACCATGCTTACAAGCTGGTCAGATTCACTAATTTATATAATTTTACACAAAAATTAAAGTTTTGCATATAGGTCTTTTCCACTTTTCCATGTAAAGTTTTGCATATACATGTGTAGGTCTGTTTCGCTTTTCCATGTAACGTTTCTTCTTTTAAGTGTATTGGGTACAATCTTCCTGTAACAGAAGGAATAAAACACAAAGAACCAAGTTTTATAACATGTACATACATGTACACAATGTTTACAAACAAGTCAGTGAAGTGTCGAGTGATACAAATTATTATTCTCCAACAACACTGAATAGGTTGACACAATAGCCCACACAATAGTTCATTTGTAACTTACATGTACATTTGATGATTGATAAAATAGTATAATCATTATAAATTTGTACATGTACATGTACAACTTACAAACAATGATAATTGATACAACGTGTATTGACTAACATGAACACTGTACACAGGGACTTGCTCCCCTCTATCAATATTTTGCCAGTGTCAATGTTTCATACATAACATGTTTTTTCGTATGGCAGATTGACTCTAGTCTAACAAAACATTAAATCTGGGTCCAGTACAAACAGGTTTAGGTACAAAAATGTACGAAACGACCCAAGGTACATTGTACGAACAGGTTTCGGTAAAAAATGACCTGATACCCAAAATATTGATAGAGGGGAGCAAGTCCCTGAGGCTGTGTATTTATAACAAACTACATGTAGTCTACTCAGTACGGTTATCATGGTCATGACTGTAACATACATGTACATGTATTGATGTACAATGTATGTAGCAAGTATCAAAATAAAATAATATATAAAGATTTGGTTTCATAACTTTCAATCAATCATTGGCCTGGCTGTCAAATATGTTTACTATAGTAGCAAATGAACTGTTGATTTATCAGAGAGTCTTTGACAAATGAATTAAATTTAAAAAAATATCAGTTATTTGTGACATGTTACAATAACACGTACAAACGCTTTCAGTTTTAAATTCTTTCAAGTTAAACTGTAAAAAATATAATTACAAATATAATTTAAAATATACTTATCTGACCGATTCTGTCCTTTCAAAAGGTCATTTTTGTCCAGAAGTGATAATCTTGTCATCATATTTTTTTCTCCGTCATAATTTTGAAATAATTGTCACCGTTTTTTATCAATATCAACAAATAATCTCACACATTTGACATTATTTTAAGCATAACTAAATTACTGTGTATTGGTGTCATTTTCCAGACTAAAATATGGATAAATAGTCTATAAATGATCATAAGAAAACATATTGTTTTCATTTATCTCGCGAGCGCGTTCAGCCGTTGAACAACCAGAAGGTAACAAAAAAAAATAATTTCATGACGTGACGGAAACCGAATGAACTAATTACGGATTTACTAGTTAGTAGTTTGTAATGTAAAATGTTAGATAAGTGAATTTTTAAATTTACAATCTCTTTATCAATTCACTCTATACTATAGATTAAAAAAACTGATTAAACATCTAGGAAAATTTATCTATTTTCCTTTTAAAATTGTGAAAACAGCTAAAAAATGCTTCTTTTTTTATACTGATTTTGATTGAGTTGTGGACTAGATTAGCCCCTTTAGGATCTATAGTGGACCATGAGTGAAGAATGACCCCTAACTTAGGGACCAACAATTTTAATTTATTGATATCAATTATTATTTTATAGGCACCATGACAAAATAATTGTTTATAACTAGCATCAGAAATTCTTTTCGAAAATACGTACTAGGTCGTACTAGGCAATTTTGGGGGGCGATGCTGCTCCTGCCAGATCCGATGACAAAAGAGGGTGTCCCCATTAAACCTTCAACTAAATTATACGGTTGTGAATGATGTATAAAATTGCTACTGAATAACCTTTTTTAAAAAATCCAACATTAATGATTTAATAGATATGCATGTATCAGTGGTTGGAAATAGGGTAATTCATCCAACAAATGGAGAAGGCAATATAAGGTGGGACGTATATAGTAGGGAGGAGGGTCCTCAATTTAGTATTCTAAAAACCTTTTTGCCAACATTTCATAAAATCTTTATTCTTTTTATTTTTTTATCTTGAACATTATTCTTTATATTTTTTGGGTCATATTCTCTTTTCTGCATTTTGGCAATGTTTCTATACAAGGGGTAAATATGTAAATTCTTATGGCAATTATTATCTATTTTTAAACATTCGCACCCTATTTAATTATCAATTCGGGTTGTATTTTTTAATATGTTATCCTTCTAGGATACATAACATTTAGATAGGCAAACAAAATCTTTGTACCACTCAGGAAAAAAAAACAAATCTGAAAGAACTATTTTCACTTTTGGTATATAGGGATTTTACCTTGTATGGTAATCGTAATATGTATTGGTGTAAAATTCATTACTTCAACAGTTTTCCAACATAGGTTACATAAATACATTATCCAGAATATTTCTAGTTCTACAGTGGCAGATCCAGGGGGTAAGAAGGGGTCATGGTCCCCCCTTTATTGGATATATTTTTGTGGTTGAAATTGACTAAGCTGCATGAAATTTTCATCACATATTGACATTTTTAGCAATTTCGCCCTAATCTCATAGAAACTTTGGATCCGCATCTGGTTCTATGCACTTTTGGAACCTGGCCATGGGTATACCATGAGGTTAAATTTCGAACGTAAACTAAGACAAAAAAAAAGAAAGGCGAAAAAACGAACGCACACTCTTTTGGTCACATGATTACAAGCATGGTGGATACAGAAAACAAAGTGAAAGTAGAAAGTAGCCTTAAAACATCATTGTCTTCTATTTGAGATATTAGACAAAAACAAAGATTTTGTGAAGGTCAAATAACTAACATGTATGCGTCCTAGGCCTATAGTATAAAATCATTATACAAATACAAAATACAAATAAGTTTATTGGCCAATTAAGGGCCCTCAAGGGGCAAAGACAGTACAACATATACTGTATATGATTATAAGTGATTAACAAAATAATTCATGAACAACAAATGAAACGACAGGACGTTCTTGATTAAAAGTTCAATAATAACATATAATTATTAAGTTATGTTTGATTCCTGTAGAAAGACACCAAGATGTTGTATATTTTCATCATTTTCACAAGTGAAACACCAGAAAAGTTTATCAAAATCAGATGGATTAATAAAATTGTCATTGGACGTTTTAACAATATCAAAAGGTAATTCTCTATCATTGACAAATTTAGGACATTAAAACAAATAATGGATCTCATCTTCCACTTTATTTAAGTTACATTTATCACAAATTCTAAGATTAAGTGGAATGGAAGGATTAGAATATCTTCCTTATAAGATTAAATTTCATTTTAAAAGTCCATTATACAGATTGATTAAATAAAAGGTTTTAAAATGTTGCCTTGATGTTATCCTTAGCCAAATTCATAGTTAATAAACAGTGTTTAAGTCATGTGTTATTCATTATAGATAGCCTTTTAGTATAGCGACCCCATTTTTTTCTTTATTTTTCTTGACCCACCAACCATTATGATCATACATGTATCATGTACAAATATATCCGGCTGTCTTATTTCAAGAATACATGAGACCAATTTGCAACTATCATTTTTTTTTTAATCTTATACATTTATTTTTAAGAACATTTTATTATATTGTGACATGGACATGAAGTTATCCCTTTCAACATGTTCAATCTGAAAATTATATGTTTGCTTTCTTTTCAATTTAAAGCAAACTGTGTATCAATTTTCAAATTTTTGCATGAAAACCAAAAATAAATTTCACACAAAATTGACACGAAAATTTTTTCGGACCAATTTCATGTGAATATTGCATGAAAATGACACGAAAAATTTTCACAAATTACATGCCAATTTCGCACAAATATTATACAAAAATTTCGCATGAAAATGGTACGAAAATATTTTGGTGCCAATTTGATGCGAAATTCGTGTCATTTTCGCACGAAATGAGCTTCGCACAAATTTCGTGCGAAGCATTTTTGCCTGTGTAGTTTGAGATACGGAGCTATTTATTCGGAGTTCCGAGCTCAATCATTCGCTAAATGCTGATTGAGCTCAGATGTAGCTGGGAAAAGTTTGACTTTGATTTTTTTAGCTCGGAAATAGCTTGGAAAGTTAAATTACCTTAATTCGCTGAAGTTCACATTCCAGATTGTCATCCTCATAGAAGTCTTCACCATACACCACAACTTCCTCACACATCTCACCGTCTTCAGAAATATCACAGAAACCATCGTTCTGTAACCTCCAAATTCTAGGGGGATGTGTTATGTTAACAGAACAGTCATTACCACCAAATCCTGGCTCACAAACACAATGACCTGAAAAAAAAAAATTTATATTACTACATGTATATAACTACAAGTTAATGTTAAAATGGAACCTTCAATTTCACCGTTCTTGAAATTCTAGAAAATAGGGCATGTAATGGGACATTAAATGATACCCCGCCACGTTATAATATCAAAAGTTCATAAAATTTGATTTCAAAGTAGCCTATCTCAATAACTGTTCTTCGGATCATGTTGGAAATTACACTTGACCTGTATTTTATTGTACTAAACAGCTGTGCAAAATATCATTCAAATCCTTTGACGCGTTTTCAAGTTATTGGTCCGAAACTCAAAATTTCATGAAATTTGATTTTTCAAAGTGGCCTATCTCGAAAACTATTTTTTGGTTCATGCTGGAAATCGAACTTGACCTGTATTTTATTGTACTAAACAGCTGTGTAAAATATCATTCAAATCCTTTGACGCATTTTCAAGTTATTGGTCCGAAACTCAAAATTTCATGAAATTCGATTTTTCAAAGTGGCCTATCTCAAAAACTATTTTTTGGATCATGCTGGAAATCGAACTTGACCTGTATTTTATTGTACTTAACAGCTGTGTAAAATATCATTCAAATCCTTTGACGCGTTTTCAAGTTATTGGTCGGAAACCTTCGGGGGACGGACAGACAGACGTACGGACAGACGGACGGACGGACAGACACCGAAAAAAACTGAGGGTATAACATAATACCCTGCCACTTCGTGTGGCGGGGTATAAAAAAGAAATAGGCTGATATATGGGTCATTCTCAAAAAATGTCCATATATCGAGGTAGGCAAACTTGAATATTAGAATTGCTCACAGAAAGTTTGTAATTTATTTTTTGGCATACTCTATCATTTTAGTAAGCAAAACAAGCAAAGAGTAAAAACCAAATCGAATATATTTTGAAATTTTTTGAGTCATTGTCCTTCAGGGTTGATTTAGCTGTCCTTGATGTTACCACATAAAAAATGTTGCAATGAAAGAAAGCTTTAATCGTTTATTTTTAAATTCATGCATAACTTGCCACATAGGGAAAACACAACTACTTTGCAAGCATCAGAAATAAAGGTTTGCTCAAACACTTATTTTGAAGAGCATCATAAGACAATTATTTTAAACCGTTCAGCAACCAGTTCAAAACTAACTAACATATCAAATGCAATTTATGACATTTCACTTTTTCATTGGTATTATAATGAACAATAAGGTTAACTAGTTTGAGTTGCAAAATATCATTGTCCAGAGGGTTATGTATTAGGCAACAATTGAGCAAATTAGACTAGTAACATCAGGGACAATGCTTAACATCACGGACAACTAATAGCAATTAATAAAGACTTCTTGGCAATAAATGTTTATTTTAATGCAATAAATAACATGTTTTGGAGCAATATCTAATAAATGATGTAGGTAGACTATCTTTATCATTTAAACATCGCATTTTATGACTGGTTCAACTTCACTGAATGTCCACTATGTTACCGGCTATTTGTCCCTGATGTTACCACTATTTTAGCAACAAATACAAAAATGTTTTCCCAAATTATTGACACAATTGTGTTTTGACACCTCTAGCTGTTGTATTAAAGTATTTGTGCCATTTTCTAACTAACTGAATGCAAAATCAGATGATTTGTTGTACCTTTACAAACATGTCCTGTATGTTACCAAAAATGTCTCAGCTGTTACTGACAAAATGTCCTCCCTGTTACCGAATGTCAAGTTGAAATATTATATTTAAATCATGAACTCTGAGAAAGAAAAAAATATTCATAACACTCTATATGCCTAATATGAGTGATAAGAGCAATTTTAGCACTTTTAAATCAGAAGCCATGTAGAATGAAGACGAATTAAGGAATCTTTTACTGATAATTTGTCTGTCCTGTTACACTTTTGAACAGTAACATCAGGGAACAGTAACATCAGGGAATTACAGGAACATTATTTGCTTAAATTATTAAATGGTCGTGTCTTCATAATTCTTTTGGGTCTTAGATATGATTGGTTAAGATGTCAAATTTACCTAAAGCAGTTACAACCACATACCTCTATAGTCTCTGAGATATCGCAGTAACATTACGGACAAGGAAAAAAATTACGCCTCCAATTCAGATTACATTCTTTACCTTGTAATGACGGTTTGTAAATTGTTCTTAAGAAAGTAACTGTAACTTAAATAAATGGATGTGTTTGGCTGTGTCTATGTCCTTATTTGTTGCCTGATAAGGATTTACGTACAATTTATTTTCAATTTTATCTACCAGTAACAGCAGAGACATTTTCAAATGGGACAATTTTTGATTCGCTAGAAAAAATATTTCAACGATGTCTATCCCATTTTACTTTATAGATAAGACAGATAAATGGCAAAATAAAAACCTATCATGATTTCCATAGTCTACTTGCAGTGTATCATATTTTTTATGGACTTTAAACATAAAAATTTACTCATAGGACAGACGATTTTTCTCAATTTTTGAGTTTAAAAATAGCGCTGTCGTGTCATTTTTTAAGATAGTGTTTATTTGTTTATGTCAGAAGTGCATCTTGATGCATATTTTACTCAAGACAAAAAGATATTGTTTAGACTCAATCATACGTGGAAATTTTTTGACTGCCACCTAATACGGACATTTTTTGAGAATGACCCATATAAGAAACTCATCATGTTTAAAGAATTCTCTAAAGAAGCTCTAATATCAATCAAAATTTTGCTGCTGGACCTCAACCTAGACTACATAAAAGTAAGCAAATCTGTCAAAGTAAAAAATGGCAAGATTTTGTTAAACAGGAAGTAGGTGAGTGACAGACCTGAAATGGAAACCCACAGTATGGGACCTCACCCTGATTCTGTAATTCAAATATCAAGTGGACATAAGTAGTTGCTGAGAAAACTGCTCCAAAATTTCTTCCCTGCCAGCAAGACCGCCCGCCACTCACCATCTTAAAACCTCCGTGAAATCCGGCCAAAAATGTCCATCATTGAACATTTTCAGAAACCTTTTCATTCTAAATGGGCAAGGATCATAGATGCCTACAAATCATTAACCAATACCTGGAAGAAGAAACTTCCACATTGTTGGGTTGTCACTAGAGATGTTTACATTGCTGACCATACTAGACTCTGGCAATCTCCACATGGCTACTCCTGGCATGTTCCCTATACTTCCTTCCCCTAGCTCTACCATTCCACTGTCCCATCGTAACCAGTAAGATGACAGCTCATCACATCCTGTTGTGTTCTCAATCGTGGAACTGTATACCTCCATGCCATCATGTGATATGGTAAAAACAGTCTCATTCTCACCACCAAATGTAACCATGGTAACATTATTGTTGTTACTTGTCAGAATTACCGAGACGTTGCTACAGGTAGTTGTCATGAACGTGACAAATTCATTATTAGTTGGTATCCCATTATCCTCCAGTGACACCTCCTTGCCTTCAATTGTCTCATACATTTTCTCTGTAACATGCAAGAAAATATTTTGTTAATTCAAACTTATAACTATCTAGTTTATTTGACACTTGAATGGGGGTCTTCCACGGAAGACATGTCCCCTGGGTAATACATAAATCAGTAAACAGGAAGTAGATGAGTTAAAGGCATAAAATCACTTTACACCATATAGTACATGCCAAATATAAAGAGGCTCTGATATGTAGTTGCCTGTAAAACTGTCACAGAAATTTTTGTGACGTCCCAGGTCAATGCAAGACAACAGATAGTGTCAAAGTTACTCCTATATGTTGTTTTGCGACAAAATGTAGGAAATTTTAAAAAGTTTCATGCTTAGCATGGACTATTCCTTAAAAATGTAAAATATATTACACTTTTATAAGAAATAGAACAGAAAAGCTGCTAAATATCTATTGTTCTGCTATGTACTATATTCATATTTATCTAGTTAACACTAACTATGCATACTATTAGTGAGCTTAGGAAAGGATACCTCTACTTCATTATAAAATCCAATTCTTAATTAAAAAACAAAAAATCAAATGATCTCTCCTTTATAATTTCTTTGTGCATATCTTCCTTCATGTAAATTTTCATACAAATTCATTAAGTGGAGTAGAGGGAGCTGCACTTACAAGATCTATGGAAAAACTGTCCATAGACGGACAAGTATAATAGAAGTCACTAACTATTAAAGTGAATGTATATATTAACCAACCATATAGACACTCTCCATGTTCTCCACAGTCATTATAACAGAACTTGTTAGCTATGCTATAATCAGGCCACTGAGCCACTGATCGGCGGATCTGATTACCACAGGCATATTTTAACATTGCAATGGATAAGGAGGCAGCTTCTATATCATCAAACAACTAAAATGAATAAATGAACTGTTAACACAGAGATATGTCTTGCCTGTTGTAGCTAGACACTGTATAAAATGATGTTAAAAATGCAAATGTTAAAAGTCACTGCAGTATTGGCAATTTCCCGTAAAATTGATCTGTATTGATGAAAATGCAACTGTATACAATGCATCAATAGCGTACTGCCACGTACCATAACTGCTTCATGTTAAACAGACTTAAGAAAAAAGGTTTACATTGGCAAAAGCAATATAAAATTGCAAAGTCAGTAGACCATGACTGCAAGAGCATACAGGTAAAAATCTTTTAAAACTTATCTGCACTGATGCTAAAGCAAGTGCATACAATCTTAATATTAAACATTCAATAACATTATATTCAAGTCAGTAAATTTCATTTCTTCAATAAGCCTCATATGTAGTTTTTAGAAATTTTCAATTGATTTTTACAATAAAATAAAAATTTAATTAAGTTTGTTTTTGCCACCAAAAACGATGTCTCCCCCTGTTTCCCCCAAAAGTTCTAAGTTCAAAAGGCTCTTACTCCCACAAAATTTGATGATCAAGTTTTCCTGGTAATATGCACAACTACATATAATGTCCTTCCTACATACCAATTTTCATTGAATTTGGTTCAGCAGTTAAAGAGGAGTTGTGCTGACAAGATGATATATGAGGATTTTCAGCAAATTCCTAAGTTCAAATGGCCATAACTCCCAAAAAAATTTGAGGATCAAAATTTCCTGGTAATATGCACAACTACATATAATGTCCTTCCTACATACCAATTTTCATTGAATTTGGTTCAGCAGTTTAAGAGGAGTTGCGCTGACAAAATGATATATGAGGATTTTCAGCAAATTCTTAAGTTCAAAGGGCCATAACTCCCACAAAAATTTGAGGATCAAAATTTCCTGGTAATATGCACGACTACATATGGTGTCCTTCCTATATACCAAGTTTCGTTGAATTGGATTCAGTAGTTTCAGAGGAGTTGCGCTGACAAGATGATAAAAGAGGATTTTCAACAAATTTCTAAGTTCAAAGGGCCATATCTCCCACAAATATGTGAGGATCAAAATTTCCTGGTAATATGCACAACTACATATGATGTCCTTCCTATATACCAAGTTTCGTTGAATTCGGTTCAGCAGTTTCAGAGGAGTTGCTCTGACAAACTTTGTGATGGACAGACAGACGGACGGACACGACAAAAACAATATGACTCACCACAAAAGTGGGGGGAGACATAGCTTCATCCAATAAGAACAATGAACATTTAGTTTCTCAAAATTCTAAATCAGGTACCAGAAAATTTCAAAAAATATGATAAACAATACAAGAATAGTGGCCCTGCCACCTTTCTGTCAATAAAAGTGACCCAAGGTTGGTCACCATATCCTACATATAAGTTTACCTGGATATTTTCAATGCAAGATTGTATAATCTGTGTGAGTTGTACATTGGGTATATCTTTACAATGCTGTCCAACAGTGCCATTTGTAATCACAGCCTCACAAGATCTTTCAGCATCATCTAATGTTAGGTTGGAAGGAGTAGGGAATTCAAATGCCTGCAAAAAACGTTAAAATCAAAGATAAAATATTTAAAAAGTTCATGCAAATCTGTCAAATATTTGATTTCTTACTTGGATCAATCCTGAATAAGTACATGTATTATGTTAGGAAATAGAATGTCACGGACTGTGAAAGCAGCCCAAATTGGTTTCTATGCATGCCATATTATCATATGGCTTTAGAATAGTGATCCTACCACAGCCTCATAAACTGTGTCAGCATCATCTTATGTCAGGTCGAAAGAAGTAAGAAACTCAAATACCCATAACAGAAAAAAAAACTTTAAAACATCTTACTTTTGAATCCACCTTTTTCAGAAAATGTGTTGCACAACAAGTTTGTAATGGTTTAAGACATTAAGGAATGGTCATAACTTCATTAAATATCATGATCATAAAACACAAAGTTACATTTTCAAGCATATAACTTTAATTTCAAGAAAGAAAAAATGGCATGCTAGATATAATTTATAACATATACTTCTCCTTTAAATTGTGTTATTTTCATACAACTTGAATGTTTAATTTTCTGGTAATTAATTTTGTTACCTGTGAGCGATAATCAGCATCATATTCAAATGGACTCATTTCATCTTCACAATACATAGGTTTAGATGATCTTTTATCTATGATATCTGTAATGTCTCCTGAAATAAACAAAATCAATCAAGTCTTATGATACTAAATATATGTGAGGGGCAATACTGTAATGAAAACAAGAAAGTAAATTAAGTACCCTGCACCTAGATTTGAAGCCCTTTTGTTGTCAGGTTGTTAGTCTGTCTGTCAACAATTTTTTGTGAACAATTGAACTACAAAACCATAAGGGTAACAAATCTTACATTTTTCACTGACAATTTTAAAAGTGCCATTTAAGGATGAAATATTTAAAAGTTCATGCAAATCAGTCAAATATTTTTTCCAACTTGGACCAATCCTGAATTTGCTTGTGCTCTAGTTTATATGAAGTAAAAATGTGAATTCTGTGACAATGAGAGAAAATGATGCACATGAGTTTTATTTTAATTGACCTACCATATTTTCCTTTAATGAGAGAACATTGACCTCTGACTAGGTCTGAGTCACACTCTTTCTCTCCTCTTTGTGGACAGTTACAATAGACCATAGAATCTGATGGAGGAGATGGGGCACACCATCCAGTCAGTAGGGTCTCATTTCTACGAGATCTGAGAATATAAAAAGATATTCACTAATTTTGTTTTTTCTATCTACACACCTGAACGGGTTGGGTATTTTAAGGTAAAACCTTAAAACTTGGAATAACAAAATATAACAAGAAGTTACTTTTGAATATTCAAACTGTAAGAAGTTGAAGCCAAGGGTTTTCTCTATACAATGTAATGGTTTTTGAAATATGGAAAGGTTTATGATAATATTGTTTATTTGCATAAATTGTTTACATTTTAATGTCAAGCAATATTAAATAGCCCAAAATTTAAGATCATTTAAGGTTTCAATTTTTGCACTCTGAAAGTTTTCAATTATCAAAGAAATTGCGCATCTTCTAAAAAAGTTGTAAAAAAGAAAAATTAACATTTAGAATGCAATCAAAGTATAAAAACATACCTCCATGATAAAGAGAAATCTTCCTTGATGAGTCCAGGAACATTATAGAGTTGACCGTTAGGTTTAGTAAGGTCATTACTTCTCATACCATCAAACACACCACATAAACCTTCTGTCCTTGAAAGGTCAATCACTGAACCTTGAACCCACACATTTAAATATGGGTTTCTCATCGCTTGTTTGATGTTCACAGTTACAATTGTTCCACTTGGTAGTTTCACCTAAAGTAAAAGAATCATGAGTTAAAATATAAGCCAATCTTATTCAATATCAGATCAATTGATAAAATTATCACACGAAATTCATACTGCACATTCAGTGTTATATCATTATTCAAGGGATACCAAATTTTCAATGCTGGATGTATTTTTTTTTATATATTGATTCCTTTTAGAAACTTGTGCAAGCCATGAAATTTAAAATCCAACTAAATGTCTACTTTGAGGAAACTGCAATGAAAACGAAACACATCTCTCTAGTCCTTCAATAGTTGCAATCTTATAGAGGGTTCTTACATTAATAACATAAAGCAAATGTCTTTAATGATCACCTTTTGTATTAATTTCAAATCTCCAAAATAAAATTGAAACTAGATTTCCAGATAACAAGCTACTGCACTTTGCTTTTATCAATACAAGACTCATCAGAGACACTCTAGTCCAAATAATACCTTAAACAGTTTCCCATCTACAGATCTATAGATATCTGTTCCATCATTAAGTCCATTATTCCTGTAAATTTTGATGTCCAGAGGCCATGGTCTTCTTGGATTTGCTGAAGGACCACATACATCAATGACAACAACAGTTCCTGCTGATCTGACGGCAACTGTACATATTCGGGCTGCTCGATTCATGTACCTTCTGTAGAAAGCTTGCACCTACAGAAAAAAAAATCATCTTTTTTTGAGAAACACTCTCTACAGTTTGTTTGTATGTTTGAATAAATTGACTTCTAATACTGTGAAATAGAATTGCTTTCAGTTGTAATTGTGAACATGCTATATCATTATACTTTACTGAATTAATAATTGATTTAATTGGTTGAAATAAGGTCACGTGACATGAAGTAATCTGGGTATTTTTCTTCAAATTCATACAAAAGTTGAATAACCTTTTCAAATACCCATGTCCATTGAATGACCCTATTATTCACCGGTGAATAACCCTTGAAATTTCAAATTTCAAATACACAGCATATTATATTCAAGTCCACTGTTTTATAGATCCCTACTTTAGTACTTTACATTATGACACAATTTAATAAGAAATTTAGCAAAAACAAAAGCATAGGTAATTATTATTGTGACAGTCATGGGTTGTTACCCTAAACAAGGGTCTGGAAACGGTCATATTTGCCGGTCATGACCGAAATTTTGTCCTAAATGACCGACTAAAAATTCTCCCAATCGGACATTTTAAAATTTTTATTGTAAGCATTATTTGACTATATAATTGTTTAATCATCTTCCTGAGCATCCGGTCGTGTGGTCATTAATCTCATAATTAACACCTAGGTGTCAAACACAGGTGAGAATAGCCTCCAGGTTATGCTAATTACATAATCGGTCACACCTGTCTGATCACGGCCACTATGTATTTACCTACACTAAATAAATTAATTGAGGTTATCAATCTTTCCTCAGATGCCTATTTTGTTTATTTAGAAATAATTTCTCATAATGTTGATATTTATCAAAACATGTGCAAACCAAATTGGTGTTTGATTACGCATGTGCGTGGTTATATTTATTTTGTAAATAATCAATCACTGTACAGATTGTTTTGATACTAATAAAAACAATAGTTATCACAAATTTCACATTGAAAGGGGCATTTCTCAGTCTTTCTTGATGTTTGATATGTTTATTTTATAAACATTACGACTTGTCCCGATTTATCAACATACGGGCGATTCTACTTTCACTTTCTACATGAAACGTGTTTTGTTTACAATGAAAATCTTTGAAGAGACTTACCTGGTATAAAAACGTGCTCTGGATATCAAGTTGCATGTTATAAAATGTTATACAGAAACAAACATTGCCTTTTAAGATTAAAAGATGGATTTAAGAGGTGGATAAGGCAAAAAAGGGGGGTCATGGTAACGTTCATATATGTATTTAGCACAATCTGACAAAAATGACCGAAATCAGCTCAAAAAATTTCCAGATCCTTGACCCTAAATGTTTTTTTCTTCAGTTTTGTGCCAAGATACATGCAAATATTTCAAATCAAGCCTTGTTTTTATGACAACTGAACTGTCTTGACAAACTTAACTAGGTAATAACTAGTCACATTTTGAATTAGATTGTCTTACCTCATATGGTAGAGATGTATGTTTATAAAGTATGAAATTCCCTTCTAAGAAATGATTGAAGCGTCTGTAATAAAAAAAAACACCTTAATTAAGAAGACAATACACAATTAGAATGACTGAAATATATGATACAAAATATGTTTAATATAGATTGTGTTTTAAAATGTTAAAAAATAAATCTTGTATGTTTTCACCATTATAAATAATTGCTTTTTCATACACCTATCCTTAATGTCATTTTTAATTTTTTTTTTTCATCATAAATTTCATGAAAAGCAAAATGTTTTCGACAAACAAATTTGCTGCTTATCATATTTTTGACACAATTTTTATACTTAATGCAGATGCTTTATTAAAGTGGTCAAGATTTAGAGCACAAAGTTTTATGGAGATCCAACTCACGGTTCTAAAGATATCACCTAAAGAACTAATGATATCACATATATTGTCAACAAAGAAATTTTAAATGCAGGAGAGAAAAGACAGAAAAGCTAAAAATCTTTACATCTCAATATATAGTTTCTAAGAAATGATCACACTTACATTCCATCAAATGTTGTTATCTGACCCAGGTTGACAGATTGACAGAATGATACTACATCTTCATCAGCAATATTGGCCTGTAATAAAAAGGTAAAAAAGTCACTTTCCCCACATAAATAGCCCAACTGAGAGGAAAACTGTTAAATCATAAGATTGAAACTTAAGAATCATTTGAATTCACCATTTTAGAGTAGTAAAATAAACATTTCAAAGAAATTTGTCACTTTTGAAAATGGGGCCAAAAACAGCCCTTATCTTATCTTGTCCTTGTGAGAAAACAAAGAATCATCCTTCCAATAACAAATTGTAGTTTTGACAAATGCTAAAATTGAAGGGTTCAAATCTTTTTGAAATCATTTCTAAATAGCCTAGACAAGTTTATACAAGAGCTACATTTAAACCATAAAAAAACCCATTTCCAAGGTATAGGCATAAACCTTTTAAGGTATGTATAATCAACCATTTTAATGAGAATATTGAATGCAGTGTTATCAGTAAAATGACCAAATACAAACTATCTATTACCTCGACAGAAAAGAATCTATGCTCTGGCAATTCAACAAAATCTGATTCAACCATTCCAGAAAATTCTATTCTTCTCTTCTGGTCATTATCAAACAAGCCATCAATTTTAGCTGTGACAGGAACTTCAAATTCTTCATTCCAATTCTGATTGGTTATCATCATGTCACATGACATACTACTGTCCTTAGCCAATGGCCCAACAACTAGCTGTGAAGCTTGTCCATTGGGGCAGAAATCACCATATCGATCAATGATAGTTTTAGATGTAACTTTAATACGGCAGCCATCTTTATTGTCATTGATGCTGCAAAAGAAGCTGGGAGGGGCAAATGCTCTGAATTTGACTTCAGAACTTTCTCCTCCTTCTGTAATGTTGATGTTGGCTTCTGATGTTAACTGTTAAAAGAATAAAATTTCATCAAAATGTAAAATTTATATGCATTGATTTTAAAGTAATATAACTAGACATATTAGTACATATGTATCAGGAATAGCGAGGTTTTGTTTCATTTTTTTTTCAAATTTAGCTAGGTATTTTTGTTATGAATATAATATTAATTTCAGAGGGCCACAGCAATGACATAAAGTAAAGTTTAAATTTTCTAGCATTTTCTTCATAGATAGTAAGTCAATATAGCTAGCTAGAGGAAACAAATACACAAGATAAGAAGAAAGGGTCTTGAGTTTAGCAAGTACATATTAACCCACCTTAACATCTGCTTCTAGTTCATTACTCTGTCTAAATGGACCAGTTGTTGTGTTACATCTATCTTGTATGCATGCAATCACACCACAGTGAATCTGTTACATTGAAATGTAAATATGGCATTTTTATAAATATTAGGATGATTTTTCATATAAAACTTTGTACATGCATTTTCTAAATCTGTAAAAAGAATATGTATGTGTGTTCACATACAAAATGCACTTTTTGCCGCAACTTGCCCATATAGGGTTGCCAGATCAAAAGAAAAAGAAGTGAATATGCTAAAGTAAATGATGTTTTTATCTTTTCTATAAACACGTGTGTGTAAATAATATAACCTAAAATTGATTTCTCTATATATGGAAATGGGACTGTCAATTTTTTTCACATGCTATCTGATATTTATTGGTTTCATTTTTCATAAATCATTTTAAATCATTATTGTTTTATCTATAACAATGCTTAAGTATATACCTCAGTTCCAAATTTAAGATCCACCACATGCCTCCTATCGAGAAGAACTTTTATTTCCTCAATTGTTTCATTATGCTTTTCATAATCAACAACAGCTGAATCTTTAATCCAATACACATGGTATTCAATGCTATCGTTACTGTCTTGTATGGTTGGGAAGTCACATGACAAGGAGAAGTTTCCATCAGCCGTTTTATCTGTGACTTCTAACTTGGGATTGCTTGGAATAATGGGGTAATCACCTTCTGTCAAAGTAAAATAATTTCAATTTTCAATGTAATTATTTTCTATTATGTTGCTTTGTAATAATTTCATAAGAAAAAATAGCTGTCACTCATTCTTCTTAATTTCAATATAAGTGAAAAAATACTTCTCCATGAACTCAACACATCAATCAAGCACATGTGTCTCCTCAGAAATTAATGCTCACGTGTAATAGATTACAGTATGGAATATCCTAATGTTCAGCTTTAATGCAAATGTAAACTGGGGTGTGACATATGGACAAACAGAGGAATGGACAAAACATTGAATGTTGTCGGGCCTTAAATCAATTACATTAGAAGTCTTAATTTTAAGTACCACTTTTTATAAGAATCATGCAAAGAGCGATTCATGAGTGGAAAGCCTACACCAATTTATTTTTGATATGTTACTTCTACTAGCACCCTGCTTTGAACTTTTGTGCTTTTTTTTCCAAACTAGCCCTGGTCCTGAGATAAGATAAATATATGTAGAATGCATTGGAAAAATGTAAGAAAGGGAGATAACTCTTAACATTGTCAATAATTTGAATAGAAACCATTGTAACAAAATGGCAAGATTTCTCCCAGGACCAGGCTTTTATGAGCAAATTGTTATTTATTTCTTATTTTATATACTTTGAACTATCTTTTGTTAAAAATAAACCACTGTAGCCTTTTTATCGATGAATCACTTTTGTTCAATTTTGCATGATTCTTAGGTGGACTACTACTTTAAAATAACATTAGAAGTCTAAATTAATTACATTAAAAGTCTAAAATAATAACATTGTAAGTCTTACCTTGGTCACACGACCAGTCCTCATATATAAATCCAGGGTATCGTACAAATTGTCCAATGTAATCTGCAGCTACTGACTTTGACAGATAACATATTCCTAAGGCAGGTACAATCTCAAATGATCTACAGATAAAATCTGTTTCCTCTAGACAAAGTCTTCTGCATTCTGTCTGGTAGTTGACATTTGGAATCTCTTTGTCATTATTTTCCAGTAAAGAGAAGCCTGAATATCTCTGCCAGGTAATTCCCCTCTTTCCACATGGATCTGTCAAAAGTAATGAAAAATACATGTTTTAAGGCTGATTAGACATAATTTCAAACAAAACTTAATCACAGAAACCATCAAAGTATGCCCTCCGAGCAATAACACCCATATTATAGAACCAATGTTGACTTTCGGGGGTATTTTATCATAGGATTTGGACTTTTTGTGATGTACTGTGGATTTATTTATTTTCGTTGGTACCAATTTTCGTGGTTTTATGAAAACTGATAGGTTCATGAAGTCTGCAGCATTAAGATAAATGTTATAATTCTTTTTCATGGGTTATCAAATATTGTGGATCAAGGCCACCAACGAAAACCACGAAAATTGTGCTTCAAACAGTTATCCATTTATTGAATATTGGAAAACATGTCAACACTTAGCAGGTAGTTGGCAATATTTATCTGAAAGCAAGACTGAAGCTGGAAATATTTTAGCAAGACTTGCTTAAGTTTTTGAAAATGTTTGTGTATGTAAATAAGACAAGTCTTTTTCATCATCATTTTTCAGTGGATTTAATACACTGCATTTAAATTTCAACAATGAAATTATTGCATTACTTTAAACTAAAGAATTTGTGATGACTTACTGTTTACACATAGCCATTCATGGTGATCAACACTGTCCTTGGTCATCAAATCAACACTCCCAGAGAAATGGTCACCAGTATACAGAGAGCAGTTCAAGGTCGTCTTATCAAGGTCAAATCCATCGCATATGCTCCCATCAATCTGATCAAGACACGCCTCCTTACAAAGGTCAAGGTTTCCATCGCTGATGACAGTTGTAATGGCATCTCCCATCACTTCCATGTTGGGTTGAGAGTACCAAGCTATGTCCAGTACACCACAGGAGTCTAAGAATAGATTGATTGATTGGTTAAACAGAAATATCAAAATAACTTAAACTTAATGATATATTTAAATTAAAAACTAGAATTGTTTTAGGTAACTAAAACTGATGTCTCCCCTTCGTTTTGTGTATTTTACCTAATAACCCAAGGTATGAGGTCCACTTTAGGTCAAGGTCAACCATGTTACTGTGGACACATTGTCTTGTAGTGACCTTCCTGCATACTAAATATCTAAGGCCTATGTCAAAAAGACAAAAAAAGTTATGGCTCGGAAAAGAATATGGTCAAAAATATAAAAAATGACCTTGAGGTCCAAAGGTCAACCATGTTGGTACGTGACACATTGTCTTGTAGTGACCTATCCAAATACCAAATATCTAAGGCCTATGTCAAAGGACAAAAAAGTTATGGCCCACACAAGACTATAATCCTAAATATCATCATAAATGACCTTGAGGTCAAAGGTCAAGGTCAACCATGTTGGTACGTGAAACATCCCCTTGTGGTGACCTAACTACATACCAAATATCTAAAGCTTATGTCAAAAGACAAAAAAAGTTATGGCCCACACAAGACTATATATCAAAAATGACCTTGAGGTGAAAGGTCAACCATGTTGGTACACCACACATCCTCTTGTAATGACCTACCCACATACCAAATATCTAAGGCCTATGTCAAAGGACAAAAAAGTTATTGCCCATACAAAACTTTAGTCCTGAATATCATCCAAAATGACCTTGAGGTCAAAGGTCAAGGTCAAACATGTTTGTACGTGACCCATCGCCTTGTGGTGCCCTAACTACATACCAAATATCTAAGGCCTATGTCAAAAGACAAAAAAAACTATGGCCAACACAAGACTATATTCCTAAATATCATCATAAATGACCTTGATGTCAAAGGTCAAAGTCAACCATGTTTGTATGCGACACATCAAATTGTGGTGACCTAACTACATACCAAATATCTAAGACCTATGTCAAAAGACAAAAAAGTTATGGCCCGGACAAGACTATGGTCCAAAATTTCATCAAAAATGACCTTGAGGTGAAAGGTCAACCATGTTGGTACACCACACATCGTCTTGTAATGACCTACCCACATACCAAATATCTAAGACCTATGCCAAAAGACAAAAAAGTTATGGCCAGGACAAGGTTTCGCTGAGAATAATAAGAATAAGAACGAGAATAAGAAGAAGAAGATGAAGAACTCATGGTAAAACAATATGTCTCCCTTCGGTGAAGGGGAGACATTATAAATGAAAGAACCTTAGTGAGCATGCACACATACCACACACATCCACAATATGGACAGAGATTATCTATTCAGAGTACAAAAGTACTATATATCATGTAATTTGGAATGTTGCTTGAATTGTCTAATTGCACAACTTAATTGTTAGGTTATAAATGTAATTTTCTGTCAATATATGTATTCTTTAACATAATATTTAATACTTATACTCAAATTCAGAATAGTGGTACCTTTATCAATTGAATTTAAATGACACCAACATGTTTGACAATTAGGTGTCTTAAAAGAAGATAGAGGTTTATTATTAGGTCAGTGAAGTTGGTCAGCCATGAAACACCTGTTGAAGTATAACTCATAGAAAGAATATCAATTCAGGTAGAAATTTAAATGGATCAAACTGACCATTTGATCAGCAATTATTGGACAGGTGAGATCAATCTAAATTTCTACCTGAATTGATATGCTACATGATTTAATACTAGCAACAGGTGCTTCATGGTTCACCAACTTACTGACCTAATATTAAACCTCTTTCTTCTCTTAAGACACCTAATTGGCAAACCTGTTGGTGTCATTTAAATTCAATTGAAAAAGGTACCACTATTCTGAATTTCAGTATAAACAATCTAATCTGGGTAAAAACTGGGCTCGTGATGAAGCAAGCTAGGTGCACTCAGATTCATCCCCTCTTGAATTAAATTATTGGTGCAACTTTTAAGATTTTTACCTTTTGCAGTTTGCCATTCAGTATAGTTGACTGTAGGGTCACAGTACTGGTGAATATCTGTGGGATTATATTCTCCAGGTTCATAACAAACATTGTCTATCAGACAGGCAGTGGTCTGGTAATCAGAAAACATTCAAGATTTTAATTAATTATGTAATTAATTCCTGGATGCCATGACAAAATTAAGAGGAAGGAATTGGTGAGCATTAAAAGAATTATTTAAATCATTTTAAATATTTTTTTCTATATCATTACACTTTAAAAAAATCTAAAGGCTAGTTTTCAAATGTGTACTTCTGTAATTTTTAATATCTGTCAAGTTAAAAAGCACATTAAAATTTCATTAAACAGGAACGAAAATCAAATCCCACGTTATGGAAACTAATGCTGATGCTACATACCAAATGACAAGGGCTATGATAAGTGATTAGCTGATAAGACTGTTACAAAAATTATTTCCACGCCCACTGCCCAAAATTCATGAATTTTTAATCCAGATTTTCACTTGATGAAAAAAATATTAATGAATAACAGCACAAAGCTGAGCACAAATTCAATAATGTTAATATTGCTATTGCATAATAATCAGCAAAAAGCGAATATATTATGTACATGTATTACATAACTGTACAATTGTACAATGTAAAATTAATTATTTGCATGCATCATAACATGTATCTTCCACTATTAAAATCAAACAAGCTTTATCAAGCAGGGCTTAAACTGAAGCTCTTGAAGCAGTCACAAAAGATTTCAACTATGGAATTACTTTATCTCTTTTTATTACATCTTTAGGGTAGAACATCTCAGATAAGTTTTCCCAATTTTGTTTTCTTTATTCTATAATCAATTTATAATGAATATAAACTGAAACATCATTGAAATAATTTAAAACCTGATTTCAAAATTTCAAAAAAATGGCAGCCCTGCATGCTGGTAAAAGTCGGTTTCCAAAAACTCAATTGAAATTTTGAACAATTAAGGACATGCATCTCAATACACAAGATATGATGTATCTGTAGAAGTTATCTATTTTTATAGGAGGTATTCTTCAGACCCCAAAATTGTGTCATTCAATCAAAATTAAGTTGAGTTTATTGTTCAAGCACACATAATTGTGGTGAAGTTAAAAAATTTACACAATTTATATAATGATGTTATACAGTATGCATGCTAAATGGTGATAATATACAACAATATTGGTGTGATGTAATATTACCTCTATAGATGACTGTAATTAGGTATCAAATTGGATAGAAATAAAAATGTTAATTTACATTTTGTTCAATTAAGGATTTTTCTATCTTGGGATCTTAAATCAGGAAGTGAGGTATACTAACTTTTCAGATGGCGGTATAAAAATAAAAAAAATAATAGGAAAATACAATAAAAAAGTGAAGAAAATATAATAGCAAGTTAAACATTTGGAAAAAATAGATAAAAAAGTTTTTGAGCGAAAACAATACTTCTACATCAATAAATATATAAGACAATCAAATTCATTACCTTTTCTGTGCAAGAAAGTGTTGATACGTCACATGTAAAACACAGTGAATCGTAAACAAGGTAGTTAGCTGGATCACTAAGCTGGGTCCCTGTATTACCATTACTGATTTTCACCTGGTAACTTCCCTTCATGGGCAGTTCACATTCTAGTTCATTGTATGTCACAAAAGTAGAATTAACTCTTGTAGTTGCACCTACAGTCTCAAAAGTAGAGCCTGATTGCTGAAAAATAAAAAAAAATATAGTGATTTCTTCTTGTTGTTTAAAGTGAGAGTAAATAGATTTATAAGAGAATCTGAATCTGAATCAGAATAAGAGAAAATGTCCAAGAGACATAATATCCCTCCTGGTTCCATGACCTGTTGTGTGCCAGACTTAGTATAATGTCAATTTAGATAATCCATATATGTGTGTACCGGGGATTCATTTATTTTCATGGGGATGAGTTTTTTGTGGTCTTTCAAATAAATGCATTTATAGGATTTCTAATTTTGTACTTTGCTCATATTGCGAGAGTGAATAAAAGTAAAATCAACACTGTCGTCCACCAAAACCATGAAAATTGGTACCCTATGAATAATAATGAAATCACAGTCGGTTTGGGTTTTTTCAAGTGTGGAAAATTTTACAATTTTGTTTTAAAAAGATGTGGTTTTATTTACATGTAAGTATTAAAGTTTCCAGGTTCAATGTTATTTACTCCTAAAGCTTATTACTTCTAACAAATATTTCGCATTCCAATGTCTAATATGCCATGAATGTAGCAACATTTCAATCACAAAACAGCAGTTATATAGAACGAACAATACCTGAAGTTCTGTAAAGTAGCAGCTTAGTGTTTCAACATCCATAATTTTATCTGCATAGAGATTAATCAAATCACAGGTGCTTGTTCTTAAATCACACAGACCATCCCCATCTATAAATAGAATAGAGGGACTGCCGCCTACGAGTATATCACAATCTATACCTGTCCTTCCAGACTGACAGCTACATTGCCCTGAAAACACAAGAGTTAAGACAATCATAATCAGACAGTCATTATAAGTTTCTTAGTTTATTGTTTGTTTTTGTTTGAATATAGGCAGGATACACACGAGTTAAAGCAATCGACATTGTTGGTTATAAGGGAATCTGTTAATCATTGTTTTGAATTGTTTTGTAGTATCTAGGGGGGGTTATATGGGATGGGGTGGAGAGAAAGGTGGGTGTATCACTTTTTTTTAGTATAGCAACAAAATGGCTAGTTTTGTTAACATGAGTAATATAAACTGTCAAAACTCTTCCTACTTCAGGCATAGGTTGATCTCAATCATAATTTTGGATTCAAGTTCAACATTTTTATGGTTTTATTGTTCTCTGCTCTTCATATTTGTATAGTATTTGCATTTTCAATCTTTTGTGTAGAGCACTTCTGACAAGTCTTGAATAGATTAATAGGTGTACCAAGTTTATTGCCTGGAAATTTATTGAAATTCTTTCTCTATGGTTCTTACAAACCTTTTTCACAAGTACCAGCAGAATTACACTCAGCAAGACAGAGCTCTCCAAGGATTGCTTGTGGGGGTCCAGGGTTTGGACAGCTATCATTAAGGTTATTGGTCCATGTACTCATGTTAAATGGCAAGATGATCTGGGCCTGCTGCTTTAGGTTTTCTATAACAGTATTTGTCCAAACTGATCCATCAGTTATCTATAAAATAAATAAAAATCTGTATAAGTCAAAAATGGCCAGATTTCGTTAAACAGGAAGTAGGTGAGTGACATACCTGAAATCGTATCCCACGTTATGGGACCCCACCCTGATGCTGTATACCAAATATCAAGTGGCTGTAATTAGTAGTACCTGAGAAAACTGTTAGGAAAATTTCTTCCCCGCCTTCATGCTGCCTGCCTGACATTCACAATTTCATTACCTGGATTTTTCACTTTGAGAAATCCAGCCAAAAATCATTAGCATCTTATTCAAAACAACATTTATCAAACTGACTCTTAGAATGATTTTAAAAGTAGATGAACAATAGATTAAGATTGAAACTAAAATAATCAAACACTTGAAATAATGTATATGTATCTTTTTGTCTGTTTCCACTCATGACATTTTAAGTTGCCAAGTTTAGGTAAGTGATGAAGTTGGTTTTTTTTAACAGTGTAATCAACTTAGAATTTATAAAAAAAATTGCTATGATTTAATTTCATTTGCCTTTTAATACAGAAAGATATTCTAGGTTTTTGTGTTGAACTATTTTGACCTGTCAGTAACCTCTAATAAATACAAAATCATGATTAGAGATTCTAGGATTGATTATGACACTTTTAATTGGCTGGATATATTGTAAATGTTTGTAATCACAGTACATAAGATCAAATATATTATTATTTAAGTTGGGACTTTAACATTTTGTATGAGACTATTGTCATCCAGAGAGTTTCCAAATATTTGTCTTCTATTAGAATATTGAGCGTTGGGTTTGAAAGTTTAATCTTCCAACCAGGAAGGTTGAAGTCACCTACAGCATAAAGAAAGAAGCATTTTATATTTGTGTTTCTTCAGTCCCTAATATCTGACCAAACTTTCTTTTTAAGAACAACAATTTGTCAAAAGGATATGATACTGTGGATTCATTTATTTTCGTGGTTAGATGAAATAGAGTCAGTTCGTGGTTTCTTAATTTCGCGGTTTTGAAGTCTGCAGCATACATTTCAATGTAAAATTTCCTATTCGTGGGGTATCAAATTTCGTGGGTCAAAGCCACCCACGAAAACCACAAAAATTAATACCCCACGAATAATAATGAAACCACAGTATACAATATGTTCTTTCTTCTGCAATCACTAGACCATGCAGTGGATGCCAGGGGTATCATTTTATGATGGTTTGGTTGTTTGTTCGTATTTGTGCATGAAGTTTCATGACATAATACTTCCTGATGAGATGAGCCAATAATCATACAAAGAGAGAGATGAACTGACCCAAACACTATATGCCCCTTTTACTTTCCTTCAATAATCATTACCTGAATGTCTTGTACACAGTTTTCAAAAGCCTCATCATACATAACTCCAGGGACTGTTTTAAGAAGAGAAACTGAAGCTTTTAAACTTATAGCGTTACAAATATATCGAGCATTCACTTCATCAGTGCCACCATCTGAAGGCCATAAAGGAATCTAGAGGTAAATATATAGAAAAAATAATCAATTCCAGCTAACAATATTGGAACTTAAATATTTAACATTTTAAATTGCATATTTCAAGTAAGCTGTAAAACAGATAATCTATTCATCAGATGAAAATAAACACTTTACAGCAGTTTTGACAAACCATTCATTTAACCACCTATGGCCCATTTTTCTGAAATGGTAGAAGGCCACAAATCAATTGCAAGAGAAAGCTAATGCAAGTGATTAGTAATGTCTTATCAAGTTTTTGCATAAAACCATTTGTCTTATAAATGTTGTTTTAGGCCCTTGGACCTTTATTTTTTTGAAAACCTAAAAGAAATTGCAAATCCGATTGGATAATGCAGGATTGAATTTACCCACAGATTTTTATGAAACAAAAATATGTCTAATGGACATAATACCCCATCTCTCAACATTTTGGATGAACAGACCGACAGATGGACAGAAGAACAACAGAGGAACAGACCTGAACACTAAATGCTGCTCTACTTTAGTATATGGGGCATAAAAAAAACTTTGAAAATCAAACAACAAATAAAAAAATATCACTGAATGAAAACTTTGTCAACTGCATAGAACGATAAAGAAAACATTGACATTTCTTCTTTTTGCAGATGAAAAGTATGATATAATCCAGCATTTGATAATGTTGTAAGGGATTAATATCCAAAGGACTTACAGGTTCATTATATTCTGGGTCATATTCAAAGTCTGGATACTGGAACTGTCCCTCTGCCTTGTTACACTTGGTTGGGAAAAGAGATTTACTGACCAGGTTGTCAGTAATGTCAGTACTTCCTGGAATATAAAGAATAAATTAACTCAGCTTTGTTTCAAATTCTTTATGCATGTATTATAACTCGGCTACAGTCTAGGAAATTAGGTTTGGGATTGGCTTGCCCCACTCCTTGATTTTCAATGTCTGTTCTATTTATCTAATACAAATTTCCTCCACATTTCATTTTGAAATACAAAGGGACTTCTACTGGCCAGAGGCAAGTGGCAAACTGAGGCTTATTATCTTTTTTTGCACTAAAAGACTGACTTGTGCACAGGAGAGATTAGCATTATCACCAATGCCAATGCCTTTTTGTGTGTTTCAAAAGTCTAAATAGTCTTTCATAAAAAAGGCAAATGTCTCTCCTAAGACAATGATGACATGTTGGACCCACCGTTGTTGTAATGCAGTCCTGGTAATGATTTATAAATATACAAATTTCAAGAAGATTCAACTTACATTTTCTAAAAAATCAGCTTAATTGTGAAGTTACTCTGGGGTGAGAGGTTAGTAACAGATCAGAACACTGTAAACTTCTCTACTTCCAAAGTAGACATAAATATTACAGCTTTTGGAAATCTTAGGTTTTTATTCGACTTTCAATATAGTTTCATCCTCTGCATTTATTAATGAAGCAGAACTGAACGTTAAAATTGAAATGCTAGGCTCCTGAATAGTGTCAAATAAGGTTAACCAGGAAAATAATTTAGCTTAGTGTTCAGAAATATTATATTCAACTAAATTTTTATTTATGTATCCTACTAACCATCCATTTCAAAGGGACAGACAGCTCTATCAAGTTGTTCTCCACATCGCTGTGATTCCTTACAGAAGCAGAAAGAATCAGGTTTTGCACTCTTTATATCATCAGAACGGCATACACCAGTGTACAAGGTCTTGGTTTGGTCAACCCTGTTAAAATATGAGGATATATAAACTTTTATGTTGTTATATAACTAGTTGGTTTTATGAAATCTACTATTTATGTACTGTTACAATAAATGTAATACATTTGTACTTTTGGAATATACTAATTTTTCTACATTCATTGTCGTGAAAAATAAAACATGCAAATATGCAACATTTATAAGCATAACAATGTAAAATATGGCTTGGTAATCTTGCAACAATAATACTTTGCTGTTTCCAGAAACATCAGAACAGTTAAGTTAAAGTAACATTGTTTACATACATTTTCTTTAATTTTAATCTGAAGTATCTTATGATGAAAAACTAACATGTAATTCAAAGGAAAATGGCATACTTGTTGAAATATCTAAAAACTAACCTCCAACTCAATGAGAAATCCTCTGCTCGTGTCTTCTCTACTGTTCCTATAGTGCCGTTAGCTAACATGATGTCATCTGTAGGGTCATCATTGAACAGACCGCACAATCCTGAAATCAAAAGAGATTATTCAAGATTGTGACTATAGGGCTCATTCAAAGTTTTTCAAAAGAATGCTACTTTGCAGCCTTCTTACTTTGATGGACATTTTTTTTATTTTCAAATTTATCTTTGACAAGACTCAAAATTTGAAAAACTTATCTTCCTTCAATGAATTCAATTCTGAAAGCAACGAAAATTCTTTAAACAATTCTGCATATATTATATACATGTAAGTATGTTACAGTTCTATCCCCAAATTCTAATTGCAAGGTACAGAACTCAAAATCATTGAAAGTTTATTTTGTTCAATCAAAGACTGATTAAAAGTGTACCATTTTAAAAGTTCTACTTGAAGGAAATGTTCTATACTTACCCTCTGTCTGGCCATAATCAGCAGCTGAGGCCTTCAACCATACATTCAGTAGGTTATAATTGGGAACTGCACTTCTCATTATATTCACAGTTGTACCAGTAGGAAACACAGCCTGAAAAAGTTTGAACATTCACAGAATGAGATTACCGTTGAATTTCTAAAGAGATATTAAAATTCAATTTTGAATTTATGTTATACAAATCAGAAATCTGGTATTGGTTTTAAATCAATTTTATCTGGAATTGATATATAAGTGCAGCAGCAACTAGACAAAGTTAAAAAGTTATGGAGTATCATGTACATTCATTAATCCAGCACCAATTGCAAATAAGCAAGCAGCAACGCTGGTAACATTGAAGGCAGCTGCTGGACATTTTCCCTTGTGGATTTTTAAAATTATCATTAATATTGTAGGTTACGTCACATACACTTATTACACATCCCATTATCTTCTACTTATTAAATCTCCAATTATTATAATTATTTATTTAAAATTGAAATGTCTATTCATGTTAAAGACTGCTGACCATTGTAATTTGTTTTTACTTGCCATTTCTTTATGTTGGTTGTGTCACATACACTTATTCCACATCTCTTCATCGTCTATCAAATTCATACCTTAATCATTCTCCCCTGGAAGTACTGGTAGACTTTAAATCCTGGATGTAAGTTTCCATTTCTGAACAACTTGACCTTGATTGGGTATGTAGAGGTCGTAGTAGTAGCCGAAGGTCCACACTTGTCTACCACCAGTACGTCATCTTCGATGTTGACAGCCACGGCACAGTTACAGGATGCCCCTCCAGTACACTTACGGTACATCACATGAACACTGTACGGTAACTTCTTATGCTTGTAGAATACAAACTCTCCCTCACGGTAGTTATTGAAATATCTAAAAAGATTCAAGTTTTTAAATTTACAGTCAATAACAAAATATTGAAAGCTTTTTTCTATAAACTTTGATATTTTTTAATATACTATCTTTTATTACGGAATACTTTTCTTACACCTTATCTGTAACAAACAAACACAAAGAAGGTTATCATATTAGATTGCTGAGTGTTGTCTATGCTATAACAAGTTTCATCATTAAAAACTTATCAAAACTGGACAACTAATAAAATATTCAACAGATTTTTAATAATGCAACTTATGTAAAATTCCAAACTTCATCTATCCACACCCCCCCCCCCCCAAAATCTGTTTCCAATATATTCTACAATCTTAATGAACTCATACAAACCTTTGGTCAAATGTAGTAATATGAGGATCATTGACAGATATACACAAAGCTCTTCTATCTCTGTCTACAATGTTCATCTACAAAAGTAAAAGAAATACATCTAAAGATCAAATATTCTGTTATAATTCTTATCTTAGGTTATTATTCAAGACAAAAAAATTCTTGAAATATGTACTTTAGTTTGGTAAAATGGACAGCTTATTCAAGGAATTTAAACCACAGGTTTTAGAAGAAAAAAATATTGCACATCAGGATTCGGGAAGATTTTAAAAGATTAAAGTAATAGGCGTTCTGTATCCTATTAAACTTAACAAAAAATCATAATAGTTATTTATGTAATTGGTGCTGTAGTCAATGTCTACAAGTAAAAATATTTTCATTAGAAAGCATGCTAAATGGAATAGAATTAACATGTCACAAGACGAAAATGAGAAATTTTAATATAACAGATCGTGGAATTATAAGTGGGCAAAATCCCTCAAGGAATTGACCTTAACCAAATTGTGAAAACAGCTGAATAAGCATAAATACCAGTTCATCATACAAAATTGGTCAATAAAAAATAATATACCTTCATGGATTTTTTAGTAACATTAGCTTGTTCCACCATCCCATCAACCATATAATCCACATTTACACTCAAATCTCTTTCCTGGTCGCCATCAAACTTGTTATCAACAGTTGCCTTCAACTTCAGCATATACTTGGCATCCATCCAGTTGTCATTGGTTACCAAAACTCTACACTCTGGTTCCCTACTATCCATTTTGACCAGTTGAGATGTCACCTGTTCTATTACATCATCACAGGGGCATTTCAGTTCCCCATTAACTGAGGGTTGTAGGAGCTTAATGGAGAATGAGCAGTTATCTGCACTTGAAAGTGGTAAGTTTCTACACAGGACATATGGAGGGGCTGTTACAGTGACCTTGAACTCAGTAGCATCTTCACCTTCTGGTAGGTCCAGGGTATCTGGTGCTTCAATCTTAAAGTAAAAAAAAAAAAGTTAAAATAACCATTAGTTTAAAATAAGCCTAAATTGATATTTCACATGCCAAAATATCTGGAATTTTGTATTTTTTTCTTAACGTTAGTTGTTCTTTGTGAGTCTTTCCTTAAATACAAGTGTTTAAGGAATGTATTCATATGCATTAATTTCTGTATTTGAGGCCCTTTGAAAGGCAACATGCAACAACTAATGGTTACATCAAAGACAATTGAGTGTTCTCCTCTGCAGATTTCTACATGGATTTTTTGTCTATGACATACGTGTAAATTTTTATACATGTTAAAATTGTATGAGTGGTGGTGTTTTTAGATATTTCTCAAATGCAACATAAGGGGGAAAAAAATAAAATTTTATGCATGGTGGGTATAAAAAATTTTATGCATGTTGGGTATAAAAACAAGTGCCTTCCAACCCCCTCATACATTTATTTCTGGAATAACCCTTAATAAATGTTAAAAGTATAATAAAGTGCAGGTGAAGTATTTTATTCAAATTTGATAAGTATAATGGTGTTATAACATACCATAATTGTAGCTGTGTAGACATCAGACATAGCAAATTCTCCCCTGCTATTATCACAGTCCTCTGCAGAGCATACACTGACACCACATTCAATCTAAAATACAACAGAAAGCATAGAAAATTAGACATATCACTTAACACAATAAAGAATAAGCAACAAATGCCAATACAAGTTGGAATAATATTGAACGATTCCCCTCAATAGACATAACACATTCTTCTAAAAATTAAACATTATAAATACCAATAGTATAATGTTAATTCACTCTAGAAGGTCTAAGTCTTTTCTTTATTTCAAAATTTCATGCATGTGCATATCAATAATTGTATATTGTTGTATTCAGATTTATAATAAAAACTTCAAAGTAACTGCACAAGAGCATTTTCTATCATAATTTATGCATAAAGGACAAACTCACTTTAGATCCATCTTCTATTTGATTGGCTATATACCCATCCAGATAGAAATCTGTGAAATTATCAGAAGGAGCCGTAACAGCTAGGAATTCTCCATCAACCTTCCAAAGGACGCTGTATAACAATGGTCTGTCACTGGTAACTTCATCAAACTCACATTGAAAGCTGTCATTGCCAGGTCCATAGAACATTGGTCTTACACTGATACCAGATGCTCCAGCTGTAGGAATCTGGGGACCAGTCTCACTTCCTGGTTAATTTCAAGTAAATTATAGATTAAAATCAAAAGTCCTTGAACTAGAATTACTGAAGGGACAGTAAAAAGAAATTATACAATTGATTTGCCTGTATTTGTAGAACTTAATTCAAAGGAATACATTGATTTGCTATGAACTTTTCCTAATATTTGTTATTCATTTAAAGATAACAATTGAAAATATAAGTAAAACAATAAAAAAGCTTATTTTTCAAGACTTTTCTAGCATCACATGAGGAATAGAGAAAAACACAATATACTGTAAACCAATTTATTTTCGCGACTACAATATTTCACGTTTTAGTGTCATATAGGGCTACATGTATTTCACAGTTATTTATTTTCGAAATTTCTTGTAAAAACCATTAGATTATTATTAAAATGAGTTACTTCGCGACGACTTACTTTCGCGAATTTCTGTTCCTCACGAAATCCACGAATATAAATCGCTCGCGAAAATAAGTTGGTTTACAGTACTACCAGTATAGGCATGTAAACTACCAGTATAGGCAAACATTTAGCCAAAACTTTTTAAAATTGCTTAATGAGCACTTTTCTGATATAGGAAAAGATTATTCCTCATTTTATTTCAAGATAAGTCCTGAAAACATCATTACTCATGCAACACCATGTAAAATCCCTCACTATAAACATATTGCCAAATTCAAATACTTATTGTATAACTGATATTATTGCATATATTTTGCTTTCATGCTCTAATCTTAATTTCTACTTTTTTCTAATAAATTAACTATGAATTATAGTTACTAATCATAAGCCTGCCCACAAAAATAACCAAATGCAACTTATATTAATCAGCAAAATACAATAAACCTTTTTTTCTTTTTTTTTACTACAACCTAGCTGTTATTTAGTTTCAAAATATAGGTTTTTCATGCTAAAAATAAACCATAAGAATACATTGTTATATAACAAGCTTGCAGCTGGTACCTGTTTCATTGACAGTTGTGTTTATATTAACTTGTACATTAGCTGTAAGGTGGCAGAGCAAAGTATGTGAAACAAAACGTTAGTATGATTATGAATTTCTGTTAATTAATTAACACAGTGAAAAATCTGTCAAAGTAAATGTTCAACAGGGAGTAAGTGAGCCACAGACCTAAAATCAAAGTCCTTGTTATGGAACCCCACCCTGATGCTGCATACCAAATAATATGATAATAGGTGCAACCTAAAATGGGACGCAGCTTTAGAAAATAGTTGCCAAAAATGTCATTAATTGATCAATAACTAATAATTACAAATATCGAATTATTTGTGCAAATTACAAATATTTGTAACATTCTAAAATAGTATCAAAATATAATAAGATGACGTTGACGGGACGAAAAAGCCTTCTTTAGGTGTTACGTTATCCATGACGTCATTTCCAGGTCAGAGTATTTCGCGCCCCAGCAGAATTTTGCAGAAGTAAACAAAGCAACCTTTTTTCTGTCAGGTTTTGGGTGATTTTCTGTATACCAATATATATTTTTAGAAGTATTGGGTGGAGAAGATCGATATAAAAACCTGGCAGAAAATGACGACTTGTTTCAATCAGGATTTTGGAAAAAAAACCATGCACAGGATTGATTAAAAAATCTCCATGATCAGCTAAGCCTAAGGTAAGACCTTCTTTTTTACTATTCAGTGTTGTAAAGCTTTATATATCTTTTATTGTTATTGTTTAAACATCGCCATAAATTGGTAAACAGATTGTTCCTAACAACGCACCTGTTCACAATGACCATTCTCGCGAGAATTTGGCGAGATCTTTTCATCTCTTTGACAACGAGAGTTTCCTTGAAAAATATATTTAGAGTGTTAGTTTTGACTTTCCATCCGTATTCTCCTGTCTATTTTAAAAAGAAATTTAACTGTGGTTATTAAATCTGTCAATTTTAAAATTTATTCCAAGAAAAGCATCGAATTTCTGGCCCCATATAAATTCGTGCCTAGTGCGCTTGCGCGCACTCGGCATATCCGGTTTGGAAGAAAAAACAAACCATTAGTTTTGGGAAGTTTCTACATATACATGGGACTGCGTCCCATATCAAGTGGCTGTGAGTAAAAGTTGCTGAAAATACTGCTACGAAAAATTTCTTCCCCACCCGCCCGACATTCACCATTTCATAACCCAGATTTTTCACTCTAGGAAATCTGGCCAAAAATCAAAATTGCTTAGAAGTGTTATTTTTAGTTTTTCAACAAATACTGATCAAGAATGTAAAATTAAATTAAAAGCTAATTGATCATATATGGTAGCCATTAGTAGAACACATCAACAAGTAGCAGACCATTGTTATTGCACAATTGTGACAAAAGCACAAAAACAGCATATTAATCAAATATTCATCAAGTGTTATTTATCAAAATAACTTTGTAAAATTGGTTATAGCACAATATTAAACTGTTAGATATAACAAATATCAATTAACATAAAACATAATACAAATAAGTGAGAAAGTTTGTTAGGTATTGTCATGTGTTTTCGGATATCACTGAATCTTACTTAAAGACAAAATAGTACAGAAGCCAATGAACATTACATACCTTCAACACAAGTATAATAGTGGTACTCCCAATCTTCATAATAACCATACATCCCTGAACCCTGAGCCACTTTCATGAGAGAGCCGTCAGCTAGGATACATAAACCAGACATTGCATCAAACTTGACTGCCTCACACCCCTGGGTTGTCTCACACAACTGTCTACATCGTTTAATGGTCCATACATCATGTTCCATGTGGAGATTTGAATCGGAGGAGAAATAGCCATTATAAGGTGTCATCTCCTTCCATTGCACATTTTTACCAGGACAGGCAGCTGTTCAAATTCAAATAAGAGAAAAATATATATATTAAGTCTCTTTAAGAGCTCAAGACATTATTTCCATTGAAGAAGCCCTGTGAAGCTTAATTATTGCATGCAAACATAAAAGCATGCTCCTGAATTATTTCCCCCTAAAATATTTATGTTCATATAACTGAGAGACAAAACATGCATCAGAAACAGTTATTAAAGAGTGTTTGCCTGATACTTTATTTTTTTTTAATTTTAATTTTTCCAGTTTAAACAATTTTTAAACAAATGTTCTGTTCAATTTAAACAGTACCGGTACCTTATAACAATTAAGGGCTATTTGACGATAAAGTTCAATTTTATTCAATAGATTTTAAAATAAGGTAAGATCAGCTGTTTGTAAAAGGTAAAATTGAAATAAAACAAACCATTTCCACAGGTCCATTCCCCATATGTCCAATTAGCATTGACTGTTCCATTCGCCAGGTACGATCCAGCATTGGTCACGCTGTACTGGGAAAGATAACAACTTCCTGTGAAGCTGTCATAGTCATACGACAAACAGATAAATTCAGATTCTACTTCACATGACCTTTCACAATCCTCTATGGATGATTGATTGGTTTCCTTTGAATCGTGGTATAACAGAGCACTTGATGTCTCTCTACTCCATAAGATGGTCGAGTCTGGGAAGCATTGATCTACATAAAATAAATTATTTATTAAAATACAGTTGTAAAGTCATGTTATTGTCAATGCAGTACTTAGTATTAACAATAAGAATTATTCTGTCTTAATATTGGATACTTCAGTCTACTTCATATTGGATTGCTCTTATATAATATTTGGCAGTTAGTAATACATGTATTATTACATAGATGCATATGAAATACCGATTTTTCCCAGTGAAATAAAATCTGGCAAATTCACAGTGTGAAATAACAAAAATATTTTCACTCTTGCGTCCTTTCCGGTCAAACTCAATTATGACGTCGTGAATTGTATTGTGTTGTCGGCATGACTCCTGCGGTCTGAATTCATACGCCATTCAAATAAATTTATTAAAAACTATTAAATAGCGGCATTTTATCTATGTAATAAATACGATAATCAATTAGGTCTCATGAATAACCAAAATATGACCACTCGTGTGGGAACGCACTGAGATTTAACTTGTGCACGGAACAAGTTCCGCGCACTCGTATAAATCTGTGTGCGTTCACCGACTCGTGATCATATTTTGGTTATTCACTCGACCCAATTAATTATCCTATAAGTATTTTTTTACTTATACATTTTTTAAGTCTTTGTTTAATGATAAATGCAACAATCATTTTTGTATCAGTCTTGCCATACCTAGATTCGAACCTGCAATCTCTATCACTACTATCCAGGTTATTAACAACTTGGCTATGAGGGACTTGAATGAAAGGTGTTCTTTGATATTTAAATCATTTATATTTCTATCATTTTAATATGGTTAAATTTAGCAGTGCATTTATGCTTCCCCTCAGACAAGCCTATCATTTTACTAAAGTGACAAAAAAGGCTTTGTCAATGATTAAAGATTTAATATCTTATTTGCAAAAGTTTTCTTCTTATGGTCTTAAGAATTTAATGATTTGTCCACCAAAATCCCTTCCTCTTGTTCCAACTAAATGTTGGCTAGATATAACATCTCGGTTGCATCATACAAACCTTTGTCTTGTAAGTTGCTCCACTGTGATGAGTTGACAGCCAGACATCCCTGCAGATGGTTGTCAGGGTTACGATCACCTTCATGGTAACATTTACCATCAATAACACATACACTGTCCTAAATAATAATCTTTTTGTTAGGGAAATACAGTTCTGACCATATTTTAACATGTTTAAGCTAAATTTAAGTAAAAGCAAAAACTCTGCTAATTAACTGTTTGAAGGTTACTAGTATAAAAAATTTGAAAACAAAAACAAATTTGAACTTAAACCTAACTATAGTATTCATTTCATAAAATTTCTGATAGCTTTTCAAGGGAGACAATTCGTATAAAATGGGTAGAAAAAATTCAAAGTTTTTCAAGATGTTTTAATTAGAATATGAATGGTGACACTAATGAACGGTAAAATTTTTATAACTTAAAGTCCAAATGAAAGTTTTGACAAAGTATGACAAATATCTATCAAATATAATTTGTATAAATTTTATGTGTCAGAAACTATAAAACTATTTTTTAACACAATATGTCTTTAAAATGGATGATGTTGTTTGTCTAAATTCCTATTTACATCCATGTTGAAATTATTACCTTTAGTTTACAACTAACGGGATTCAGTGAGCAGTTATAGCAGTCAGGACTATATGCAATGGTGATTGCTGGATCAGACACGAGATTTGTAGTATTGACATTACTGACAGCCACTTCATAACTCGATCTGGTTGGTAGAGTAACAGACGCATGACTGGTACTGATAAACTCCGTATTAACTTCCATCCAGGTTGATGTTGGATAGTAGCCAGTCTCATTGATCTAAAAAAAAAAACCATTTTTTACAATATCCATATCAGTTTAAATTGACTTCTGGTCATTTATAAAAAAAAACAGTACCTGTCAAAATAATTATAATATAGATTATAGAATATATTTTTGTACAAAATAATTAAAAACCAACAAAGTTTGAAAAAATATATATATAGGAATATGCTTAGAAACATACAATATAAGTACATGGCAACATTTGGAGAAAAAAAACCCCACCTTTTTTAAAATTGGTTTTTTTTATGAACATGCATGTCCCAAAGAATAAACTTTTTTTCCTTTTTCACAACATATATCTTAGGTTGATTTCAATCATTCAATATTTTTCTTATTTCCTTTTGCAATGCTAACCTCAATATCTCTCACATAGCCCTGAAGCTTATCACTGTTGACAAAATCCTGACCATAAATGTCTAGCTTCATATCATCACCCATATCTAGCTCATTGCACAAGCCTTTGTAAAGGGATGTAATCATAGGTGGCATGGTGGCATTAACACTACAGTCAAAGCTTATCAGATCAGCTTCACAAACACAGTCACCTAAAATTAAGTAAATGAAGGACATTATATTAGTTGACAATAAAGAAAACAAAATTTTGATGTTGTAACTAGTTTGAGATGCTATATTTGGAAAAAATAAAATAAAATCTAACTCTCTCAAATGATATAACTTTAAAGTATGTAAACAAAGAGACAGTAGTTCTTTTAAAATATAGACAGATCCTGAGGATCCTAGGCTCCTCCTTTGATTGATTTTTCAGTTGAAAACTTACAACTTCTCCTGGTCCAATCTTTTTTCAAAATGCTGATCTTTTACTTCTTTTGACAAAATCTACCATAACCGCCCATCTTTTTGCACAGCTTTACCCACTTCTAAGAATTGGGTTATTGCCATTAATGTTATTTATGATTATTATACACTTACCATCTTTGCATTGTCCACTACTGCTACAATCATATGGACACAGAGAATCTAGGACATCGCTAGCAGTAACACTGGTGTCACTTCTGATCTTATACATACAGTCCTCTTCTAGTAACATATCTAACAGGGAGGCAAAGGTGGCTTTACCACTTAACTGTAGAGAGATAAAATACAGAGATTGAAGTAAGAGCTTTAAATTTGTGCACTTGAAAACTTTTTAAAAATGTATCATTCTTTTTAACCAAAACTCAGATAATGATACTATAAAGATAAAAAAATATTACAATGAGAATAGGGTAACAAGCAATCTACACATTAACACTGTCCTACATTTGAGCCAGGAATCAAATCAGTAGAATTAAATCTGGAGCCCTCATTTCCCCTAAATGGTAAGGTGCTATGTCATATGTATATCATAAGGTTCTTTATATACATGTAGGTCATTTTTTTATGTTCTCGTAATTGATTTTTCTGCATTGGACTTGAGAGATTTGAAAGTCCCTGTGGTACTCCTTTACTTCTATTTTTATTTCAAACAAACAAAAACAAAAATTACCTTGATATTGTGTACACAGTTGTCTATATCCATTGAGTCAATGTTTATGAGTTCATCACAGATACCCTTTACTCTGTCTGTAACATTCTGACAATACGATCTAGCCTTGTCTTCTGTCCAATCCCCTGACCAAGTAGCTGTCTGTAAAATAATAAAGCTCAAGATTTAACAGATTTCCTTAACAAGACCTGTAACATTCTAACACTATGGTTTGGTTTGTCTTCTGTCCAACCTCCTGACCAAGTAGCTGTCTATAAAAGATGATGAAGTTCAAGATTGAACAGATTCCCTTTACATGTTCTGAAAAATTTACTTAGTCAGTAAACAGAACCTTTCGACAACATATATCAAATTTGAAGTTACTGTGATAAGTAGTTGATAAAAAAATGTTCAATTTTTGATCACTAAGAAGGAAAATTTACTAAGTTGTTATATCTGTTTGTTGAATTCAAAATTGTTTAAAACACCAGGTTTCTTTCCTTGTACTGCACATGGTCCATATCCTTGATGCTGGATTTGGCTTCCCTGTTCGAACTTTTTTGGTTTCGAGTACTTTTCATTGTTCAATACTTTTGGGTTTTGACCTTCTAATGCTTTGATTCAAATGCTGCTGATGAGAGGTTAATCCTTGAAATATGCATATACAGCACAACAAAATTACCCATTTTATACCCGTTTTGGAATTTGTATTTTGGTAAAAAGGAAGTAGAAATTAAACAGAACTAAATTCTGTACTTGCAATAAATGATCTCACAATGAAGTTATATACCAAATTGCCAATTACCATATTGTGTAGTTGAGAAAACTTCAACAAAATTAAGTTATGTAAGTGGGGACAGACAGGGGTTAACCAGTATACCCCCTCTTTTCAACTGGGGTATAATATCATACCTTTTCTACAGTTGTGTCACAGTCCTGGAAGACCTTAGATCGTGGTGTGTTTGAATCAGGATCACAATACTGAGGGAACATGGCATTGTCTCTGAAATATCCTGTCATGTCTTTGCCTGGAAATAAAATAATTTGAATATTTTTCAGTGGAAATATTCCCTTCTTTACACATATGAAAAGACAACATAACACATTTGTCTTTCTTTGCTTAACTTTTGCAGCGTAATACTTGTTACAATAAAATGTGATAATTGAGTGCTATGAGTAAAAGGTTGCCTTATGCTTGCTGATTGAAGCTCAGATGTTTTGTGCGCATGTTCTGTTATGCTGTGCATTCCTCGATTTTTCAGCCACCTTGGCATTTATGTCTATCTATCTTTTCTGCACTTTTCGAACCTAAAATATCTAATATCCAACTGCTTCTCTTAAAACTAACAACATTGTTATGAAGAATATTTTATAAACCTCTTTTGGTTGGGGGGAAATAAAAAAATTACAATCGAACCTTAACACATTTTTTTTCATGAAACTTTTCTATTGATAAAAAAATATCTGTAATGTAATTCACTACTTTACCCTGTCCAAAACTGCCTGCCTTTGCACAAGTCTGTACACTGCCATAGAAGCCACAATCAGCTGTTGATGATGAGCAGTCACATACATCTCTATCAGAGGGAGTGGACATGGGTGGCGCATCAGGACATTTACCAAGGTATATGGATTCATTAGCTGGGACACTACAAAACAGATGGAGAGATGACAAGAAAAAATTCAGAAAAATATAATTGGCTCCTTACAGACATATTTCATCTAAATCTGTTATTTGAGGGTCTTTTTAAATAATTCAAGGTGGAAATCCTGTATAGCTATTAATATTATTGTACACATCAATCACAAAATCTATGGTCTTAAATTATTCAGACAAAAACTTAAATAACTATCGGTTCCCAGTGTGGTTTACATTGGGGGCAGTCAGCCATAAAAATAAGAATCCAACATAGAGTTTATATCATATTGATTGCTTCTTGCAACATGTAAAACTATAAAGGTTACAAAAGCATATCCAAAAGACATAATATCCAATCTTGCAACATTTCAGAAAGACAGACAAATGGACAGACAGACGAAAAAAAGACAATACTATATGCCACTTACTTTCGTAGATGTGGCATTAAAATTAAATAAAAGAGTTTTTAATGAGAAAACCATGAAAATAAATGAATCTGGAGTGTTATATAACCCACCTCCATGAATTTACAAAATCATCAGGAAACTGGCCTGTAATCTGACTAACATTGCCGTCACTCTTCATTAAATCATTTTCTGTAACATTATCATAGGTCCCACACAGTCCTAAAGTAAAAAAAAAAAACCATCATTTTCAATAATAACAAGTGACTTTTGGACTGTCTCAGCTTTGTTTAAATAAAGTTAAGAATTTTTTACTTTTTTATTAGTTTATTCATCTTATTTCCTATTGAACCAACAAAAAACAAAAAAAACAAGGGGTTGCACTAAGTCGTGCTAAGCATACCCCCACTCGGCCATTCAGAAAACAGGAAGTAGATGACCGACTGACCTGGAAAGGGGAGGCACGATACAACTCATCATGCTAAAGCTGTATACCAAATTTAAAATCAATCCCTTGTCTAGAAGCCGAGAAATCTGTTACGAAAAATTGTCTATTTTTGACCCATAAAAAGTCTAAGTTAGCTCAGAAAACAGGAAGTAGATGATGGACTGACCTGGAAAGGGGAGGCACAGTAAAACTAATCATGCTGAAGCTGTGTACCAAATTTGAAACCTATCCATCCAGTAGAAGCCATGAAATCTGTTACGAAAAATTTCACTTTTCAAATTTTTTACCCTAAAAAGTCTAAGTCGGCTCGAAAAACAGGAAGTAGATGATGGACTGACCTGGAAAGGAGAGGCACGGTATAACTCATCATGCTGAAGCTGTGTACCAAATTTGAAACCAATCTATCCAGTAGAAGCCGAGAAATCTGTTACGAAAAATTTCACATTTCAATTTTTTTTCCCCCTAAAAAAGTCTAAGTCGGATGGGAAAACAGGAAGTAGATGATGGACTGACCTGGAAAGGGTAGGCATAGTATAACTCATCATGCTGAAGCTGTGTACCAAATTTGAAACCAATCCATCCAGTAGAAACTGAGAAATTGAACCGGACGGACAGACCGACAGACGGACGGACGGACAAGGTGATTGCAATATAGCCCCCTCTCTTACGAGTGGGGGTATAATGATAGATTTTGCCAAAGTTAAAGTTATGTTTATATATATTGAAATAAAGTCTTGACATCTTCATGTAGACAAATTTCTTCGCCATACCTGTATTTTGTTTCACAAAAACTTAAAAGTGTGAAAACATCAATCAGCCACATGCAAGTTCTGTAGAATTTCAATGAAATGTCTGGTGGAAAATATAGACCAAAATATAAGAAACCTTTCCTACCTAAAAAGAAATTAAGTAGTACTCCACCTAAGAATCATGCAAAATTGAAGAAAAGTGATTCATCGATAAAAAGGCTACAGTGGTTTATCTTACACAAAAGATGGTTTAAAGTATACAAAATAAGAAATAAATAACAATTTGCTCATAACTGTCTGGTCCTGGGAGAAATCTTGCCATTTTGTTACAATGGTTTCTATTGAAATTATTGATAGTTTTAAGAGTTATCTCCCTTTCTTACAATTTTCCAATGCATTCTATATATCTTTTTTTCTCCAGGACCAACGCTTGTTTGGAAAAAGAGTACAAAATATCGAATCAGGCTGCTAGTAAGAGTAACATATAAAAAATAAAGTGGTGTAGGCTTTCCACCCATGAATCGCTTTTTGCATGATTCTTACAAAAAGTGGTACTTAAATTCCCTTCTTTATATATCTCTATATTTTAAACCTGTAAAAATTGACCACCTGTCTATTCCAACCAATTGTTCCAGTCCTAAATTGGTCCTGTTTAGAGAGGTTTCACTGTATACACTTACCTTCAGTATATCCCATGTCCATCAAGGACGGATAAAACCAGACAGCCAGATTACCATTGTAGGTGGTCTGCACAACTAATTCTCCACCAGAAGGCAAATACACCTAAATATTACAAGAGAGTATATACTTAGAAGTTAAACATTTTGTTTGTACTTGAACATGTTTTTTAAATGTTCATGGTTTTAGATCTAGAAGGTGTTTTTTTTTTATTAATAGCACTGAGAGTAAATTTTGAATTGTTTGCATTCCTTTTAAATGTGAATTGTGGGTAGCCGTATGAGCAGATACTGCTCTGGTCCATGCTGAAAGCTTCTGTCTGGTTTCAATAGAAAATAAATCACAGTTTTTGTCATAATCAAGTACATCAATTTCTTGATTTTAATCTATAATACATGATATATATGGAACAAATTCCTTTTTCAGATTGCTTGAATCAAGTGTGAATGAAACACAAATAAAAAAATGATTTTTTTTAATCAATTTTGAAAGAACCTGAAAATGTTTCCAAACAAAAATCAACATAATTTTCTGTTTTGAATAGTATTGTTGTAAGATACACAAATATTCTGAAAGAAATAAAGCTAGGCTAACCATTAAAATTAGATGAGTGTTTAAGTGTTGGGGTTTACTTCCCATTTCTGTGCATTTGGGTTATACAGGGCAGTCAGGGTTTTAATGGTGATGGAAATCCTTGGAGGATTTTGGGCAGGTAACTGACAAACATAATTACATATAAGTGTCCAAACTATTTTTATAAATTACAAAGCAGGACTGGAGCATCTGCATTTGTAGTTGAATAATAATCAAAAGAATGACAATGAAATCAGCACTTTAGACCACTCACCCACCCAAGCTACAATTTATCATCTTTATAAATACCTGATATTGTGTTCCATCATTGACTGATACTATTCTGAACTCTTGATTGACAGCACCAACACTGTACAGCTGAGCTTTGATTGGTTGTTCTGGGACTAAGGCCTCGGCATCATTCCCACACTTATCTATGGTAAACACATCATCTTCCACACGTGTAGACACAGCACATATACATATCAACCCATCACAATGTCTGAAGAATGTGCGTACCTATAAAAACAGTAAAATAACTTTTTTATGAATGTAAATTAACATTACTATGATCTCCTTTGTCATTTGTTTCATGATAATAACAAATTTAACAATTGTAGTGTTTATTTGACATCAAAATATTTATCATTTCCAATCCATAAAACTTCAAATGTTTTAATAATTTGGCTTCAGCATCTCTGATTAGTCAAATACAGTTTGGTTCTCTTAAATTTACCTTTTAAAAATATAGTGTGTGTGTGTGTGTTGGTGTTTAATGCCCTTTATCGACACACCTGGGCCATGCAGGGCAGTCAGTTTTAATGGTAGGGGAGAAACCGGATTACCCAGAGGAAACCACCGACATTGGGCAGGTAACTGACAAACCTAATCACATACAGTTGGGGAAGTCCCTTTTTTGTTAAAATATATTTTGAAAATATAAGACCTGTCTAAGTAAAACCTTACCTCTATGGGCAGCATTTCATGAGAATAGAATACATATTCCCCTTCTGTCACAGCTGTGAAATAACTGCAATAAAATAAATACAAATTATACCTAGAGACCCTTATGTCGGTGAGTTATGTCTAAGAGATATCTTTCCTTGCCACTTTACTTTGAATTACACAAATCTTATATCAATGCTGATCTTTCAACTGCTGTTACTGACAAAAAAAATCCTTCCTTAATGACAAAACCAAACTGGTGTAATGTTTCTATGAAGGTTTTTTTTTCAACATCATATGGTTTTGTTAAATGTTATGTCAGAGCTTAAAACTAATTACTACCTAAATTCTAGAAAAACACACTGAAAAATTATGTGGAGTGAGTGTGACAGATGTACTTTTACATGCTTATCAATGAAATGCCAAGCAAAAATGTATAGAAATAAACATTTCTGCTTTTAAAATAATTACCTTCCATCAAACGTTTTAACATGTGCACCACTGTAAGCTGTACATACACTCCCAGTGTCCTCATCTTCTACTGTGACCTAGTAAAAAGACAATCAAAACTTATATGCAATGTAACTAATGCCTTACTGTTGGTGGTGATATTTTCACATAATATAATTACATTCCTTTTGTTTTATATTTATAAAGGTGATTTTGATTGGTCAATAGTACTTCAGTAATGAAGTTTTTCTCTTAACGAAACTCACCAGCACATGGGACCTTGACAACGACTTGTGCGGAATAGTTAAAAAAAACCCAAAACATGCATTTTGTGCAATCTTATTAAATATGTGCAAACATTTAGAATTTATTTAACAGAATGTAATTATATACATTGAATGCAATATTTTGTAGTTTTATTGGTGTGTAAAGGGACTGGACCTTTGCGCACATTTTCAACATGAAGCGTTATCGTGCTTCATTAAAAATGTGCTTGGGTCCATGCTTTTACACACCAATAAAACAACAAAATATTGCATTCAATGAATAATAAAATTTCACATCTTATGACTTGAAATTTCTAAAAAAAGCTTTATTTTGGCCAAATGTCAGTTGATTCAGATCTAATATGAGTAAATAACATGGAAATCAAACTTTGTAAGGTTTAATTTTTTGCATATATAAAGCCTGTGCAAAATTTCCTTTTACAGGACCAGGGTATATATATTTTTGAAACATTAGTGTATTTGGGTTTGTGTTTAATCCCCTTTTTGACGCACCTGAGCCATATTTGGCGGTCAGTTTTAACGGTTGAGGAAACCAGTGTCTGGTTTCATAAAACATCTCAAATTTGAGGATTTCCTTCAGGATGGTCACTCCTGAACTTTTTTATATCAAAGATTTTATAATTTGTAATGGAAATGATAGATTATTGTCCAGTTTATCAAATGACAAAATGAAAACTATATGTCCGTGTGTTAATTTCTGAGATATATGACGTCAAAAATTTGGATGGAAATCAGACTCCTCTAGATTTTACATAACTTTAACATTGTGACGTTTTGGGCTTAAAAACCATAAAGTTGTATCAAGAATTTCAAGAGATTTTATAGTGTTGGTTTTTAAGGTCTGTTAAATCAGAAAATATCATTAAAAGGGAAATTTCTTTCGAATTTAAAGGTATAGTCTAGATGAGTCCCGAAATTTGAACTAAAGTTCTAAAACATGAGAACTCCAATTTTCTCTTAAGAATTCCTATATAAATTTGAGGAAAACCCAGACCAGAGTACCAAGAAACCTTATTACATTCAGGTGGGGATGTCCCATTTTTGTAAATTACAAACCGGGACTCAATCCAGCTAGCTGACATGGTAATTGACTAGTGATCTATAGTGTGGAATTTAAACCAGCACCTATGACCACTGCACCACCCAGGCCACTTTGAACATCAAGTTCCAAAGAAGCAGAGGTACCGATGAGGCATCCGAATATCAAAACCCAAAAGGGCAGAGACAAAACCATTAAACACAAACAAAGACAGGAAGAAAAAAACAAACAACATTAAAAACACTGAAACACAAACTACTGAATATCAATTAACAATGGGAACTTGGGACCTTCAAACTGTATAGAGGGTTATTTTGGCAGAGCTAAGTGTAAAAGGACAAGATATGATGTGTAAGGGCCCAATTTTGCCCCCAATTTTGAAATTATCAAAATGAGCTAAAAGTATGCAATATATACTTTAAATTAGTTAAACTTTACTATATCAGCATCGTTTTGTTTAAAGTGATCCATTATGGTGTTGAAATAATTACCAAAAGTGGCTTAAAAATTGTGATTTGGTGAAAACTGTAAAAAACCTGCAATTTTGATGTGGTTTTCAGCAAATTTAACTATGAGCCACACAGAGTACCACTACAATAATTTGTGTAGATAATTATTTTTAATATAGAAACAGACCACACAAATATCTTTGTGGTACTCCGTGTGGCTCATAGTTAAATTTGCCAAAAACTACTCAAAATTTGCATGATTTTTACACTTTTTCCACAAAAATGCCATTTTCACATAATTTGATGACATCACTGTGACGTAATAAACAAGATATAGTGAAATTTAATGTTATTTTTCTATACCTTGTTCATCTAAGAACTGATCTAGAATAATTTAACTTTAGTTCAATTATTTTAAAAAAATGGTAAATTAGGGGGCCAAATTTAGCACTTATCATATCTTGTCCTTTTGGTATATCTAGAACATGTAGAAGAAAACAACACATAAATCTAGGTGATTCTAATATTTGAGCGAAATTAATTTTTCCCTGAATTGATATATCAGAAATATTAAGTCCTAAAACCATAAAATGTTGTTTGAAATTTTGAGGTCTCATGAAATTTGTGAACGTGATATGTCTCATCTTTTTTTCTCAATAAAGTTGAAAGAAATTACACTTGTCAAGTAAAAGTGCATCACATGCATTTAAAAAATATCCTGTTACGTAACCAAGCACGATCTCTGAACATGTAATTTAATATTTTTTATTTAATCCTCCCCCACCCAACGACAACATGTCATATTATTGAAAAGATTTAATCAAGAAGATATTTGAATAGATAAAAGAATTTTCTTTCATAAAAACAGTTTTTAAAAAACTTGAGCATATTTATTAGGCCAAGAAATAAATTTATGTCTGTTAAGGGTTACATTGTTTAAAAAAGTTAGGTCACATAGGTAGGCAAAACCATTTAAAAAAAAAAAATCTTATATATAACCTTATGGAAGGTTTCTTGACTTTAATTATACTTGATAAATTTACTAGCATTTTACCCAGTATTACAATATTATAATGAACTGCACAAAATAGGGTAGGCCCGAAACCCCAATCAGACATATATTTTTTGCCTTAATACTTTATCATGCAATATTACCCATCAATCACACTTAGTATGGGTTAACTATACAAACAAGGTTCTCTATAATTATACCATTTAATACTTAATCAAAATTTTATTCACCATATAATATTCAAATATTAAAATTTTAAGATTTAAATGCATAAAATAAAACCTTGATTTATAGGGGTACATTTTTTATAGATAACCATGAATTATTCATTTATTTTCATTTTATTACTAAACTCCACATCATAATTATTTAAATGTCTATTTTATGCACATATCAATATGATAAAATCTTTAGAAAATTTACCACATATTATATAAGTTTTAATTCTTTCTTTACTCAGATTTCACACCCTCTGCACTTTAATTTTCATCTAGTATCAATCGGTCAATGATTGTCAAAAAAATAACATGCACCAATAAGCAGGAATTTGTAGGTCGAAAATTAGAACATTGAAAAATCTAATTGTTGTGGCAATCTCCAAGATCAGTGAATAAACTTTAAAAAATCATCTTCCACTTAAGACATCATTTCTCTTGACGTCATTGAGAACTGATTTTTTCAAATTTTATACAATCCAATAAAGGAGTAATTTGCATATCATGATTTAAGAATGTTTCATGCTGTTCTGCAATGATTCATAAGAATAAAAATATTTTGTAAGCTTTTGAAATAATTTGGAGCAGAAAGAAGACATCATCCCTTTTCTCACTGCAATAAACATTTCTTTTTGAAAAATTTATACAGCATGGTGGCTAAAAGATTTGTCAAACATGAATTAGGTATGACCAGAAATAAACAACATTCCATTCTGAAATATTTACAAACCTACATGTATTAAGGATACAAAATAAAGACAATTATTTGATGATTGTCTCAGTTCCGAAAATCCATTTTTAACATATAACCATTTCTTTAATCCCCATCTCCAAAAGAAGGGGGCATATAGTGTTCGGACCCGTTCGTCAGCTCCATCCCATATGTTGCGAGATGGGGCATTATATGTCTTTTGGACATATTCTTGTTCTTTATAATTTCGTTTAAAATCACTAAATAATAGAAATTTAACAAAAAAATCAAAGATAAATGGAAAAAGCTTCCATTCAGATTTTTTTATATGTGCCTTGATTTGAAAATTCACTTTTACAGGTACAAATCTATGGTGATTTTTGTTGGTTCATACCTTGATGTGTATGTGTATTAAGTTACATAATAATACCATACTTCCTTTTTTAATAAAGAAACTTAAACCTGAAGGTAAAACTGTTTGGCAGAGACAGACAGATGGACAGACAAAAAAAAAAACAGACAAAAAGCAGACATAAACACTATATACCCGTATACTTTCAGAGACAGGACATAAAAACACATGATGCACTGACTTGCAGCATTTCATCATATGAACCAAAGAGCTGATGTGGGAAATTTAATTTTATCATTTTAGGTTGTTCTTGCCCATTTGCAAGTTTCATCTCGTATGCCATGAAAAAACTGCCCAAACCTAAAGGTAAACCTGAGTTGAAAAGAACAGTGGATGGATAGACAAACAAATCAAAACCCTTCTAATTTCATAGACGGTACATAAAACAAGTGTGGCCACTAAAAGTATGTCTCGCCTGCCGGCACCATCACTAAAATCAACTACCTAAGCTTTCATTTCTTGATATAAACACAAAAAGTGTCTGTATACCTAAAAACAGATGCCTAGTTATTATACTATTCAAGCAATCCATTGTCCACACAAGTATTACAAAAAGTTTTCTGTCTGAAAAAAAGACCTAAGTTCACAGAGTCACTGGAGCCTAAAAATGAGGTCATGGTGACATGGTCACATGGCATGGTGACAGTTGCGTTGTCCATAACGGCAATTGTCTGTTTACCCAATATCAGATGCCTAGCTATTATAACTTTCCAGCAATTCATCATCCACAAAAGTCTTACAAAAAAGTTTTTTGGCCTGAAAAAAGACCTAAGTTCATAGTCACTAGAGCATGAAAATAGGGCCAGGGTCACATGGCATGGTAACAGTTGCGTAGACCATAACCTAAACTGTCTGTATACCTAATATCAGGTGCCTAGCTAATATACTTTTCCAGCAATTCATCGTCCACAAAAGTCTTACAAAAAAGTTTACGGCCTGAAAAATATACGGCCTGAAAAATTACCTCAGTTCACAGAGTCACTGGAGCGTAAAAATGGGGTCAGGGTCACATAGCATGTGACAGTTGCAAAGACCATAACCTGAACTGTCTGTATACCAAATATCAGATGCCTAGCTAATATACTTTTCCATCAATTAATCGTCCACAAAAGTCTTACAAAAATGTTTACGGCCTGAAAAAAGACCTAAGTTCACAGAGTCACTGGAGCGTGAAAATGGGGTCAGGGTTACAAAACATGGTGACAGTTGCATAGACCATAACCTGAACTGTCTGTATACCAAATATCAGATGCCTAGCTAATATACTTTTCCAGCAATTCATCGTCCACAAAAGTCTTACAAAAAAGTTTACGGCCTGAAAAAAGACCTAAGTTCACAGAGTCACTGGAGCGTGAAAATGGGGTCAGGGTCACATGGCATGGTGACAGTTGCGTAGACCATAACCTGAACTGTCTGTATACCAGGCATGGGGTAATGCAAAAATGCATTGCAATGCATTACATTTTTTCAAGTAATTCAATGTAATGTGTAATGCACCATTTTTTGCATTACATGTAATGGTAATTCAATGCATTTCTTTCTCAAAAATGCATGTAATTCATGAATTACAAATGAATTACATTGCATTACTATTAATAAATTTGAAAATGAAGAAGGGTCAGTAAAATTTTCAACATATTATAGCAGGATTAAGTAATTATGAAATCATTAAACAATTGTTCTAAAAAATTTGAAGTGAAGCCATACAAACACAAAATAATTAAATATTTTCTTTTGACACTGTTGTAAAAACAACTTAAACAGAGTGTCAAAACAACTCTTCTGTCAATATCAAATGGCTTCAAGTTAAAAATATTAATTAAATTATTCATTTGTATTTATTATGTTTATAGTGTATATCTTTAACAGAAGAAAGTTGACCAAGAATGTTGAATAGGCAAATAAATTTCAAATTACCCAACAGAATATGCAAAAATGACATATTTTTCGATTGTTAATCCCCATTCAGTAATACATTTTTTTTGTACTATGTTATCTTCCTTGACAAAAATGATAAAATATTTTAAATAATTTTTAAAATGCTTTAAATTCAACTTTACCATGTTTACAACTGCTAATTTTTGTACAGATCACAAGATGGCTTTTCAACAAACTATGCCTATCACCATGTATAAAAAAATATACATTGAAAAAGATGTTTTAGTACTTTGAAACAAACCAAGTTTTTGCTTAGCAACTTTTTATTATTCTGTTTTGCTTTTATGCCAAGACAAACAATGTATCAGAATACAAAAGTTTATAAGTTCTGACTTATTAAGTTTTAATTAGAAATCTTTTAAAGCAAAATTTACCAAGGTATGATGGATGTTGCAAACAAGTTAACGGAACTTAAAAATGTAATGGTAATTCAATGCATTACTTGGCTAAAGTAATGGTAATTCAATGCATTTCTTTTCAAAATCCTTGTAATGGTAATGGTTATTCAATGCAAGTTTTCCTGATGTAATGGTAATTCAATGCATTACATTGCAATGTAATTCACCCCATGCCTGCTGTATACCAAATATCAGATGCCTAGCTATTATACTTTTCAAGCAATTCATTGTCCACAAAAGTCTTACAAAAAAGTTTACGACGCCGCCGCCGCCGCCGGAAAGTAATACCTATGTCTCGCCTTCCGCGACTATTCGTCGCAGGCGAGACAAAAACTATTACCTTGACTTCCTTGGTGTTATAAACCATGGCTACATTATCTACTTTGTTTGTCAGTTTTATCGTCGCTGTTCTTGTTCCGTCAATTACGCCATCAATTGAGCCTTTGACTGGTACCCTAATTTCGGTGTTCCAGTTTTCAGCAGTTATTGTCACTGTACATGACTTGGTGTTGCCACCCTCTTCAGGAAAGACAATCTGAGTGAGGGAAGAACCTAAAATTTATCAATTATGAAAATTAGGAAATTCATCTACTCTGACAATGCTATTGTTTTATTCTGTCATAATACTTTTAGCCTTCAGGCCAAAAATAAAATATGACTGTTTACCATAGCCCTACACACCTACTGGTTTTTGGATATATGAAAGCCAAGCAATCTAGACCACTAAATAGCCACCAATATTTAAACAGAGATTCCCAAGGTGAAAATGACTTTACCAGACATTCGGTCTGGTAAAGCTTCTGCTTTTACCAGACCGAACAGTTTTTAAGAGTTTTTTGCAATGTTATGGTAATCTAAAAGCAGAACTTTTACGAGACTTCCAGACCGGCGGATACAATTTTTTTCAGGACTGACTGAATTTTTACCAGATTTGTCTGTTGGTCTGACGTCCTTGGGAATCTCTGAATTAAAAAAATCTTCTTGACTCATTCTTATACAACATGTACAAATACACATAACACCTTCTCCCTTATTTATTGAACTATAGGATTTTTGAAATAAAACTTTATTGCTATATAATTATACTATAAAGTTTTGGTTTAACAAATGGAATAAAGAAATAAGAGACCAACTGCATTTTATATGTATATGAATCTCAAACAGGTGTGATAAAAAGCCAGTTCTTTTGACATGTTTGAACTAAAAGAGTTCTGGTTGAAGCATCTAACGAGTTTGTTAATTTAGTGTCCATACACCAGTATTTTAATGCTTTTTTTAACATGGCTGTTTTTTTAAATTACACAATTTGTAATTTTCCAGCTTTTATCAAAACACATTACCAATTTGATATTCATATAGGTAGAAAAGTTAAAGGTTAAATTAGAGTTCGGTAATGCCTGCAAAATATCTCCCATATTTCCCGAAAAAATTATAATTTCAATGGACCATAACTTTTACTATAGATTTTGAGTATGAAAGTCTCTCGGTTATAATATGCACAACTACCATACATATGATTTGTAACTTTTCTAATTCTGTTTAGCTTCTCATAAGAAAACCAAAAAAAAAAAATGAAAAAAAAAAATGAAAAAAATAAATTAACGTTAGGCCATTGTTATTTTATTTTTAGTTTTACAAACCCGCCGACCCTGAATTTTCCCGATTTGGAAAAAAAATAAAATTCAGAAACTTCGTTTTTTTTGTTTTTTTTTGCCTTCCGCCGCGGTGCTTTGTCGTTAAAAATATTTTTTTTGGTTTTTAGTTGTATTTCAAAAACTGAATCGGAAAAACGCTTAAAGAAACGGATTTTTTACCATGTGCTGCATGTTAGAAAAGTACTTAATTTAAATGACCACGATGTCTCGGTGGTTTTGTATCATCGTGTTTGATGTTGATTTGACTTTACAAAAAAACAAATTCGTGAAAGGAGACAGTGAGGCCTCAGTTGGCCAGATTATTTCAAACGAGGTTGAAATTTTAAGGCCGATAAAAAGCGCATATGGAAGCGCCTCATATTTACTTGGAAAAGGACACGGGGCCATACGCACATGCACTTTATTATTGAATTTTATATAAATATAAACATGTTCGACATAATAGATGTATTAAATACACAAAAGAAAAACCATGCACTACAGTATTGTCAAAACAACATATATAGAATCAAAGTCAATGAAAAACACAAAAACATGTCAGAACAATATATTGAAAATTAGTCTGCAGTCTTGGTTAATATACATTGTAGTAACAAAAAACAACTGTCATGTTTAGAAATGATAAACCAACACAACTGACACGAATGAAAGAAAGCATCATGCACCAAATAGAGAATTGACTTTTTTTTTTTTTTTTCCTCCGACCAATAACTAATTTGAAAGAAATACGTAAAACGAACAAACTTAAAAAAAAAATTAAAAATTATGATTTTTTTTTTTTTTTATTCCTTCCTCCTACCCATGGGTTTTGTCAGTAAATTTCGTAAAACTAAAAATAAAATAACAATGGCCTTACTTACCCCCAGGACATGCAACAGGATTATCTCCAGTGACTTTAAGTTCCACAAATACTGTACAATCATTGCTTAGGTCACCTGCTTGACAGTAGACAACAGGAGGAACATTTGACGAAAAAATAACCAAGCCAGGTTCTCCTCCCTCCTGTACCAGCAATGATGAGCCATTCTTTATCTGAAAAACAGATCAATTCAATTACTGTGAATAAAACAAGAAAGTTTTTCATACAATTGAACAAGCTTGGGTGCTTGTTTATTGTAATGTTACCATTGCTGGTTAAAAAAATCAAATAAAAAAATATTCAGCAGTTTGTTCAAAGATGGTTTCTTTCGCCAAACTTGATGATTAATAGCTGCTCTTACATGTACATGTAAAAGCCATTCAGATTGAATTTCTTTAAAAAATTCAATGAAATCATCAATCCTTAAAACAGCTAACAAATTTACCTGAATATCATGTTGACCCTTTGAGTTTAAACAAAAGTTGTGCAAAAGTATACACACTTCACCCTTCCTCCTTTACAAGAATGACATGTGTCAAAACAATGGACCAATCAAAACATTACTAAAGTACATCTAACGCCACCCATGACATGTCAATTGAAAAATCCAGATTGAACTGGAAGAAAAGCATGCTTTCCATGCAACAATGCAATTGACCTTGAAGACCCAGATTTAAAAGTACATGTACTTTTATGACCTTTGTTTAATTGCTTTGTACTTTTAAAAATAAAATATGGAAAAAGAATAAAATCAAATCAAATCAGAGTCATTTAAGTGTATAACAATGCTTACTTTTCTGAAGGATGCATGCTATTTTTTTTAAATAATCAATAGGTTCTTGCTATGATGAATTAATTGAACGAATATAATTTTGTTTTCCAGGTCTACATTGATATCTAAATTTTGAAGGTAGAAAATATTTCTTTTTACTGGCTATTTCATAGGGTTTAGCATTAGCATTATTTAGCTGTAAGTTAGATCTATATCAAAACAAAATAAATTCCGACTTTCAGTGGTTTTTAGTGTTATTGCCAACAAATGGCTAAAACTGAATTAGATATGACATCTTTATTTATAAACAGATGTCAAACCATGAAAGAATTTAGGGACCGACCATTTAACTTTAAAATTCTGAAAATTATTTTTATCTAAATAATTTAATTTATCAAATAAAATTTCCTTTTGAAAATTTTCTTTAATAGTAAGTTTATACTGTTTAGGGACGGACCATTTAACTTGAAGGGGGCGTGCTTGGTTTTTTGTTTTGGTCAGAAAATTTTTTTCCACAGAATAAAATATTTATTTTTCAAAGGTGTCACAACAATATTTTTTCTTCCTTATTTGCATTATTTTATATGACAGAAATCCTTCAACAAAAATTTTTTTTTTCTTATCCTCTGCTGCCAAAATATTTTTTTCATCAATTTTTTTTTCAGAATTTTAAAAAAGTTATTAGAACTGAGATAGGGAGACTAATCATAACTTTTTTTTTCATGACTTTATACCTAATTCAAAGCTCTTACTGTGTGCTTTGTGAATAAATGATTGATTTCATTTACAATATTTTGTAAACAGTAAGAAGATGGAGTTACATTTTGTACCAACAATAAAACTGTCTTATTACTTTACTAGCTACTAAGTAAAACAACATTTGTAGTATAAATTCTAAGTCATACAGTCATGACAGTATAAAACATATTGTAAACCAATGGCTCAAGAATAATAAGGTGAATATGGCATCAATATATTACCCAGTAATATTAGGTACTTTAAACCACTTCATAGGTTAAACATCATTGCTACACAATTGTATTCTCATACTTCATAGAAATGCATGCATGCAGTATAGAATGTTCATGGTAACATATTCCATTGAGTGTAAATGTATGTGTACTTTATCTGAGATTTTACTTTAACTTCTAACAAAAGGCTTGCTGCATAACTGTTCTATAAATGACTTGATCAAAATGACTGAACATATACTCACCTATAGTTCTAAATTTCTGGTTAAGGGGCTTACCCCATCTGAATATTATAGCAGCTCTTCAGGGACTATACTAATGACATGATCTAAATTTCTGGTTCAGCTGAAGGTCTACAGGGTTAGAATATTTTAAAGGACAAGCGATAATGACTTCACCCTAATTTAAAGCTGAGGAGTCTTTGGGATAAGACATTAGTTGACTTTAAAGAAATGGCTTCATTAATACCAATAATTAAAATGTGACTAAGCACATACCTGAATTTCCGGCCGGAAGAAATTTGTTGATTTTTTTGGACTAAGTCTGTTAGGACAATCGAAGTCATGACAAGCCTGGACTGAACATCTGATCTGAAATTTGTAAAGTATAAATCTGATAATTTTTTGGGGGCACTCATTTACATAAAATTACCTGAAAACACATGTCAGATTTTAATTCTATTTGCATCAGAAAAAATAAACACAGAATTCTATTGTAGCATCTTCATTGTTTAATTAAACGTGATGTGCACTCGGACATGTCAAATGTCATTGCTTTTACATACACAATCAAATATCATAGTAAAACTTAAAAAAAAAAAAAAAAAAATTGTTTTCAAGTCAAGAAGACAATGTTTCTTTACTAATTAATTCTCAACATGTCAATATAACATTTCCTTGAGGGAAACCCAACCCCTGCTTCACCATTCCCACTACATATCTTCAGATATGCTTATGACATACTTGTAAGTACTATAAGTCGAGAACACCTACCTTTGAGGTTAGTTCTAAATCTGAGGCTTTAACTGTTAGGGTACTGGATGACTCTGAGACAGGTAACAGGCCTTGGGACAAGATCTTAATATTATTATCATCCCAGGTAACATAGTGCTGTACTACGGGACTAATGTCTACCCCAAATCTACAGGTCAGCTGGATATCATCGGGTCCATTGTAAACTAGCTCTAGGTCTGGAAGGCTTTGGACCTCTGGAGGTTCTGGATCTAAAATATCATTATAATTTAATTTGATTATTCATTGTATCTTATTCATGAAGAATAATATGAAAAGGATTGGAAAGCGGAACCAAGCCTATATATTTCCTCTCCTTATTAATATCATGTTTATTTGTTTCATAAGTTGTCTTAGTTTTTACCTAAACTATATAAAAATCTTTAATGTTCTTAAGTTTCTCAAACAGGTTTTAGTTAGATATAATAATTATAACTGTACAAAAATGTAAAATAAAATACAATATAATTCATGTATAGAGGTCTATGGATTTAATAATGCTTTACAAGGTGAAACAATACAGTATGGAAATTTGCCTTCAACTCCTTCAGTACATTAAGTACAAGTTCTTCTTCACTTTTCCATGATTTTTTTGTTATTGACCCCTTTAATTTACCAAATATGATTGTAACATCATAGATGCCTAAAGCTTTTATTTTGAAAGTTTCTAGAATTTCTTCACACTTTCCATAAAATACAAACCTTGAATAGGACAACCATGCAACTCGAAACGAAAACATGGTTCCTCTGTAAAGTTTGCTATGACAAGTCTGACTCGTCTTACTATAGGAGATGAAGAGACACCCCAAGATCCTAACTGCTCAACATTTGAAGGATCTAAAGTTATTGTCTAAAAATAGAATGAATTTCAATGAATGATACATATAAATTAAGAAGTTTTTTGTTAGAAACAATGGTGATCAAAAGTGAATATGTGCAACTGTTTTCTTAAATGATCATCAAGAACATAATTATCTATTTCTAACCTTTTCTGAAATGTTCAATGTTTATTTTCATGATTTTATAAAGTTGGACATGTGCAAAGCATAAATAAATGTTCTCAAATGAGTGCCTTACAACTAATAAAATGGTGTCCCTGTGAATTAAGGGTCAGATGGAGATGTAGATATTGTCATTATAGCTATAGTCTTGTTGATCATGTTTATGCTTACATTTATCAGTAGCTTTAAAATAATAAGAGATTGAGTGTGAGCATGGTGAAGGTTTTAGGAATCTTTAATGAAAAAAAGTCATACATGTAAACAGAAGGTAACCAGAATAAATCATGGATCATGGACCTTAGGCAGGTAATTAGCACTCCTACATGTAAGTACATGACAGTCATGTACAAATCTATGTGTAAAGTTGTACACATAACTCTGTTCTATAAATACATGGTAAATGTCCTAAATCAATCAAAACCCAAGTAATCAAAATTATATAACCTTACTTGAGAAAATTGCAGTGCTCCAGAAGTGCTATCTGCTAGTTCTACTTCTACATCCAGCTCAGTGGGCCATTTTGTAGTGCTTCCTTCTGGCCTTGCTATCCTGACTGTCCTCAATAGTGTGGGCTGGTCAAAGGTTACCTGGATCCATTCCCCCACCTGCTGAGTGGACGGACACCAAGCAGCAAATGTTTCTCCTGAAAAATAGTTGAGATATATTGTACTTTAGTGAATACACATCACATGTACATATCAGCAATTGTACACAACACATAACGTTATCCATGAATGTAAACTTAGAGAACCTGTAGTAGTAACATAAAAAAATAGCATTTCAAAATGTCATTTTGGGAAAAAAAAGACCGGTCTCTGGGGAAAAAATATATTGTTTTTCATTTAAAAAAATACTATTGTGTACTTACATGTTAGATAAATTAAAGAAATAACTAGAAACCCTGTCAATACGTTTTTGAAGTACTGTTCTAGCGAACACATGCATGTATTTTGATAGGGTAACAAACAATAGGGGACTGAAACAGTTTTTCTGTAATCTATCGGCAATCGTCAGTCATGTCAGTGGCAGTCGTGAGCTTTGAGGCGAAATTTTATTAGATCTCCTGTAACGGTAGAGGTTTACTTTTCAAAAGAAAATGCTTGCTTTTATGAAGTAAGGTCTACTTTGATAAACTAGTCTAGGTGTTTACTTTTGAATAGTAAACCTCGGGGTAAACCTATCTAGAAACCTTTACTTTTCACAAGTAATCCATTCTACATGATCAGACAGCGCCTACTGGCCTTGTTGAAGGCTGCTGGCGCTTGTCAATTATGGTTTTTCTAAATTACTGCTTGTTTTGTGAGTTGTGTCGCGTACACTTATTCCACCGACAGGGATTAAATAAAACTGATGGTTTTGGACATCCCTGTTCCACATCTCAATTATTGTCTATCATCAGTAATGATCAGTAATTTAAGAACAGGCTTTTCAAAAGTTAATCCGTTTACATTATAATATTAAAGTGCAACTAAAACGCCTATAACAACTTTATTTCATTTTATAGATCTTAATTTTCTAAGATCAAAGCAAAAAACCCGACTTGATTCCGATGACAAATAACAAAGATATTGACAATTTAGTGTTAATTTCTTAAAATCTCACCTTTATAACTTCCGCTTTCGCGTAACTAATTCCACTGATTGTGCAACGTCAGAGGGGGAACCGATAAATTTGTTTACACTAGTTACAATAGCAAACGGTAGTTTATCTTTACAATTTATTAGTAATGAAATGATAATTAATGCATCCAGAAATGAAATATGTTATATAAAACATGTAAAATATATGTTTAATCACCAAAACTTAATTCAGTATAATCGTGATAATTGTTGAATTGTAGATGAAAAAGTAATAAAAGAAAATCGTAATTTAATAAAAGAAGCTTATTCCTCGAGGCTTATTCTTTTTTAATGATACTGACAAAAAAACTCGAGTTTGATTATCTGTTGCATGAAATGAAGTTTTGAGGAAGAAGCACAGACACGTGTGTGTCCATTCTAAATTTCCTTGGCTTTCAGATATTTTCGGTGTAATCGACACTAAAAGTATTACATATTAATTTACAGGAAGCTTAGACATCACAAGTTATAATTAGATTAGCATTTTGGCATTCACTAATTCAACATTATTTCATGGTTTCCTATACTCTAGCATAGACGTGTACCCGTTTGTTTGTTCTCGCTATTTTTATGGCCCGAACACGTATGTGGATCGGCCATATAGTTTTACCCTTGTCCGGCCGTACATATGTCCGTAACACTTTGCTTAAGTCCTTGATTGAGGTCAATAACTCGGATACTAGATGTTCAGGGTCAATGATATTCCACCACAAGATGTGTCTTCGGTAGCACTACATCATCCTCTAGTAAGTCGCAGTGACCCATATTTTAAGCATGAACGACTTTGGTTAAGTTCTAGGTTAAGGTCCATAACTCTGATACATTTTAAGCACCGGAGGGCCATCTGTGACTCATACACACATTTTTAGTTTAATCATTATGGTGGATTTTTAGGAAAGTTTGACAGATGAGGCCACGCCAAATAATTCATAGTTCGTCAGACAATTCGTGAAAAAAATAAGCAGTAAGCAGGCGAAATGTGTATGCCCATCTACGAACGTATTGCATATTAGTGTTTGGGCGCATCCACCTGTTCGTTCGTCCGTACCAAATGTTATGAGGTGAAGCATTATGATTCAATTCAATTCTTTATTTGTCTAATTTGGTCCCACTGGTGGCATATTACATATAAAAAAAATTGACAAAGACAGACCAGAACTATACAGTAACATTAGAATAACAAGATTATTAAGTAAAAAAAAAATTGAATACACAATGTGATGTGTTTGTATTATTGTTTACAACTATAATAATTAAAGATAATAAATAAGCATAGTACATATTTGTGTTTACTTTGTATATGGCAAAACCACAGCCCAGAGAAGTTTTAGAAGAGAAAATCTATCATGATGATCTGATGATATTTTAATAACAAAAGGAATGGATACTTTTTACTAATTAAATATATTGAAGAACTTCTAAATTTTACTTGTCTGTTTGCAGAGGGCACTAAGGGACTATGCTCTAGGATATGCGTGATGTTTTTAACATGTTTTATTTTACATGTAAACGTAATAAAATTTTAGACGCTAGCTATGAACATCATATGCCCAGTATGAAGCCATTTATTGAAAATACTGTGGACTCAAGGAATTTATCTATTTTATTTTATTTAATTCTATATTTTATTTTATCATGTTTCTATTTCAATACGATAATACAACACTGAATTTGAGAAGATGCTTGAGTTTGAAATTACTTGTCCCCAAATTGTTAATTGCCCCCCTATGGTGACATATTGGTTGTCTAATTTCGTTTAACTTCACACCTGTGTTTGTTTGTTCGTCGCAAAAGGTAGTCCATACTCAGCATGGGTTAATAATTAAGGTAATTATCATAAGGACTGGAATCCTGAAACCGTCCAATTCCGACATAGGCCTGCATATTAGACATATATGATTTAAATTAACACTTTGGACCATAAAGACAACACAACTGTTTAAAATAGATATTATGTTCCTTTGATTGCATCATGTATGTGTACTGATTGCTGCAGTAAAAACTTTCAATTTTGTGGAAATCTGACAATCATAATCGCTTAAATCATAGGATTTAAAGGAGACTGGACACGATTTTTCACTTTTTTATATTATGATATAAATCTGTCATAAAATGCTATTAAATATGAAATACGCCCTTGCTTGTTGATATACACCTTAAAACACCACTTTTTAGGCATTTGTTTATGACCTCTGAAATATGCAAAAAATAATCGGCGATTGAGCCCAAAACGAGGCTTGACGTCACATGGGCCACTGGTCCATCATTGCATATTAAAACAATGGTATAAAGTCAATAAAAAAGAAATCAAGAGAGTTGTTAAAATTAAATTGACAGTTCTTAAAATGCATTTTAATGAATATATTTGACTGCAGTTATCAACAGAAATAAAGGATCGGAAATATTTTTAAAATAATTTTCATGAATTAGATTTTTTAGAGCAGTCAGTCTGTAAAGCTTATTAGTCGTCGCAGCAGAAATAAAGTTTGCTCTGTGCATTTTTACATTATACTACGACTCATTGAATGATACAAGGGGTTCGGAACCCCCATATCCTCCGAATTCTTTTTTTTTTAATTTTCGTGTAGTTGCAAAATAGGTCTGGAGCCAGCATGCGAAACCTCCTTTCGAAAATGTCTGAATCTGCCCCTGCAACGTTAACCGGCCGCAGACCCATTTACTCTGTGAGAAAATTGTTAACTGCTTGCTTACTTTGAGTTATTTAGCACCCGACGGGCAAAGGTCTTTTCCTACCCAGACAAAAGCCCTTACCAGAGCTCAATGTTCAGAAAAAAAAAGACTTAATTAAGACTGATATTCTGGTTTACTCTATTTTGATTTTATCTCTGGTTTACTGTATTTTGATTTTATCTTTTATTTATATTTTTTTCATTGAAATTCAGATAAACGTTACATGCCGAAATTTGGCATAAAATAAGGGTTGTAAATTAATACATCCCGTGGCTTGTGTATTACTTTATTTCATGTTGATTGAAGCTGCAGGTACTTACAGTCGTTTAAAGGTTCAGTGATCATACTGGACTGCCGCACCGCAGGTGTGATACCTGTCAAAGTACTGTGAATTTACAACAGGTGTTACAACCACCCAATGTGAAGTAAGCGGTCAATGCTCACACCAGAGTTAATTTGCAATTTGCATCATAAATCAATTAGAGTTCGTCTAGTTCTTCAATTTTGTTTGATCCTGTGTTTACTTTGAAACATATGGAAGAGGGATATCTTAGAGGTGTCGGGTTCGTCCATAAGTAGATCCGTAAGTGTCGGACTTCAAGTTCCTATTTAGGGGCATCGGAGGCATCAATGGACACATTCCTTTTTTTATTTCAGTTCAAACCTAAATTGTCGCGTTCTTCTGTTCAGTGTAGAGACTTCACAATAAATATCGGGACATGATCACACAGAAAGAATAAAACAATACAGTCACTAGTATTTGTAACATTTTGACAGAAGCTAACAATATACTCTGCAAAATGGTTTAAATTTATATGCTGCATGATAGGGTGATATTGAACGCCCCTTCACGTTAGAAACATTGAATTATTACAGTGATTCCGAAGCTTTTCAGACCTTCAGACAAGTCCAGCAAAAACTGATTCGGTCCATCAAAGATTTTAGGAATTTTATATTGAAATGTTAGCACACATGCATCAAAATGTATGTTCGGTCTGGGAAAAGTAAAAAAACTTTCGGAATCACTGTTATTAAACATCAGCTCGTATAAAACTTAAATCTCAGCTGAGATGATGTATGCTTTTTTGCTGAACCAAATACCGGTCATGACACCAACCGTTACATATTTTGGTCTCTTTTTAGAAATAGCAAATAGTAATTATAAAATAAATATTTCGGTCAAATATTTTCAGAAAAAAAGTTATATATGTAATGGAAATTTATATTTTATGATCAATGAAATCAAAATATTGATAATTAATTCATTTTGAATAAGAATTACCAAGAATCTTGATGGAATTAATGCAAGCCGGTGCATGGTAGTGGAATTATTCCAACCTATTTTCTTACAACAAAAAAGTTTGGCTATCCCCATGCAAAACAAAACTCCAATCAGCTTGTAAATCGAACCCCTTTTTAAACAAGAATTAATTGACTCAGGTGCTCCGAAAGATATTTGCAGTTAAATTTTGCTTGTTGAAAAATAACAATTTGATCAAATCTGCTACAGAAAACCATGACAAAAAAAAGCCAACAGCTTAAACAATACAGATAAAGGTGCACACATAACCTATACGACAAATACTTAAAAAGTAAAAAATATTTTGTGATTTTGTGACTGCCCTGTATGGCCGATATGCGCGACCACTTCCAAGTTAACGTGACATCTATGACTGCCTTCAAAGCAGTCGCGTCTTTGTGATAGGTCTTGTAAGGCTAACTTTGTAAGGCTAAGTCGACCATGGCAACGTCACGGGCGAGCTGTAGCAAACCTCAAGAAGACCTTAGTCAACTCTCGTTTCAACTTGAGTTCACGGTGCTGACTGTGAATTTGTTGTATTGTGGTTTTATTAGTTTGATGTATGATTCGTTTTTGTGGTGATTTTATGTTAACTGATATAGTTGTCTTTGACATTCGATTGCCTTATTGGTTACACCTTCGGTTCTTTATGACAGGCCTGCTATACATGCCATTGTAATGAGATTTTATTAAAGCTGGGCTGGAGTTACACAGGCCAACTTGTATGTCTAGAAGCAGAGGTACCAATGGGGTATCCGAATGTCAAAAGTCCGAAAGGGGAGACTAAATCAGTAAACACAAACAAGAACGGGACAAAAACAGACAACACGTAAAACATGGAAACACAAAACAACTGAATATCAATCAACAACGCGAACTCCAGTCGAAACAAGAGTGAACTCAGGTGCTCCGGAAGAGTAAGCAGTTCCTGCTTGCTATAGCACACCCGTCGCGTTGCCAATAGTCCATTCAGCGTGTCAAATCCAGTAAAGGAAGACAAAACAACACACTATGACAAACCAACATCTGCACTCATCTGAGAGATCGAAATCCCATATTTGTCTATAAGTGCATGATGTCTTCCGTAAAATTTCTTGAGTGAAGACAGCAACCGAGGAGCAACATAACCCTGTGTGAGCAATTTTTGCGTCAGACGTGTCGCTCTGCTAAGGAAATCGATGTAAGTCCCGCACGCTCTGGAGTAACGAATCAATTGAGATACGTAAACTCCATAAGCTGGAGCTGACGGAATATTGCTACACAAGAAGGGGAAGTTGACGATTGGAAAGTTGAAGTCATCACGTTTGTCATAGAGCCTTGTTGAAAGTCTTCCTTGAGAGCCAATTTCGAGATGTAGATCTAAATATGAAGCAGACTTCCTAGAATCCGTTGTGTCCTTTATCTCAAGCTCCTGTGGATATATGAGATGGAGAAAGTCACCAAATCGAGAATTGTTTAGTGAAAGGACATCATCAATATAACGGAACGTGAGGTTGAAAGAGAGAGCTAGTCTACGGTCTTTTTTGTCTAGAAGAGATTGCAAGAAGTCTGCTTCATATGAATGAAGAAACATTCTGAAGTTTTTCAACTACTTTTGTTTGCGTCCCTTTTCCGTATTCTACTGTTTTAAGGGAAGGGGCTTCAAATTATTCTAAGTAATGTCTTTTAGCCCAGGTTGCAAAATAACATATATGAAAAATTAATATTTTTTTCCACAATTTTTTCATAAAGGGCCAAGGTCTTTCATCTCCCAAATCGAAAATTTCCTTCGCAAGCTAACGACTACATCATCAAATCAATATCAAAGCTAAACAAACTGGTGTAATGACGCCACCAGAGCTTTGAGTATAGGGATCAATTGAATCAGAATCTCCATATGATGCAAACTGGTTAATTTTGATTGAATTTCATTACTATATAGCGCAACATGACTGGCATCATCTTGGCATTTTATATGCATAAACTTTTTAGGCAAACCTCAATGGCCATCACCTGACTTTGCATAGCCAGTACATTTACACCTTAGACTAATAGTATATGTAACATAAGAAAAAAAAAAATACAGACTTTTAAACCTCCCCGGTTCTACAGACTTTTTACCCCCTCCCGTATCTACAGACTTTTTACCTCCCCCCTCCCAAAAGGAACACTTCTAGCTTACCTGAACAGCATTCATATCGACTAAATCCTACTTGTAGATCACTACGTATAGAAGAGTAAGTGATTTGTTCATCTGTGATGTTTCCACTTTTCATTCCAAGGGGAACAATGGTACATTGTTGATTGTCTGAAAAAGAAATAAAAGGCACTAGTACATACATATAGATTATAATGTTTCATGATTGTATCTGGCTTTTAATTGCAACAATTTAGCAAACAACGGCAAAACTACCTAACTCAAATGTTAAAGAGGAAAAAAGGCAAAACATGACTAAAGAAACTCTATAAAATTGAAGATCGCAAGGGTTCTGGCTTGGTATTATCAAACCTTATGCATAAGCTTTGACGTTTTTGATGAAGAATTGCCAAAATATTCATATTCATAAAGGTCAGAACTAATTGTTTTATTATAAGCAAAAGCATCCGGTAATCTTGAACTAAAGCTGAATGTACTTTCTGTCAAAATCAAGCAAAATTAGTAAATTTAAGGGGTGCGCCATTTGAAAGTATTGTATGTTGCTGTAGCTAGGGAGTAGCAGTCATTTTTGCTTTGCCAATAATCATTTTGATTGGAGTGTGACGCACTTTAATAAAGTTGTAAATATTTAATATTTGGTCTTGTTTGTTTAGCAGGTTGAGATATTTGCACCTATTCTATTGCACCTCAAATCCGATAAAAAAAATTCTTATTTCAATAGATATGATAGACAACTGTTTCTGCTTTTTCCTATACGTCATTGAGATTTTCTTCTATTCATTATATAAAACTATTTTGAATTAGACAGGTTCAATAACCTTGGGTTTTTCACAACCGAGTAACGGTATATAGCTATCAATTTAAAAATTTGTAAAAAAAAATATAATCCTCGTATATTGTTGTATAGTTTATGACTGGTGTGGCCTTCAGTGATCATTCTTTTTTTTTCATTTAAAACCAAAAGTACACCTATGAAGTGCTGGTTACTGAGGTAGCACTCTAACAGCGTGATGATAATAATTCGCTCTGCATTGATAAACTGGGCTGGTCACGGTTACAAGCTCGCTTTCAGATGTACGATTTAGATTGAAAATATTTATTTTTTCGAAATTTTATCTGATTTCAAAACACCCGTATCTTAATTAAATTTGTTTTGACATATTTTGTAAAAAGTAAATTTCAAAACCATTCAGGAGAATCATCGTACTGTGAACAGACGATGGTATATTTTTTTTTTCAACAGAGAACACATGTTAAGACTTATCGTTTATTTATGCATTTTACCTATTACATGTTTCTCTAAAACGATGGGAAAAACTTAAACTTACTAACTTAGTAACTTAACTTTCAAACCGTTAAACTTAGTAACTAACTAAACTTTCAACCGGAATACGTATACGTTACTGTAACAGTGAAAGTGTTTGATAAAGAATTGTACATAATTCTTAAAATTTCAGTAAATATGTATAATAACTAAATGGCTAAGGAAATATATATAATTCCTAATTCTAATCAGTAATCTACATAATTACTTATTTTTATAAAAATGTTTATACAGATCTATCTTCTGTATTGCTATTTAAAGTAAATTTGTAGAGTACATGTTTTACATACTGTTGAAATCGTCAATCTCTTAAAAACAATTCTAAATAACTTGAATTGTTCAATTCTTCTATTTATGTACTTATTTGGTGATTTTATATATGATGAAATGCTCCAAAGCTCACATCTAAGACGCATGGAGATAGTTGCAAAGGCAAGCGGTGTTGCCAGTGATACATCAGAAGAAGAAAAAATATGCATTTGCAAATGTTTTATTTTGTTTAATTAGATACTGCTGAAAACATGTCGATAAAAATACGAACCGCTATCTCTTAACGGAGTGGATCGTAACCAATGGCTTGTGAATATTGAATACATGCAAAAGGCATAGAGGTACCATTGTGACTTTCGAAAATGAAAAGTCCGAAAGACAAAGACAAAATCACGAGAACAATGCGAAGATACAGATAGTACACAAACACACACAAAAATCTGGATAGCAATCAACAAGGCGAACTCAATTGGTAACATGAGTGATTTGGGCCCGGCTGCTTAGAAAGGGTTAGCCGTTTTTGCTTTTTGCAACTAAAAACGACTTCATTGTGAGTCAACTATGAAGATATTTTACTTATAACATAAAAATGACTGGTCTAAAATGCAGGAATCGTGTATAGGGTTAATTTTGGCTAGAGCATCTCTGATGAGTTCTGAATAGACGAGACTAATTCGTGTCAGGCACAGGAAAATCTATTGCCTGGGACTAAGTTTTATTTTTTTTTCTTACCTTGAGAAAAATAGCATGCGAAAAATGAGATGAAATAAAACAATCTAATTCCACTAAAATAATTCATTTTAATCCTACTGCATGTATTTGATTGTCATCTTGAAAACCGAACCATAATCTAATAAGCTATAACTCATAAACTCAGTAATATTTGTAAAAGGTTATGTTTTGCATATTAATGTGTTTAAAACCCAAAACGGGTTATCATTATTTGAAAGTATAAGGTGGGCTAACTCAAGTGGAGCTGATCCAATTGGGTACCTGACATTTGATATTTGTAATAATTTTACATAAAAGAATTACTGGTTTTACATTAATACATTGTATTTTACCAAAATGTTTGGGTTAACTAGATGAAAAGATAAGTTTTGTATCGTTAATGAAATAAACTAAAGAAAGAATGAAAAAGATGGAAAAGATAAAAAAAGAAAGAAAAACAGCAAAGAACTAAAAGCCAACTTTCAATATTAGATTTGATTTTAATAAAGTATACAGTGTGTCAATTTTTATGAACAGATTTCTAAATATTTATATGTCTCAATTTTAGGAGAACATAATAACATGCATCATGTATAAAATCCTCTTTCTTTTCATAGTTTTAAAACCGAATCCAAATTTTTACACATGAATTAGTTATATATTACATAATACTTTATAAATATATTGATGTTTTGAAATAAGTAACATTTCAGAAAAAAAGGCATCTCAAACATGATCAATCATCCAGAAAGCTTATGAAAGAAATGCGCATTTTGGCATAGTGCAAAATCCAACTTTCTCGAAGTTGGAGGTGCACGTAATTATGAAATAATAATAAAGAAAACCTGCAATGGAACAAAAAAAAATAGCATTTGTCCTGCAACATTGAACATTTGTTTTAATATTAATATATTTACATGATGGTATATATTTTTAGTTATGAATAAGTTAACTTCTTTGCTTCTGAGTTGAATCAAGCAGGAATTACATGCGTGATATAGTCAGATGATATTGAATTGTAAAAAAGTAAAAATGTAGCAACAGAAGATAATAAAAAGGGATCACTTTGTTCATAATTCTTTCGTTTTCATCTTTTGAAAAATAATGGCTTTAACGAACTCTTTCAGACTCTGAAACAAAAGACAGGTACTACAGGAGTATCACCGAAACGAACACAACTCGATAGATTAAAGGACCATCGGTGTAGTGGTTAACTCGTCAATTGTGGTTAAATTTCATGAAACAATTTTCTGACTATCTCTTGACACCATTTGCTAGAATGGTCTTGAGGAACGATGCTAGTCCTTCGGAAAGGACGAAAAAAGGATGTCCCGCGTATGTGGAGAGCAATAATATCCCATGCACGTTAATGACCCCTTTGTAGAGTTTTATAGGAGTAGGTTCAATGGGGGCCGTTACAAAAGCCACATTCGCAAACAGCTAGCTAGATCAAGCTAGAGAGGAATTCACATTTAGCATAAAGCTTGTTTTCCAATCAAGAATAAATAAATGTAATTAAACTAAAAGACATCATAAACCATAGGGTGGACCCTGTAGTTTGAACATATTGTTTATACTGGATTCAGAAAAAAAGGCTATACGTTTATGCAAGCCCCTCTCAAGTTTGCACTTTGGCCTTTGTAACGGTTCTCATTGAGTCTTCTATTATCGAACTCTACTAAGGCGTCCTTCACATGCATGAGCTTTTTTCTCCTCAAATGCACGGAACAACGTTTCGTCCTCTCTGAAGGACTGGAATTTTTATTTTAGACTATATATCTGAACTAATGGTGACAGAAGAGAGTCCATGAATTTTTCACTCTTGACGAGAATTGAACCACGAACCATGTTGAAAAATAGCCAATATAAGAATCTTGTTGATGGTGTGATACGTAAATATATCTCAAAATAAGTTGCTATTTAAAATACAGAGCAGTGATATAAAGATACAACGCACAGAAGAAAAATGAAGAAGAGAAAGAAGGAAAGAGAGCTCAAAACAATAATTTTACTTGATCATCTCAATATGAAAACATATAGGTATGACAACAATGGCGAATAGGTTTCTAAGGAAAACAAATCTTCAACAACATTAACCTCCTTCCTTGATTTGCTTTCTGGTTACATAAAATGATCGACGCATATATGAATCTCCAAAATGCCGTATATCCTTTTCCAATCTAGGCGTTTCCCGAATAACATTAGCCAAATCAAACACTCAATGATTCCTTTCTGCATATTATTAAGCCTTCTTAAGAGGAATCCTTGACATTCTATGAACTTCAATGAAAGACTTTTAAAACCCACTATTGATATAGGTTTACTAATGAGAAGGCGAATAATAAGATTATATTTGTATCATCAAAATTCTGCCTTACCCACATCGCGGTCGTATTTGCATTTAATTAAAAGGAAAATTGGTGGAATCTGCGTTGCACTTCTCAATTTGGATATACATGCATATCGTTATGCCAACTAGAACGCATTATCATCATTGTATCTTTAACCAGTTTAATTGATCTACCCTAATTGATCTACCCTTTAGCTTTACAAGCCTAAGACGAATTTTCTTAATTGTAGGGATGTTCAACGCTACCAAAAATCGACTAGTTTTTACTAAACTGAAGTTGACTATCCACTGCTCAAAAGTTTACGTATTATTGAAAGGACTATGAAAAAGAATGCCCTCCTCCAAGCTCAAAAGCTTTTCAGAATATTAAGCGAATGATGTTACCGTCAATCCGTTTTTCTTTAGCCAGATGTGTTCAGATGGAATAAAACAATATGTTTTTAGATATTGCAATAACTTTTGCTAACTAGCAAATTCAGTGGATATTTAGTAAATAATTTTACAATAATTTTATAAATCAACAAGATCAATCGCAACGTCTTGTCTCCCCGAACAATATCATGAATATTGGGCAACCGGAATATTCTAAGTAACTTTAAAAAAAAAACTTTTATTAAAGATAAGTGTTAAAATGGTAATCACAATAATTTTACAACCAACAGTCCAAATAGTCAAAACATTTTATGAATTAAAAGGCGTTTCTAAAGCGCTTGGTTTGAATAAATAGTTGATCTTTGGATAAAACTACGACATAACTTCAAATACTAATGAATGGGTCAATTGAGCTTCGGAACTAAATAGTTAAAATGCAAACGTTTAAGCAAACGTCAGAATGCCTTTTAAATTTTTAGTATTTACATGTAAAGAGAGTTTTCATTTACTAACTCAAAGTCAAGGGCGGATCCAGAAATTTTCGAAAAAGGGGGGGGGCACAGACTGGGTTCTGTGTGTCAAAGGGGTTCCAGACCAATTTTGCTGAAAATCTACACAAAAATTTAAAAATTTCGAAGGAAAAGGGGGGGTTTGACCCACGGGCCCCTCCCCCTGGATCCGCCACTGAAAGTGAAACAATCATGCCTCATGAACAGACAAAACTGTATTAAATTAAGCGGATTTATTAAATTGAAATAAAGCTAAAAGAAAAACAATCGACTTTTTCAACAATCTGCTGTTATTATGCATCATAATGCAATTAGCCATTTACATTCATAAACCTACGATCGTAACGACAAAACAGAACATAAAAACATACCATGAAAAGACAATGAATGTTTTACATGCAACTGCACTGAAGATTTCAATCACCTATAGATAGAAAATATTTAGATATTTAGATATCGGCTTTGAAAAGACCAGACTACAGACAAACCTAACACATCAAATGTTGCGAAACGGACAAGTCCTAGTCCCGTAAAAAGAAGATAAGGGATAGCCAGGTTTTATCAAGCGGAGCTTGTATAAGCTATGAAAAAAATGCCAATGTGTGTTGACAACGCATACAAAATATCGCATTAGAAATTTTATATAAGCGAGAACGCCTCCTATATATAGTGCAGTGACAATTTCAAAAAACGTGCTTATTTTCGGAGTTTAATCAACCGGGTGGACACACGGCTAATTTCTGTTTTATTGTTTAGGGTATACCTTAAGGCAACTTTTTTGCCTGGTCGTAAAGATTTCCCATGGTGCAGTTTTGTTTTTTACGAAGAAAAAGGGGGACTTTCTTGTTTTGGGGAAATTTATGTGTTGACTTTGGTTTACAATTACTTTTAAGAGGGCTAAACAGGGTTAAAACTTGTTAGTGATTTAGGTAGACATATATTTCAAAATTCCAAAACTTCCTTAATGAAGCGTTTTTATTGTAATGTTTTAAATATTTTTCAAATTTAAAAATGCATAAACAATTAACAGAATTTAGGTGTATTTCAGTTGTAATATCTCAATTAAAATAGGTTAATGTCTGTATTTTTTGTAATATAAAATTAGAATATGATCATTGCAAAACATGAGGTTTATTTTTATCTATTTGTGTGTTCTACTTTTAAAAATATGTTTGAAAATTAACGATGGTTCAAATCTGTCAAAACTTGTTTCCGGATTTCAATAACTTATCATGACCGGTACGATTCAGAAATTATAAATTTGTTTATTTTGTACACATTTAAATCGTCTTAAACCCACAGAAAATCCACTTTGCTGACAGCAAATCATTATTTTGAGCAAAATGTAATAAAGCAGATTCTCTTAAAAATAGTTTTTTAATGTAAATTATCATATTTTATAAGTTTTTCAAAATATCTCATGACCAAACTGTTTAACAACAAACTGTAACGGTCCGATATTTTAGTTCAGAATGTGGCGCCATGAATGTCTTCAAAATTTTATTAGCTCGTCTTGTAATATATTGAAAACGTTTTTACCCATTTACTTGCAAGCTTTCGACTGAATGATTACACTTAAATTGAAATTGATACTAATAATAGCAGAAAATGAGATGTGGAATAAGTGTACGCCACACAACCTATTAATAAACGGAAACAACATTGTTTTCCAAATTATTGCATTTTGATTCCAACAAAAAAATGTAAAAGTACATGTATTAAATTCTGAAAGACGAACTGTTTATCTTCCGAAAAAGGTCATGACAGAAAAGTAATTCTTTGAAACGTGCATGAACATTGCATCATACCGTCTGTTATATAGTCAGCATGCAGTTCAACAATTTTATCAAAGAAAAAAGAGAAAAAAGACGGTCTGTCGTCTGGAACTGTGTTTTAGTTTTAATCAAATGATAGCTTAGTAACATTATTTAAAATATATTTCATTTCCACCAGACGATAAAACTAAAGGAAGAAGTATTTTATTTCGGAAACAGTCATTTAACAAAACAAAGATATATCGTCTCTGTGTGTGTTCCAATCTGATACACCTCGAGTGTACAGTAAATATATTTGTTATTATATTTAACAGAGTACCACAATGAAACAAGAGAAGTCGGCAAACTGTTTTTTTTTGTAGTATACGAACCTTAAATCAAGGTTCGCAAAAAAAACCCTTAAAATTTGATTCCAAGTTTAAGATATATATTAGCACAAAGACTCTATTCGTTACAATGACAAGTTTGATGCCTCCCCACGTCATTTCTAGCGAGAGGCATTAAGGTATGCTCATGTCCGTCCGTACGAATTTCTGTCAAGCTTTCCCCAGAAACCGTATTTGATAATGATTTGAAATTTGGCAGAGTCGCCGTTAAGTATGACAGACTGTATGCCTAAAGCGACTTTCAGACCTGACTACTTTCTTGTTGAGACTGGGTCGATATGAAAATTTATGTGAAATTTCCATCAAGCTTTTTCATAGAACGTACATGAGAATGATAATGAAACTTGATAGGATAGCTCAGTATCACAAACTACGTCCCAAGCGACTTTCGGCCGGACTTTTTTTACTTCTACTCCTCGTTTAGGGCCTTGCGCAGGGCGTTTGTGCCCCATTCCTACTTTAATTGGTTATATAAATAATAGTTATATCAACAATAGTTGAAAAATCATAGATTAGTCAGTCAGTGTCTGTGATGAGGATTTAACGAGCAATCGTACACATAGACTATTGCTAACTGTCATAGCATGATCGTAAGACTGATAAATTATTTGTTTTTGAACACCTATTTCACATTTTATAATCTTCTATTGGAGCTTCTCAGTAGCTGTCATACTAATCGAGCTTGTATCGATAGATCTAAACCAAGAGTTGATGGTCCTGTTTCAGGATCTCAGTCTTTAACGAAAATGGTATCCCCCAGGTTCAAATCCTAGTATGTCCAGATCCAATCTTTTAGCATTTATTAGACTTATATGAGTTGCTGAACTTGTGCTTTTGGTAGTATTGTATGTTTTTTGTTCCACATTTATGAAACCAGGCGACTTCGTTTAAGTTTGTTTGGTTTGTGTTTGTTTTGTTTGGTTAAGTGCTATAACAACTTAGCTCAAGTCCACTGCTTTTGAAAGAAACCGCATTTTCACAGGATTGTGTCTTAGTTTTTGTTTGAATTGTCGGTGCATAAGATCTAAAAGCTGCTTGAATCTGCATGAGATAGTTGATCAAACCGTATACCCTTCACTGAAAAAAATGGATCTTAGTCTCTTCTGCATTGTACTTTTTTCAAAGCTGGTTTGGTTTGCGATTTCCTTTGGATGCTGATCATGTTAACAGTGCTGGTGACAATTTTGTCATTTTGTCATTTTGAAAAAAAAACTCCAATAACACTTACATTTTGTTATATTATACATATAATGGACACCACTGGTATATAGTAAAGTCGACCATTGTTTGACAGTGCAGTAATTTGGGGAGGAGTGTTTAATAACTTATGTGACTTTTATACTTGTCTACTTGTTTTAGTTAATATTATTCTTGTTAGATTTGACGTATTCTAAGTATAAGAAAAGCTACAAAACAGTGATTGGTAAAGATGATAGAAATTTACACGCTGTCAGGTCATGGCATGGGAATTTTATAAATGTAATGGTCTTCATAAATTTTGATAAAATCCTTGTTATAAGTTGTCAAAAATGTGCATACACTTTGAAAAATAGTTTGCAATTAGTAAATATGAAAAAAATCGTATAATTATTCAGAAATTCCGGAATAAACATAGAAATTTGAAAAAACCCACCTAGAAGGAAAAGGGGCATAATTCAAGCAGTAACAGAGTTATGGCCCCTAATAATTTACTCTGTTCGTTTGGTATTTGCTTTAAGTATCTTAAAATTCAAAAGTTTAAACAAAATCACAAGCTTTTACTAAAATATGGACATAAACGTTGAAATTTCACGAAAATTTACATGCTGACAATTTGACATTTGACCTCTGATCACTGACTTTTGCACCATTTGTAACCTTTACGACCACTCAAAATGAATGGGGTAAGAGTTAAGCTATCCAAAGAGGTATGATTCAGCCGTGTGTCAGGGTGGTTGATTAAAATTTGAAATTGACACTCTAAGTCACTGAACTAATATGACTTCTTGTCGACCGAATATTTCTCTATAATTATTTAGTGACTATAAATAATTCATTTTTTTGTTTCTGCTGTTCCAAATTAACCCTACTAAGAAGTCTTTTAATATTTCGATAAGAAAAGATTCTTATCTATTCCGGCACCAACACTTTTGTGTTGGAGAACACATCAAAGCTTTAAATTATCCGTTTAAATTTCAAATTTGTCGAAGCCCTAAGGTCTTCCTACCCCAGACATAGGTTGATCTTCTTAGTAAAAATGTGGCACCCCAGTTTGGTATTTTTGGTTTTATTGTTCTATGCTCTTCATAATCATTTAGTTTGGCATTTTCAATATTTTTGGTAGAGCGCCTCTGATGAATCTTGAATAGACGAAACGCGCGTCAGACGTAGCAAAATTTATTGTCTGGAACTTTGTTGTCATTTTGATTTCAAAACCATCAAACAACAACAACAACAATACAAACAACAATCGAACAATCGACTTTTCTTTTTTCTTAATCAGTTTTATTTTATGGCTGGGCTTGAAAATGCTAGTAAATGGCACACCGTTAATCGACAGCACGTATCATACCAATTAGAATACCACAATGAAAAACTGAATTAAAATATCCAACAAACCAAAATCGTGAAGTAAATGATGTCCATTTTGAAAAAATTGTAACGTGACCGAGTTTTGCTAAGAGCAATAGGTTAATTAAAAACGTCATATTGTTTAAAATTCATATGCTTATACTTTGTTCATAGTTTATATATTTTTTAATTTATTAAATATTTCTTAATCTTTTTTTTTTTAGGTTTGTGTGATGTTTGCGATTGTATTCATGTTCTGATCGATAAGTTTTTGTTTTTCCACCCCTCTCTATAGACAGGGGAATAAAAACTAAGCACAGATCTGTACAATTAAAATAGGTTGGATAGTGCATGAGCATCTTTTGTATTGAGTTTTATTTAGTATGGCTGAACAGAAGATTATAAGATGTAGAACAAGAAGTTCTTAACCTATTATCAACGGGTAATAAAACCTGATTACTTTAACCCATTTGTGACTCTTGGAAAGCTCCTTTTATCGGATCATTTATTTTAAGCATGGTCAGTTTTCGCTTCATCTAACCATTTTTTCAATGAGGTAGGAAGCAGATTTGTTTACTTTTACTTTTTCATCGTTATCCCCTACGGTCATCTGAAGATTTGGGTCAAATGAACGATGTGAAAAAAATATGGACTGAAGGTTTAAAAGGCAGGTTTAGGAAGGTTTATTTCTCTATCTGGAAGAGTCAGGGTAAGAAGTTTTAATATTGGTCAAAACCATAGTCAGACATTTGTTAAATATAACCGAGCATATCACTCCGAGGCAACAGAACTCAAATGGCTCGCAACTTAAATCCTCTGCAAAAATGGTAAAAGTGTGTGTGTATTTAAGAATTTTTAAATTGTTTTTGAAGTTCACCTAATGATAGGAAATTTTGATAGAGATATTTGATAGAGAATATTTCTGATGGTCAGTGTGGGGAATATTTTCTGTTGGCCAGTGTGTGGATGGTAAAAATCAGGATACAGATTTTTTTTTTGTAAAATCACAGTCTTCCTCTTCCAAAAAAAAAAAAAAACAAAAAAACCCAGGAAATTCACATCGTTCATTAATGAATAGTATGATGAAAAATGTTTGTACAATTTCACATATTGCCTGTGTTTTTAGGTAAAACTTTGAAATTTGTAACAAAACATTTCATTTTTCAGGAAGATGTACTAATGTCTACATGCATTGATAACATAAAAAACAATTCAATATAGAAAAGTTACAGTAGGGAATATGTGTAAGTTTTGTAAATTTTCCCCGGGGATTCATGTAATAATTGACATTTTAGGAATTACCGGTACACCACATCTCTAAAACAGCCAGAAACTACCAGTAATCTCTTATTCAATAGGTTAGTACTCGAATGGCTGTGTTCCAACAGTCAGTTTTAAAGCCAGTTTAATCTGTGATACATGTATGTTACTGTAGTTTATCTTTAAAGTTTTTAGAGGAAAATCTATGAGGATGCTAAATAGATGACTTTATCATTTTCGTTAAGGAGTATATTACCAAGTACATGTTCGCCCTAAAAAGATGATAAGGAGGATCCAGAATTTTCGAAAGGGGGTCAACATACGTCAGCTGACAGAGGATGGAAAGGGGGGAGTCCAGGCTCTACATGAACATTTTGTTTTGATTGATCCGCAACTGTATAAGTTTTTAAAATACATCTTTTGGTTTTAGCCTAAAATTTCAATGTTGCATCCCTTTACACTAGATTTAAGTACGATGCCAAAGAAAACGACATTTTTTAGTTTAAAGGTGTTTTTAACAATAGTTAATCAAAGAATATTGAACTACAACTTAGCTTAATTGCTTCTGATCGAGTCAGTTTTATATTTATTTGTACAATGGACCTACAACTAAACAATTATTACGACAGATTAACAATACTTATTAGCGCTTACCCTGAGCTAAAGAACTATGAATCACCAAGAGTAAGCACAATATAAGATACATTCCTAATAGGGCATTTGACTTCTCGGTACAGAGTACCATATTGGCCCTACGAAAGGGTGCTTTAGTAAGAAGACATTATATATAGAAGCAGGGATTTATATACCCTTGGAGCTGTTATGTTTATTCAATTGATCCTTTGAGTACAGACATGTAGAAAGAGTATTTAAAAGTTGAGAAGGACTATTTGTCTACGGCCAACATACAGTATAATGAATGTTAGTTGAGGCCTTTAAACTTGAAGGTTAATACCGACACTTGCTATGGTGTATTGGATTACAAACATATACTTTTAGAATGTATTCAGATCCAATTAGGTCAAATATAATATTATATCAACAGACAAAAAAGTTTAAAACCGTGGGTGTTGCCTGTCGTTGAGAAATAGATTGGAAGAATTTTTGCATATTAAACCAGAGAGCTTTAGAATGTGTGTCAAATGGGTCAAAGCGTCTGAGTTTTGATTCAAACAAAACAGTGGATTAAAAACAGAATGTTTATCCCCTGTATCAATATTTTAGATTAGATATGAAAAAAAAGATCATTTTTGGTTTAGAAAGCTATATCATTACCATAAAGCCAGAAATTTACAAGGTTTGAGCTGTCTTACAGCCGCTTATCATTGTACATTGACCATGACTTTGTTTTGTTGATATTGCTGATTGATGTGGTAAAAATATACACGGTTCTTCGCGATGTTTTCTTCAGTGTCCGTCGGTTTACATGTACCTCAAGCTCCGAAAACAGCGGCTGATAGTCCGTAAAGCTACCTATACGTAAGGTCACGAGCGGATAGCAGCTGTTTTTGGAGCTTGCATGTACCTGTCACTTTCGATGAGCCTTGAACGAAACAATTGCGCGTCAGGCGTAGCAAAATTCATGCCTGAAAATTTGATACTTTTATATAAGTTTTAAAAGTCATTTTTGAATCTTCTACATTTTTGCTTCTACTTTATTTCTTACGAAGGATTAGTGTACAGAGACCTTCGAAATGTGAAGCAATAAATTTTATGTGTGAAAAAAGTATTGCGTTCTTTAACTATTACAGCGTGTGTAGTAGGCCCCATGGTCATCATCAAGAGTCATAGATATTTCCAAGCACTAAAGCGTTTTAAAAAAAACTTTTACAAAGTATCCGAGCTCATGTGGTGAAAATGGTGTAACCTTCGGCAATGTTTGAAAAATAAGACTTTCGATTTTATGTCCGTTTTGAGCTGAAAAGCATTTTGAGTCCTTTTTTTATATTATTCTCTTTGGCTTTGTGATTTTGATGTAATGCTAATATAGCTTGAAAGAAACCTGTATAGAGAAGTACAGAATCTAATGACAGGTAAGTAAGACCTTAGGGAGCAACCATTTGATTTTTTGGCAGGGCTATGGATATTTTTTTCGTCCTGCCTTTTTATTTTCGGAAAAGGTCAAGCCTGGATTTTTTTTTTATTTTTAAAGCAACTATATTTTTTTTTAGCCAAAAATACCATCCTGCCTTTTTTTACTCAAAGCACTGTCCTGCCTTTTTATTTCTGGATTTTTGCCATCCTGCCTTTTTTTTCAAATTCCACCATAGCCCCCCCCCCCATAAAAATCCAATGGTCGCTCCCATATAGAAGTTGGTCCTTCTGGACGTCACAAAAAGAACCGGACAACGTCACTGTCACTGCTTAGACGTAGCAACGTTTAGCATTGTCTTGCTGTTTACATCGAGAAGAACAAAGTCAGTAATTCATTTGAATTAAGGTTAAATATGGAAGACAAGAAGAGATCACAGAAGAAAGGTTGTTTTGGACATTGCTTCCAACGGGTAAGCGTCATGTTAAGCTCCTTATCTTCCTTTATAAAACGTGTTAAAAAAATATGTTATATTTGCGACAATTCGAATAGGAGAATAAGACTTTTTTGCTTCATTTTAAAAAAAAAGGTAATATAATGAAAGGTGTTTACCTTGGAAAGTGCATTGAATATATAATTCTTTTATTTTCAGATTGGAAATTTTATCAGACGCTTGAATATTGGGAGAAAGAAAAACAGAATAAGCCCGAAGCCATCAAACACCAAGACAACCACTTCCAATGTTACAGACAGCCCGAATAGTCAATGTCCCAAGCCTGGTACTTCCAACGTGATCAATGAAGATAGCCTGAGACATCCCACCCCTACTCCACCACCTGGTCCTTCAAATGAGACCAGTGAAGACGGACTAGAAGGTATACATGCTTTATTTGTAAATAGATATAAGTTGGGCATTTGCTCTTGCTATTTAGTACTTGATAAAAATATAATTTGACCAAGATTTAAAAATTCTTTAATTTGTAAACATGCTAAAAGATTTCAACCATTCCAATTTGTGACTTTTTACATATTATCAAAAATTATAATAAACAGCAATATCTCTCTTATATTTTTTAAAATCTTATTTTTAGATTTAACTAAGATTAATCTCATGCATCTAAGAATTTAAACTAAAATACTAAAATTTCAAGATTCATAAACTTATCAATTCTCTGTTTTATTTTTTATTTAGAATTTACTGAAGAATTTGTTCAACAGGAACTGGACAAGATCAGTTCAATGTTTCTTGTGAAAGATGCCGATGCAGAAAAAGAAACAACCGGTTCCCCTGACAACAACGAAATCTAAGACAACTAGAACAATGTAGAAACCAAACAACCTCTTACTATTATGGATGACATTTGCCGACCGGTCATTTGTGTACATCAGAAAATTCGAAATGGTTAGATCAATAAAACTTATTTCTTTGTAATACTATTTTGTTTCCTGTTAATACAGTACATGTATTTTTATTTCTATTTTATTGGCTTGATCAGAAAATGATGCACATATCTATATATATATATATATATATATAAAGAGTCTAAAGGAAGCTACCAACCAGTCAACTTATTGAGTATCGGATCGACAAAACAATTGACGATGCAACATAAACAAAACTAGGTATAATTGTGTTGGGATGCCAACACACAAGTCGCCCAAAATCGCCTTGGATAGAGTTCCATTCAAATCAGTGCATCAAAGTAAGTCTAGAAATTAAATTTCGTTGAAATCGGACAAAGTTGACGTTTTTAGGGGGCGGGTGTAGTAAAATGGCCGCCATTTTGAAACCGTAAGTCGGATTCCAAATCCGGTCGCAGATTTGAGCTCAGCATACCCGCTTTACCCAGATGACCAATTTTCAAGACGATCCGAAGAAAAAAAATTTTCCGCCCACTTTTTCCGATGGCCGCCATTTTGAAACGGCGGCCATCTTGAAAATTTTAAAAGTGCATTACACAACTTTGAATGACCCACTATCCAATCTCACAAGTGTTATTCAATTTCCTTGGACTGTTTTCTTGTATTAGGGAGGACAAATTCTCGATAAAGAATCAGAAGAATAATAATAATAAGAATAATAATAACTAGCTATAATTTGTGTTGGGATGCCAACACACAAGTCGCCCAAAATCGCCTTGGATACTACTTCTTCCCATTCCGTACAATAAAATATGTAAAGAAATCAAATTTCATTGAAAGCAGACAAAGTTCACATTTTAAGGGGGCGGGTGTAGTAAAATGGCCGCCATATAAAAACCGGAAGTCGGATTTCAAATCCGGTCGCAGATTTGAATTCAGCATACCCGCTTTACCCAAATGACTTATTTTCAAGACGATCAGATGAAAAAAAATTTTCCGCCCACTTTTTCAAATGGCCGCCATTTTGAAACGACGGCCATGTTGAAAAAATCCAATGCACATGTAAAACTTCTTATGATGTTCTATCATTATATTAAGTTTCATTGATGTTACTCAAAAATCCTAGGACTAGTTCTTTGGACAAGTTCAAGGAGTATAATAAAAGGAATAATAATAATAATAAGAATAACTAGCTATAATTTGTGTTGGGATGCCAACACACAAGTCGCCCAAAATCGCCTTGGATACTACTTCTTCCCATTCCGTACAATAAAATATGTAAAGAAATCAAATTTCATTGAAAGCAGACAAAGTTCACATTTTAAGGGGGCGGGTGTAGTAAAATGGCCGCCATATAAAAACCGGAAGTCGGATTTCAAATCCGGTCGCAGATTTGAATTCAGCATACCCGCTTTACCCAAATGACTTATTTTCAAGACGATCAGATGAAAAAAAATTTTCCGCCCACTTTTTCAAATGGCCGCCATTTTGAAACGACGGCCATGTTGAAAAAATCCAATGCACATGTAAAACTTCTTATGATGTTCTATCATTATATTAAGTTTCATTGATGTTACTCAAAAATCCTAGGACTAGTTCTTTGGACAAGTTCAAGGAGTATAATAAAAGGAATAATAATAATAATAAGAATAATAAGAAACGGGGTAAAAACAATAAGTCGCCAAAACTTTGTTTTGGGCGACTTAATAAGAAACGGGGTAAAAACAATAAGTCGCCAAAACTTTGTTTTGGGCGACTTAATAATAATAATAAGAAACGGTGCAAAAACAATAAGTCTCCCAAACTTTGTTTTGGGCGACTTAATAATATAAAAGTCTAAAGGATTATGCAACGATACAATATAGATGTTGTAAATTATAAAGACAGATATTTCGACCAACAGATGGCCTTCATCAGTGTCAAAAATACACAACTTTACACTTTGAAAGATAAATGTAAACTGAGCTGTTAAATGGTGTCGTAAAAACAACTCACTACGATAAAGTTTGTTTATAATCGTCACTTGCATATTTAAAACTCATTAATGAAATACGTCATCAATGTAGATCTTGAACTTTATCTGACAACAGAGGATTACAGACAGACTAAAAAGATGATTGATTGATTGATATATTTAATGTTTTTTGTTTATTCCTTTCGGATGAAATGTGCAGAGTTCTTTTATCCAGAAGCTTTCCCTAGCCTCTCGTTCAGAGTCTCTCCAATCACAGTTATGTTCGATAATAAGTATTTTCATACTATCGAAATCCCCGGGTCGAAATCATTGAGGCTGTGATCGGGAAACCTGAAGTGTTGGCTAACAGGCAGAAATACTTTTTTGGTCAAGTCACTTCGGTGTCCATTCAGTCGTTTGTGGAAAGGCTGTTTCGACTCCCCCACCATGCCCACATATTGCAAGCCACAAACCGAGCATTCAAGAATGTAAATTACATTAGAGCTCTTACAGTTGACAGTAGAGAAGATTTTAAACTGTTTGTTTGTGACTTTGCTTGCAAATATGGACGAGGACTGCATATGTTTACAACATTTACAGCGTTTGTCACCACACGACCGATTGGAACCCACAGAAGTGTTAGGTTTGGATATCTCTGCCCGTACCAACAAGTTACGGAGACTATTGGGTTGTTTGAATGCAACAACGGGAGGCTCTGGAAAGACTCTGGATAGTTTGGGATTTTTCTCAATGGATTTCCAGTGCTCACGAATGGTACTGAATGTGCTCTTGAGAGATGGGTGGAAAGTGAGCACACAAGGGGTACGTTTGCTTTTCTTTTTCTTTTTATATTGTAGTAGGGCACTCCTCGGTATATCTTCTGCTTTCTTAAAACTGGCCTTGATGTTCTTATTTTTGTAACCCCTTCTTTTCAAATGATTGTGTAGTTTGCCTAGTCTCATTTTAAAAGTATCATTAGATGAACAAATGCGACGAATTCTAAGAGCTTGACTGAATGGAATGCTCTTAGACACGTGAGGTGGATGACAACTGCTAGGTAAGAGATACTGGTTGGTGTCTGTGGGTTTGGTGTACAAGTCAGTGGACAATTCTCCTTCTTGTGATAATGAGCTGGTGGTGTCAAGGAAAGATATATTTGTTTTGGATGTTTCGTGGGTAAATCTAATTGAATGATGTATGTTGTTCGCACGTGAGATGAAGGTATCGAGTTCGTCATCACTGTGTGTCCACTTCATATCAACATCATCAATAAATCTATACCAGGAGAGTGGTTTTTCGTCAGACGACTGGAGGAGTTGTTTTTCCAATTTACCCATGAAGATATTGGCATAAGATGGTGCCATTTTAGTGCCCATAGCTGTTCCGTTGACTTGTAAATAATGTTCATCATTAAATGTGAAATTGTTTTTCTTTAGTACCAGTGTGAGCAAAGTAATCAGACAATCAGTTGGAGGATTTTTGATAGCCCGAGTATCCCAAACTTCTCTACATGCTTCGATGCCGTCAGCGTGAGGGATGTTAGTGTAGAGTGAGGTGACATCCATAGTTACTAGAGTCGTATTCGGAGGGAGTGGATTAAGAGCGGACATTTTTTGTAAGTAATCGGTAGTGTCTTTCAAAAAAGATGGCAAAGATTCAACATGTGGACGAAGATGGAAATCCACAAATTCTGAAATTTTCTCAGTCGGGTGACCGTTGGCTGAAACAATGGGTCTTCCCGGATTGTTGGGCTTGTGAATCTTAGGAAGAAGGTAAAACCTGCCAGCTTTTGGATTTTCAGGTTTTAAATAATCAAATGTTTTGTCATCAATGTGTCCTTCTTTGTTCATTTTTATAAGTTCATTTGTTATTTCATCCGAAAATTGTTGAGTCGGGTCCTTTTCTAACTTTTTATAAAAATTTCCATCGTTTAGTTGACGTTGAGCTTCTCGAATGTATTCAGACTTATCCATAACAACAACTGCACTACCCTTGTCCGCTGGTTTTATAATTATATCTTCATTGGATCTTAAATTCTGTAGGGCAGTGCGTTCGTCTTTGGTTAGATTGTCAAAGTTGTTGGTTTGGTTTTTGGATGAAGAGCAAATTTCTGCTTTTACATTGTCTATAAACGACTCTAGAGTAGCGTTTTTGCTGCGTTTAGGGACCCAGTCACTCTTTTTGACAAATTTATAATTGGATTCATCCTCACTATCACTATCAGTACTCAGCTCACATGTTTCTTCTTCTTTTTTAGACGCAAAGTATTCTTTGATGCGTAAGCTTCTGGCAAAGTTGTCTAGTTCCTGTGACAATTTAGTATCATTTACTGGTCCAGGAACTGGGCAGAAGTTAAGACCTTTCGACAAAAGAGATGTTTCACTCTCTGTGAGTTGGTGACTAGAGAGGTTAACGACAGTGTTTTGGTCGTTGTTATGCGAAAGGGTTTTGCGCCTAAAGCGTCTATTGCGTTTCTTACCAGATGGAGAAGCCGTAACGGGTTGAGGACAAGAGATTCCGTCACGGTCTAATTTGTGGCGTTGTCTATCGGAGAGAAGAGAATTTTGAATCGTGTTGATGTCGTTGAGGCGCTTTATCATATTTTCATATTCATCTGGTGACACGTTGTTTTTGCAATGTTGGAGTAGGAGTTCAAGACTACAAGATAGTTTGTTCAAATGTTCCTCACAGTGGTTTTTCAGAAGAGACAACAGTCGAAGAGAACAATGAAAAAGGGTTTGATTCCATCTTCGGTGTAGAGTGGTACTATTGTTGCCCGGAGCTTGACAGAGAAGCTTGATGTTTAAACCATGTGGGATGACACCGTTGTCTATATAGGTATTGACATTAGACAAATGGTGACGAGTTTTAAGTTGTTTCAATTTGAGTGTTCTCAGTTGTTTAAAGAGATCATCATGTGACATGTTGGAACAATGATGGAATAATAATATAAGTCAACAGGGATTATGAAATATCACAATACAGGTAGTTCAAAATAATATAAAGAGTCTAAAGGAAGCTACCAACCAGTCAACTTATTGAGTATCGGATCGACAAAACAATTGACGATGCAACATAAACAAAATAATATAAAAGTCTAAAGGATTATGCAACGATACAATATAGATGTTGTAAATTATAAAGACAGATATTTCGACCAACAGATGGCCTTCATCAGTGTCAAAAATACACAACTTTACACTTTGAAAGATAAATGTAAACTGAGCTGTTAAATGGTGTCGTAAAAACAACTCACTACGATAAAGTTTGTTTATAATCGTCACTTGCATATTTAAAACTCATTAATGAAATACGTCATCAATGTAGATCTTGAACTTTATCTGACAACAGAGGATTACAGACAGACTAAAAAGATGATTGATTGATACTACAATATAAAAAGAAAAAGAAAAGCAAACGTACCCTTTGTGTGCTCACTTTCCACCCATCTCTCAAGAGCACATTCAGTACCATTCGTGAGCACTGGAAATCCATTGAGAAAAATCCCAAACTATCCAGAGTCTTTCCAGAGCCTCCCGTTGTTGCATTCAAACAACCCAATAGTCTCCGTAACTTGTTGGTACGGGCAGAGATATCCAAACCTAACACTTCTGTGGGTTCCAATCGGTCGTGTGGTGACAAACGCTGTAAATGTTGTAAACATATGCAGTCCTCGTCCATATTTGCAAGCAAAGTCACAAACAAACAGTTTAAAATCTTCTCTACTGTCAACTGTAAGAGCTCTAATGTAATTTACATTCTTGAATGCTCGGTTTGTGGCTTGCAATATGTGGGGGAGTCGAAACAGCCTTTCCACAAACGACTGAATGGACACCGAAGTGACTTGACCAAAAAAGTATTTCTGCCTGTTAGCCAACACTTCAGGTTTCCCGATCACAGCCTCAATGATTTCGATAGTATGAAAATACTTATTATCGAACATAACTGTGATTGGAGAGACTCTGAACGAGAGGCTAGGGAAAGCTTCTGGATAAAAGAACTCTGCACATTTCATCCGAAAGGAATAAACAAAAAACATTAAATATATCAATCAATCAATCATCTTTTTAGTCTGTCTGTAATCCTCTGTTGTCAGATAAAGTTCAAGATCTACATTGATGACGTATTTCATTAATGAGTTTTAAATATGCAAGTGACGATTATAAACAAACTTTATCGTAGTGAGTTGTTTTTACGACACCATTTAACAGCTCAGTTTACATTTATCTTTCAAAGTGTAAAGTTGTGTATTTTTGACACTGATGAAGGCCATCTGTTGGTCGAAATATCTGTCTTTATAATTTACAACATCTATATTGTATCGTTGCATAATCCTTTAGACTTTTATATATATATATATAATATATATATACTAAAAAGACACATATTTCACACCAAAAACAATTTTGATAGAAGTTTCCGAATCAGTTATTTCGACTTTCATCTATTAAAGATGCAAGAGAGACGCTCTAGCCAAAAGTTATAATGTTAAGGTGATAGGTCCGTAAATGATTTTGTCAGACAGATTTTTTGAAATTTGGTATGTAGATTTATTTTGTCAATTCTTACCAAAATATTGAAAAGTTCACGGTTCAATCCTCTTCAGGGGAGACAATTTTGGATAAAAAAAATCCGTCTCTCTTTACAAACGATGCTAGTCTTTTGGGAGGGACGAAAACTTTTACCGCTACAAAGTCCCCACTCGCAAACTGCATACCAGGGAAGATTGAAAGAGCATCGAGCTTGTTACCCAATCCAGAATGAATAATGTTTAACACTATATAAATAACATATAGCTGAGAGGGTGATAGAGTAGATTGATTCCCTGAGAAAAGCATTGTCAACTGAGGCGCAGCCGAGGTTGACCGTTGATGTCTTTTCGAAGGGTAGCAATCTACTCTATCACCCTATCAGCTGTATGTTATTTAATTTATTATACTGAATCATTTGAGTACTTTTACGCACGGATTTTCAAATATTTTTTTGTTTTCTCCGAGTTAAACTGAAATAAAATGTTGCCCTGTGAAATAAAAAGACTTTTTGTTATTTGTCTATGTGTTTGTTAGTAGATGCATTAATTAATGTTAGTTAAAATAAGTACTATGCACGAAATATTTTTTTCATCTAAATACTGTTAATTTTACAACTGAATAAGAATGTCAAATTGAGGCTGTGCACGAGCTCAGCGCACGAGAGGGTGATAGATAAAACAATATCACCCGCGAGGGTGATAGATAAAACAAATTGAATTGTTTAATTAAAATTTGTAAGGAAAAAATCTTATGATGTATAATAATATTTTTATTAGTTGATTGAAGTGTTTAGATTTAACATGAACGTAAAATTAAATGCATTTTGCATACTGATGAAGCATTTTTTCTCCAGTGCATAACAAATAATTTAATGCTTTAAATGGGTTTTAACAAAAAATTCTCATCAGAGATTCCTAGCAAAGGTTCCTCTTCAATTAAGACCAGAGGCTACTCGTGCTGGGTTCCAACGAAAAAAAATGGTCTGATTCAGCTAACTCTGGCGATGGTGTTATGGTATGGACGACGCATGGCACATAGCGAGCCTTTAATAGTTGCTAGAGAGGGGTCTCTCTTACAGTCACGACTATACATACATGTAGCTATTAGTTATAACCAAGAGTTGAAACTAAAACACTCGTTGACTTCAGATCTTGTTACATGTAGTTATCATTTAGGGTGTAACAAATGCCATATTTATAGTGATATAGAAACCCAATACTGGGTTCAAATGTATTTTAGCGTCTAATGGTTGTTTATTATCAAACATATAATTTATTAAATCTTTTTATGACGAAATTGATGTCAGTTACTTTATTATTCGGCATGTCATGTCTTTAAACTGATTGACTTAAATTACAACAGCAAATATACTTTTTAATGGCCAAGGTTTTAAGTTTCATTGTCAAATATATACACCTACACAGTTCTCCACAATAGTGCATTTACATTATACATGTCTTGTTTTTGAATTTAAAAGACACACTTTTGGGCTGATGTAAACTGAATGGGCACTTTTCCATTCCAAAAATATCAGGGTATATAAAGATTGGTAATTAAAAACTCGATCACAGTCTAACTGATAGCATTGTGAACAGGTAGCTCTTAATTCTTGCTGCATTATAACATATGTATAAGTAGAACGGAGATAGACTGTTCTCTTAAGCATTTATAGAAAATAATATTCAAAAATAAGATCTATATCCATAGATTTTTATGAGATAAGTGTCCCGTTGTAAAGTAGTCTAAGGCCTGAGATTTTAGAGTTAAATTACAAACTGGTAAAAATACATATAAGGAAATGATAAGGCAATATGGGATAATGTAAGACAATCGTTTCAACCGCAACAAATAAAGGATACTTAATAGGCTAAATAGTTCTAAAATCAGATTTTCCTATCTAAATAATCTTTCCTTGTACTTAATATCCATGATGCCCGATTTTGTTTCCTTTTCCGTACGTTTTTTGGTTATAAGTGTTTTTCTTTCAATTCTTCTGTTGTTCGGCTCAAATGATGTTGATGAGAGGTTACTTTTGATTAGCATTAAAACCTGCTTTGTATTTTTCCCCAACATCCAACCATTCAGATACATATACAAAGTTATTGAATTACCATATGTAGATGAACAATCTAAAAGTGTGTAAAGATGTCTCTCTCGCTTCTTAATTCAAAGGACCACAACACCAACAAAACAATGGGTCAAAGACAGAAATGGCCGGATTTCGTTTAACAAGAAGTAGGTGAGCGACAGACCTGAAATCACATCCCACGTTATGGGAGCCCATGTTGATGCTGCATACCAAATATCAAGAGGCTGTGATTAGTAGTTGCTAAGAAAACTGTTACAAAAATTTTCTAGTATTGGACATTATTGTCAAAAATTGACTAAGTCGGTAAACAGGAAGTAGGTGAGCGATAGACCTGAAATCACATCCCACATTATGGGACCTCACCCTGATACTGTATACCAAATATCAAGTGGCTATGATAAATAGTTGCTGAGAAAACTGTTACGAAAATTTTCTACTATTGGACATTATTGTCAAAAATTGACTAAGTCGGTAAACAGGAAGTAGGTGAGCAACAGACCTGAAATCACATCCCTCGATATGGGACCTCACCCTGATGCTGTATACCAAATATCAAGTGGCTGTGATTTATAGTTGCTGAGAAAACTGTTACGAAAATTTTCTACTATCGGACATTATTGTCAAAAATTAACTAAGTTGGTAAACAGGAAGTAGGTGAGCGACAGACATGAAATCGCATCCCACGTTATGGGACCCCACCCTGATGCTGTATACCAAATATCAAGTGGCTGTGATTTATAATTGCTGAGAAAACTGTTACGAAAATTTTCTACTATAATTGGACATTATTGTCAAAAATTAACTAAGTCGGTAAACAGGAAGTAGGTGAGCGACAGACATGCAATCGCATCCCACATTATGGGACCCCACCCTGATGCTGTATACCAAATATCAAGTGGCTGTGAGTAGTAGTTGCTGAGAAAACTGTTACGAAAATTTCTTCCCCGCCCGCCCGACATTCACCATTTTATAACCCGGATTTTTCACTCCGTGAAATCCGGCCAATAATGTGCATAACAACAAATGGTGTACTACTTGCTAAATACCAAGTTTCATTAAATTCTATTGAGAAGTTTCAGAGGAGTTGAGGGAAACAATGATTCATGAAGATTTTCTGGAAAGTGCTCCTTTTTCTGAAAACCAGGCAGATACCAATAGTAGGGTGCCACATCATTGACAAATACACAAGAAAGGTTAAGCAACCCCAGTTACAAACTTTGTTTTGCCACTAAACTTTTTAATTCAATCTTGGGTTTAGGAGATATTACAAGTCAAATATTTTTTTTACATTGTGCAGTGAAGAGCTAAAAGTATGGTAAGGTTTTTCCTATTTTTCCTTATACAGGGCTCCCACTATTTTTTTTACACAAAATTCAAGGGTTTTTCCAGGACTTTTCAAGGGTATTGAGGTCATTTTCAAGGATCAAAATAGTCCGTAAAAATTTTTAAAATTCAATATTTTTCGGCCTTATTTTTTCAAACGGTCAACAAATCTGCATATTACAAAATTCCAGGGTTTTTCAAGGATATTTGACAAAATTCAAGGATTTTTCCAGCTTTTTGAGCATTGAAATGAAATTCAAGGACTTTTCCAGGTTTCCTTGAATTCAACGATGGCGTGGGAACCCTGCTTATATATTTAACCAGTCGAAAAATATCAAGGCACCTACTATATTTTAAAATGAAAAAAACTGGATTGGATTTGTTTTTCATGGTACATGTAAAATGAATGCTTCTCTATAATTTGAAATTATCAATGTGTCGCCCCCTGTCTGATCCTTATGTGGAATTGTACTTTAAAAAAGTCCAATAACTTCCCCACAATTTTGAGAAACAGAATTTACTGATAATATTCAAAACTACATATGATGTACTTGCTACACACCAAGTTCAATAAATTCTGTTGAGTAGTTCTGATCAGTTCTAGCGGATTTGAGCAAAATAGCTCTGTGACAGACAAGACAAATACAACATTTCCTGGACAAAGTGGTGGGAGACAAAATTAAATAAAGAAAAGTAATCAGAAAAAGAGGTTACAAGAAACTTAACTCACTCCACTGTTTTTTTATGGAAACTTTTAAACATTTTGCAAATGTCTGTCTGCATAAATATAAACCTGTATTAATGCACACTAAAACATGTAAGTAAACTGCAATCTTTGAACCAATGAAAACATTTTCCACATGAATGACTCAGGTTTAAATTTTAGTTAAGGTCCATATCTAAGCAACTGAAAGTGACAGAGAGATGATATTAGGTCAGTCGGTACATCTAGGATAGTAACAAGCATAAATACCAAAATTAGGTCACCTTGACCAACATTTTCCACATGAATGACTTAGGTTTAAATTTTAGTTAAGGTCCATATCTCAGCAACTGCAAGTGTAGAGAGATCATCCTACCAAAATATTGTAACCTTGACCTACATTTTTGCATGGATGACTGAGGGTGAGGTTTTGATTTAGATTCATATCTCAGCAACTGCAAGTGGTAGAGAAATTTTATTAGGTCAGTGTGTACATCTTGGATAGTAAACATCATCCACGGGCCACCATCCGTACCAAAATGTAGTCACCTTGACTTAAATTTTTCACACGAGAGACTGGTTAAAGTTTTGGTTAAGGTCCAAATCTCAGCAATTGCAAGTGATGGAGAGATGATTTTGAGTCAGTGGGTGCATCTTGGATAGTAACCAGTACCTTTACCAAAATAAGGTCACCTTGACCTACATTTTCTGTTTGAATGACTCAGGTTAAAGTTTTGTTTAAGTTCCATATCTCAGTAACTGCAAGTGATAGAGGAATGATATTTTGTAAGTGGGTATATCTTGGATAGTAACTAACATCTGTTTCAGATTAAGGTTACCTTGACTTAAATTTAAATGGTCATTGGCGAGGGATTAGCTGTCATATGTGTCTGCTCCATTTCTTTATCATTCTATTAAAATGGAAAATTAAAGGGGCTAACTCTAAAAATGGTTATCTGACAACTTTGAGACTTTCTTGAACTTTTTATTCACAAAGCCTTAGATTCATCATATTTTTTTTCCTTTCTGTCATAGTATCTTAGTTATAAGCCATTTAAAGGGCTTTTACCTACAGAAATAGCAGTCATGCTTTTTATTGGATCAATTCACAATGAGTGTCTTTTGTTGCCAACATGCTATAAGACACATGCAAGTTGCAGCCAAATTGGTTCATTGGTTCATTGGTTTAAGATAATATTTTCAAAATTGTTTTTTAAGATGAAGGCCATAATGCTAATTTTACATATCTGAATGAAAATTACAAAATATGAGGAAAGTGAGTGTTCCCACTGAAAGTTCCAGTCTGAATAAAACACAGCCCCCCCCCCCCTTGACTTGTTTCATCGTCCAGACTGAGAGTTTTGTTTCCATGCATACATTCACTTCATATCTATCAGTGTAAAATCATTAAAACACCTCTCTGAGAAGGTTATGTTTTTGTATTTTAATAATAATATAATTTAGAATAAAGGTGAACTCAAATGTACACATCAGATGATGAAAAAATCCAGAAAATGTTAATTCAAAAATACCAAATTTTAAAATGTTAAGTTAAATGTTATTGTATGGCACATGTACTTAGTAAAATAATGCTTCTACATGTACATGTAGTTTCATCGAAACAGTGTAATTGCAGATTAAGACATTTGCTGAAAAAACATATTCTTTAAAGATTTTCTCTTCATTTTATTGTGTAAAAATAATTGAAAAGAATAAAACAAAAAAGATTTCAATTTCACACAGTCACTAATCCCACTTTGAAGTTTTGACACGAGTCTCTAGGGTACCATCAGGTGTCAGAGCAACATAAGTTTTTTTCTTTTTGTCATCTGTCACATTCATGTAAATAATATATCCTATGCATCCTAAAAACATAGTTGATCCCATCACCATGGTAACCTTGTTCTAAAAGAAAGAAAAAAATTGATATCATAAACACTTTCTTCAAACTTCATTTCAAATTAACAGCCGTAAATTAGGTTGCAATATATATAAACCAATGTCATCCCCGTAAAATGGGCTCCCAGGAGCCCAAATATCATATAATTCTAGTCTGAATGATCATGATGAATTTTCAGTAACAATAAACATACATGTACTTGGGATTTTTCAAAACTCCTCCTATTTTCTTTTTTTTAACAATATGAGCCATTTCAGGAAAATTAGGGATTTCTAGCTGTGAAAAAGTAGCTCTTGATGATGAAGTTTCTTTTTTCATCAGATTTTTTATGCAAACAATTGAGTTTGGGAAAATGTAGCTCTTGGGGTCACTTTTTTTTCATCAGGATTTTTTTTAAACCACCATGGCTTTGACTACTTTCTTAGCTCTGACACTTAAAAAATAAAAAAAATCATATGGTGATAGTGTCTTATTGGTCAAAATTTTATTGACAAATTGAAATATGTTTTTGTTTTGCACTTTTTGATTTTTTTACCACTAAGTTCAAGATCAAAACTAGTGAAAATTCTGGTTTATAAATAAAAGTTGAATTTACATTTGTACATCTACGTGTACATGTAATTATACATGTATATAATCATTGTAATGAAGCTGCCCTCTGAGGGACCTTAATTGGTAAAATAAATAATGTTTTAAAAAATGTCTAATGTAAGACCAAATTATTTAGTGATAGATAAAATAATTGTGACAATTTGTCAATAAAAAAAATGCACAAGGGCACTCCTAAACCTGGCAGTTAAATTTCTGAGGGCTGTTCCATTATGTTTAATGGAATCTCATTAAAACCCTTATGAGTATGTGATCATAGGGTTTTATAATTAGAACTAGCATACAGGCCTGTCAAGTTTTTATGAGCTGCTTGCGTGAGATTTTGCTAAAAAATTGAAAGATCAAAGGTAAAATTAAAAGATCAAGGAAATTTGCCGCCAAATTGCTGATTAGATGCGTGAGTCTCACGCGAGTTGCGTGACACTTGACAGGTCTGAGCATATATAATCTTCATTTTTGGTCAACTTCATTTAATTGATTGATTGATTGATTGTTAGTTGTTTAATGCCCAGTCCATTTAAACATACATGTGACGGACCCTTGATGACAAAGCTGGAGATTTTGATTTATTTGGGGGTACCTGGAAAATTTTTGGTGGGTGGGGGGTCAGATAGAGGTCTTGAACACTGACCCCTTTGTAGACTACTTTTTTCCTGAATACGCAACCCCTTTTTAAACTTTGTGCCTTTAAGTAACCCTGTTGACTGTTGTAGACCAACAAACAAAATTATACACCCCTAATTTGTTTGTTCCAGATGTTATTTTCATGATTTCCTGCTGTGCAAACTTAAGAGATTGTGATAAGGGATGGAATTCATATAATAAGTATAAGATAAGCTCTAAAATGACAGGGAACTGTTATAATCCAATAAAGATGCTGACCTGATATTCAGATTCAATTATAACCCTGTGGTAGTATAATAACCCCATAAGAGACCAGATTTTATATACCCCTTCAGAGACACAGTAAAAATTACATACCCCATTGTAGACAAATAAACGAAAAAAATGCCCCCTTCTGTCAGAACCTCCCCACCACCCAATAGATAGCGAGTGACCCCCCCCCCCCCCCCCCCCCCGGACTAATTGGCAGGACAATATATCAAATGGTTATAATTAAATGAAAATATTCACCTGACTGCCCCATATGTCCAAGAAATCAGAATGATTATCTAGGACTTATTTTATAATGGCCTAAAGCATCATGTTCTTGTCAACCTTGAAGAAAATTACCTGTTTAGCAAAAAGTTCAAAGTTGACAACCCTAAAAAGTGTGGTCGTCCTTGCTGATCCTAAACCTGGTGGTCCTTTGCCGGTTCTTGCATCCTTACTGACATCAGCTCCCATCTTTTGATTCTTTTTTACTTATTTCGTTAGTTTCATTTTTCAATTTTCAATTTCTCATGGGCGCAGACATCTTGGAAATTAAATAAATCCGGTCTTTAAAAAGGTACCATAAATCCAGATTAAAACAAAAGAAATGTCTAATCGTATTATATGACTTATATAAATAAACATGAAAACAGTATTTAAAAACTGTAAAAACCATTGTTATTCATTTAACAGCAAATTTTACATCAATTATTTTAGAAGTATGTTTAGGAGAGGCATATTGTAGCTAAAAATTAAACATGAGTTACTTCCCTGCTTACTTTCACTTTGTTAATTTGAAACTGAAAGTAAGCATTGCAGGTTTGTTTTCTTCTTCTGTTATATTTATAATATCAATATTGAAAAATGATATAAGATCTGCCTGGAAAATTAAAAAAAATCTTAATGAAGTATTTAGTTATTACAAAGTTTTAGTTTTATCTGTGCATAAGGCCTTGTTTTTTTTTTAAATAAATGTTGGTCCAGGTCCTGAATTTTTTTTTCTATAAGCGTGTAGAAAAAGGCACAGGATACGGTTACGGCAAATTTGGGCAAAACCGTAACAATAAGAAATTCTTATTGTTACGGCAAAGACGAAAATCGGGAACGGATGACGGGACGGAGACTGAATCATTTACGACCGTAACAATAAGAAATTTCTTATTGTTACGGCACTTATTATTACGGCAAATAGATATAGGTCCATATAACGACGATATGAAATAAAGAGTTTATTATTTTATAAAATCCAAGCAGGCAAAAAATTCTAATAATCTAAATTTAACTCAAAGTTATTCTGACAACTTATTGCACATGCAACACAACCAATAAGTGGATTTCAGGTTTTGTATTTCTGGTGAAACCATTCAAGGCATCCATCACAGACGATAACAAGTTGTACGACTACATCTTTCTTGAGTTTTAAAGCATGGTCTATGATTTAATTTTTTTCCCAAAACCGAAAATTTTGATCCGGTCCGTCCATTGTTTACAATTTAAAAGATAATTTTTAAGAACATAGGAGTGTATACAGAAGAGATCGAGTTCTCTTTAGCCGGGGCACTCACTACGGGAAACAATTTTATTCAACAAAAAGAAGAGCCCGGAGAATGTTTTCTAATACCATCTACCGATGAGCTGAATTTATTCTTTTATTTTTTTATTGTCACTTAATTCAATTATTATTAATAATAGCGAAAGAAGTTAACTATAAAATATCTAATTATCTATGGTAAATATCATTATGCCAATTTTATCGTCCATGCCGTAAGAATAAGTGCCGTAATAATAAGAATATTCTTATTGTTACGGTCATAAATGATTCGGTGTCCGTCCCGTCATCCGTTCCCGATATTCGTCTTTGCCGTAACAATAAGAATTTCTTATTGTTACGGTTTTGCCGTAATCGTATCCTGTGCCGTAGAAAAAAGTGTGGAAAACTGAGACGTGACAGACGGACAGAGCGCAAACCTATAATCCCCTTTGGCTTCTGCCAGTAGGGCACTAAAAAGACAAAGACAAACCAAAATGCAGACAAAATCCATGTAAAACAACACCCACTGTAACAGCACATGCATCCTTGCTTATAAGTTCTAAAATATTAGACATTATTTGTATTTTCATTTTCTGTTTACTGACTTTTTGCTTTTTCTATTAATATTTACTCTAAGAATGTTGGCGAGTCGGCTTTTGAGATTTAATTGTGACATTTTTTTTCAGAATCCTCGGGTTTTCCATCAAAATAAGGCAAAAAATTTTGCATGGCACCTTCAACTTTCCTTCTGTTTAACATGTTTAAGGAGTTCTTTATACATTATAAATATCTGTTATACATTTTTTTTTTCAATTTCTATCAATTTCTAATCACTTTTTCACAGGTTTGAAGTTAAAACAGCTAAACCATGCTGATGTTAAACTTACATGTATGAAAAAAAAAAAAAAAAAAAAAAAAAAAAAAAAAAAAAAAACAGAGAAAACCTTTTATCACAGTTTTTAAACTCTTTTCATCTTTAAATTAGTATAGTACCCTATCAAAATATTAAGTTTATTTTGTACTTTTGATTATTCTCTTATGATTGAAGGCATCAATTTTAAAACCTCATCGATATCGTTTCAAAGTCATCCTCAAACATCCCTAACATCAATTTGCAGCATATTTCTGTTATTTAAAGAAAACAAACTGATATATAATTAGGCCAGTATATCCATGTTCATGTTTGGTCAATTTCGTTTAAAATTAAGAATATTTTATTAAAATGCATAAAAAGTAAATTTTGCCTGCTTGCCCCATATTTTCAGATGGATTAGAATCTAGGAATTTGTTTATGAAGGTGCCATCACAATTGGAATATCTTTTTCATTATCAATATATTATGATTATTTTATATGGCAGAAATCCTTCTTCAAAATATTTGTTTTTCTTAACCTCTGGCACAGGCACTTATGGTTATTTTTTTTCTAGAAACAAGTGTCTGTGACCTCTGGTGCTAGAATATTTTTTTTTCAACACAACTGAGATTCAGAATTTTTTTTTCAAGTTATATGGTGGGTCCGGTCCCTAATTAATGTGGCCTAGAATAAGAAAATCAATTGTATTATGCAGTCATATGCTAAAGGACTATTTGACATATTAACTTCTGTATATATTTTTAACTGGTGATAAAATGTATGTCAACTGTTAGACAGTAAGAGGTTAGGGTAGGTTGTAGGATAAATACAAAATAAAATCTATGTTGTCAGTTTTAATGTCTTGACACTTTTCCTTTCATAGGTAAAAGATGACAGTACCAACATGGTGTAACTGACTGAAATGTCTGACCAGATAGTTACTATACAGAGTAGCTGGTTACATGATAAAAATGGCGATAACATTATTATCATTGAATCTGACGATGAAAAGTAAGTTGTCCTTTGAATGATGGAGAACTTTTAGCTACAACATGTATGCAAAAATAACCCCATCATTTATGGTTTTTTAAAATCATTAATAAAAAAAAAAGTATTTTAACAGTAAAATAAATTGCAAGTAAAACCTTAAATCACCACCTGCAAACATGTTTATTTCATATAATTTTTTTTATTATTACATAAAATTTAACATAACATGCCAATTTGTTTATATTTCCAACTATGTTTTATAGCCATACATTTGTGTTTTGAGATTTTGTTAATCTTTACGAATGTATTTTTACGCTTATTAACATGTAAATGCATCATGACATTTATGAAACATTATAAGATAAGATAAGATAAATTTATTTGTACAAACACATTTCAATAAATGGTTATGACACAACTAAAGAATTAATAACATAAAATATGAACTTCAAGGTTTTTGTTTTGTTTTGTTTAGTTGGGTAAATCAATTTGTTTGTTTGTTGGTCTTTAACTTTTTTGCACATGGTTAATTTCATTGGTGCTGGATTTGGTATCTTTTAAAAAAAAATTGGCGCATGTACTTTTCTTTCAATACTTTTGGTTTTTGAACTGTCAATTATTTTGATGCTGATTGGAATTTTATTCTTGCATTTATAAATTTTAACCAAATTAATCAATTTATTCATTAGCATTTAGGGGGGAGATCGTGAAATTTTTGAAAGAGGGGTTTTTGCTTCTCATCAGCTGAGGACAAAAGGAAGTTTCCAGTTTATTTTGCCCCCCCAAAAAAGCACAAAAAAAGAGCAAAATTTTCTCATGATAGGGTGTTCAAATTCCGGGGGTTTGCTCTATAGATACCCCACTGCTACTTCAGCACTTAGTATTGTCATGGAAGTATTGTTAGTCTAATTGTACTCCCATGGTTTTCTGAAAAAGGACATGTGTGATCATAAAATTTTCAAACATGTGCAGTGCCTGAAATGGGAAAACCCAAAAATCATTTTTTGGCCAGTGTCCTTATATTTGTTAAGGAATTTTTCCTGAATTTTACTGGCCCAACCAACAATCTACTCGCTTTGGTCAGTGGGCCATTGACCATTTCAGACACTGCATGTGTTCTCATTTTCTTTTGATTTTGAAGGAACGATGAAAAACTGGTTGAAGATATTGTATTATTACCAGTAGTTCTCCAAAGACCCGAGCAGGATACTGAAGGCTGTATCTTACATCTCATCAGTGCCATTCATGGAAAGAATGTAATCGTTAAGAGATTCGAGATATGCAGTAGTACAAAGACCATTGAAGTTTATCACAATACTGATGGATATTTGTTTTGTTGTCGAGGAAAAGCAGGCTTAGTAGAAGAAGAGAGTAGTTTTAACTGTGTTTCCAATTTTGATTTTTCATGTACAGAATTTTATTTTAAGGTATCTTTATTTTAATCTAGTTTTTCATTGCAAATTCAAATAATAATGTGTATATTAAAAAAAAGAAAAATCCTGCAGTTCAATAGTAAAAATAGAATAGTCATATAAATAGAATGATTAGAACAAAACAAAAACAAATTTCAATAGATGTATTGAATATATGAATATGTAGTATGGCATATTTCTGCTGATTATGTCAAAATATTTAACTTCAATGATTGACATGATTGATATTTTGTAATGATTGTGCATTAAAGTGTAAAACGTTTTAAAGCAAAAAAAAAAAAAACAATGAAAAAGCAAATGTAAATTCTATTGTTTTGATAACATTTAATTTGTGTCCATGTACAAGATAGTCAATGCCTTAATCATCTTGAAAACTAAATTAATGGCATGATATATAACCTTAAACATTTCTTATTTAAGTTCCCAGTAAAAGAGGATGTGAAGGTCATTAAGTTGTTCAAGGTCAAGTTGAAGGTCACTATAGAGCAATCTCAAAATGAGATTTTAAAGCATGGAACAATTGACTTAGAGAAGGTCAAAGGATATTTAGGAGATATACCAGAAAATGCACAAGGACTTTTCAAAAACATGGAGACTTATCAAAACGTAACTATTTCTTGATTTAGAACACTGCAATCTGAAACCAGACAAAACAAGGAAAAAAATAACCTTTAGTTAACTAAAATTGCATATTTTAATAAAAATTTGTGCCTGAGGTTATAATTTTTTTAAAATAGTTTTTCTTTTGAAATTTTTCAATTTAAATATGATTTTTGTCTCGCCTGTGACGAATGGCGCAAAAGGTGAGACTTAGGCATGGTGATTCTGGCGACAGCGGCTGCGGTGGCGTCCACAATTGGTTTAAGTTTTTGCTTAAGTCTGTTTTATGTGAGCTAGTTATATTACACCATTGATATTGGTATGAAGTTGCATCAGTATCAGTACAGATCAGTTTTAAAAGGATTTCACCTGTATGCTCCTGCAGCCACGGTCTACTGACTTTGAAATTTTACACTGATTTGGCCAAGGTTAACCTTTTTTCTTACGTCTGTTTAACATGAAGCAGTTATGGTTCACCATTGATATTGGGTATGCACTTGCATTAGCATCAGTACAGATCAATTTCAAAGGTATTTTATCTGTATGCTCCTGCAGTCATGGTCTACTGACTTTGAGATTTTACACTTTTTAACTTTTTACTTATGTCTGTTTTATATAAAGCAGTTATCGTTCACCATTTATATTTGGTATGCAGTTGCTTAAGCATCAGTTAAGATCAGTTTAAGGAGGATTTTATCTATTTGGCTCCTGCAGTCATGGTCTACTGACTTTGAGATTTTATACCCATTTGGCTAATGTTTTTTTCTTATGTCTGTTTTATTTGAACAAGTAATGGTAAACCATCGATATTTGATGTACAGCTTCATTTGCTTCAATACAGATCAATATCATAAGTAATTGCCAGTACTGTAGTAACTTGAAACATTTGCATTTTAATTTTTACTTCATTTTATACTGTGTCCAGCTGCGACAGGCGAGACATGTCTCTGTGTTAACAGTTTATTTTAATATATGAAATAATTGTTATTCCTAATCTTTTTCAGACAATTAAGATTTTCCCTGCTCCCCTATCCATCCATTTGTTATTAATTGAAAAGTGTTTTTCTTGACAGAATCAGCAGTCTTTACAATCCTCCATGTTGGCAGGAAATGGGATGGGAGGCTTTGGGATGATGGGATTGATGGCAACAATGATGGGAAATATGAGTATGTCCTCGTCAAAAAATCACGCCCAGAAAACAGTAACCAGCATTGCTGATGATAAGTTAGAAACAAAGACCCAGAATATAGAAACACTACATAACAAACACAAATTTAAGGAAATTGAAAAGAATTCTTCAATCACAAAAGATTCTGATCAAAAAACAGTTTCTAGAAATGCTGAAGCATGCACCCAGGAAATAGAAACAATTCAAAATGAACAAAAATTCAAGGAAATGGATACCAAACCTTCCTCCAATGAAGAAACAGACAAATTAGAGAATGAAATGGCCAATTCAAATCATCCTTTAACAAAGGACAGTTTTAGTAGATTATTGAATTGTGGAGGTGATGCTGGAATGTTTGACATTTTAAAAGGCATCTGTAGTTCAGTAACAAAACAGAGAACACAGCCCTCTACAGAAGTAGAAACACGGTGAGTATGAAAACTGAAAACAGAGAATTAGGCAAGGGTTCCAGAAAGGAGAAGAAATGTATGGTAATAGAGACTTTCCTTTTCTTTAGATCAACCAACAAAGGAAGAAATGGTACTGACACACAAGTCATTATTGAAAGTAATAGCTTATTAGAAAACATTTGACTTTTAACACCAGTAAAATTCAGTATTTTCAGATTTTTGAAATAAAAAGTACATAAATGGTTCACCTGGTCCTGGTAAATAGAGTTATTCTTGTGTTTATTTTGAATTTACTAGTCACCACAAATCAACAAAATTAAGAAATAGAAATGGATGTAAAAAGTTTTTAGTAAAAACTACATGTATGTAGTAAGGACTTTGTTTACTTTTGTATTTTAGGGGAAAATCTGATGACGTTGAAAAAGAAGATACAACAAAAATAAACAAAAAGAATTTTGATGTTGAGTTTGAGCATCATTTGAAGAATACTGAGGAGAGATTAAGATTGTATGTGGACCAACAACTCTCAGCAATGGAAGAGAGAATTAATCAAAGACTGGATAGGATTTTGACTTGTTTAAGGTTCATGGTTACACTTCGAATAAAATGGTAGATATTTTACCTATTTTTCTAGTCTATGTACGACTTAAACGACACATAGAAACACAAAATAAAGTGTAGCAGCGTCTAGATATAAAAATCGCCGATCATTTTCCCTTCCAGTTTACAAGATTACTTTTGTTGTTTTCTCTATTCATTTTCTTTCCGTTCAAATTGTACCATAAATAAAGCATGAATTACCCCTAAATAACCTTCCGTAAAACCGATTGTGAGTAGATTTAATAACACCTATAATGAAATTACCTTGCACGTGGAGGCCAAATGACAGGGCATTGTTGATATTTGGCTATATTTGGGTGAACTGAAAAACGCAAAGAAAATGCCCCGGCAAAACAGATCAAGTGTACACGTACAAAATACTAAAAGTTTATGCAAAAAATATTTATCTAGACGCTGCTACGCCTTATTAAGCAAGTTGATGTGTAGTTTAGGCTCCACATAGACTGAAAAAAGACGTAAAATATCGGTCATTTTATCCGAAGTGTAAAGATGAACCTTAACAGAACAAAAACATGATAAACCTCCATGAAAAATTCTGGCTTTTACTCTAGGATCAGTTAACAAAGTAACAAATCAGGGAATGTGACTTGCATTTCAGTATTGGAGAGATGTAAAGCAGTATGGTGATAATTATGATTGATTGATTGATTGATTGATTATTGTGCTGATTTCATGATGGTGTACATGAATGAAATGAAGATATCAAAATATATCAGTCTTTGTTTAATGAATAAAATTAATTTTGAAAGTGCATATTAATATTTAAAGATTGTATACTAGAAAAATAGTCCTTTAGTTCAGTTGTGTTTTTTTTTACCAAGGTCTTAATGTTATGGCTCTAGAAGGTGACTGTGTCACTGTCATGATGTTTTGTCTCTAGATGGTGATTGTGTCACTGTCATGATGTTTTGTCTCTAGATGGTGATTGTGTCACTGTCATGATGTTTTGTCTCTAGATGGTGATTGTGTCACTGTCATGATGTTTTGTCTCTAGATGGTGATTGTGTCACTGTCATGATGCTTTGTCTCTAGATGGTGTTTGTGTCACTGTCATGATGCTTTGTCTCTAGATGGTGTTTGTGTCACTGTCATGATGTTTTGTCTCTAGATGGTGTTTGTGTCACTGTCATGATGTTTTGTCTCTAGATGGTGTTTGTGTCACTGTAATGATGCTTTGTCTCTAGATGGTGTTTGTATCACTGGCATGATGTTTTGGCTCTAGACGGTGTTTTTAGCCGAGTTGCAACCAAGTTGAAGTAGGGTAATGTTATGATGATGGCAGGCAGCTGGGGGTGCGTGCGGGCAACACGAATTGGTTTCTGGACTATAACTAAAAAAAATGTGAACTAATTTTAATGAAACTTTAGTATATCATTACATACCATAAGAGGAGGAGCCCTATTGACTTTGAAGTAAACCTGTTCAAGGTCAAGGTCACAGCAGCAGAAAAACGATAAAAAATTTCATGAATTATTTGTTTCTGGACCATTACTTAAAAGTTGTCTACCGATTTAAATGAAACCTTGGGATATCATTACATACCATAAGAAGTGGAACCCTTTTGATTTTGGAGTTAATCCATTTTAAGGTCAAAGTGGCAGAAAACATTAGAAAATTTCTTGAAGTAGTGGTTTCAGGACCATAACTTAAAAAGTTGTCTACTGATTTTAATGAAACTTTGGGATATCATTACATACCATAAGAGGAGGGACCCTATTGATTTTGGAGTAAACCTGTTAAGATCACAGCGGCAGAAAAAATGTTAGAAAATTTCTTGAATTAGTGGTTTCAAGTCCATTACGTTAAAAGTTGTCTACCCATTTTAATGAATCTTTGGAATATCATAACATACCATAAGAGGTGGAACCCCTTTGATTTTGGAGTTAACCTGTTTTAAGGTTACAGTTGCAGAAAACATTAGATAATTTCTTGAAGTAGTGGTTTCAGTACCGTAGCATTACAAGTTATAAACTTTGGGCTATCATTACATACCATAAGAGGAGGAACCCTATTGATTTTAGAGTAAACCTGTTAAGATCACAGTGGCAGAAAAACGTTAGAAAATTTCTTGAATTAGTGGTTTCAGGACCATAACTTAAAAAGTTGTCTACTGATTTTAATGAAACTTTCAAATATTTTATCATACCATAAGAGGAGGAACCCTATTCATTTTGGAGTAAACCAGTTAAGAGTAATATTTTAGCAATTGAAACCTTTTAATAATTTTCTTTCCTTCAACATTCTAAGAGCAATAATCCCTAAAATGAACAGTATTACAATCTTGACCTTATTTCATGATGTGCTTTACAATACTAGTATGCAATGTACATTTCTTAAATATCCGGTCCATGTAAATACCCAAGAATACCCCATTCCAGAATACCAAAGAATACCCAAAAATATCCAAGAATATCCAAGAATATCCAAGAAAACCCGAGAAAACCCCAAGAATACCCAAGAAAACCTAGAACTACAATATTTTGTTATAATTTAAGATATGACCTTAATAAATTTTTGTAAGTGCAAAATTCATTAAATTTCAAAATAAAAGGGCAATTACTCTTTCATTCAATCTTCTTCAAAATTTCAAGCCTGGTTGATCATGAGGTGTTGATCACTTTTGTTCTCAATCAGATTTTGAAAATCTGTCACCCTGTTCGAATAATTAGCACAAAACTGCAATTTAAACCAATGTTCTATTTTAAGCCATAGCGACCATGTTTTACAACAAATTAAAATCCCCACATCAGTTCTATACACATAATGCTGATTAATAACCATAATAAGTTTGGTTTCAATTATATGGCGTCAGAGGAGTTAACGTTTTCAATGTAATCAAGAAATGCTTTGAAAATAATCAATTTTAACGTTCTAAGGGGAATTACCACAAAAAGGAAGGGTCATACAACATTCACCCCATTACATATTTTGTCGATTTTGACGTGCTTATCAATATGCAATTAAATTTCTCAAATATCTTATATAGTTTTTAAGATATTGAGCTTAATAGGTGCAAAATTAGAAAAAAATTCACCAAAAGGGCAATTATTCCTACATCGGTTTTTGGATCTTCTTCAAAATTACAGAGCTGGTAGATCTTGAGGTGCAGATCACTTTTGTTCCTGTCAGAATTCAAAAATCTGTCACCGTTTTTGAGTTATTTTGCTTTTAATGTAATAAGGAAACGCTGTGAAAATGGTTAATTTGGACGTTCTAAGGGGAATATCCCCTAAAAGCAAAGGTCCTTCAACGTTGACCTTGTTACATATTTGGTAGATCCTGATGTGATTAAGAATTTCTGAATATGCAATTTCAATTTCTCAAATATCTTATATAGTTGTAAGATATTGAGCCAAATAGGTGTAAAATTAAAAAAAAAAAAACCAACAAAAAACTAAAACAAAAAACCGGCATTAACGCCTGCATTGGTTGTTGATCTTCAAAAATTTCAGAGCAAGTAGATCTTGAGGTGCAGATCACTTTTGTTCCTGTCAGAATTCAAAAATCTGTCACCGTTTTGAGTTATTTTGCTTTTAATGTAATAAGGAAACGCTGTGAAAATTGTTAATTTAGACGTTCTAAGGGAATATCCCCTAAAAGCAAAGGTCCTACAATGTTGACCTTGTTACATATTTGGTAGATCCATATGTGATTAACAATTTCTGAATATGCAATTTCAATTTCTCAAATATCTTATATAGTTTTAAGATATTGAGCTAAATAGGTGCAAAATTTCAACAACAACAAAAAACAACAAAAAACTAAAACAAAAAAAACCGGCAATAACTCCTGCATCGGTTGTTGATCTTCTTCAAAAATTTCAGAGCAAGTAGATCTTGAGGTGCAGATCACTTGTTTTCTATCAGAATTTTTAAAAAAATGTCATCGTATTTGAGTAATTTGCAAAAAACTGCAATTTCCCCCTATGTTCTATTTTTAGCCAAAGCGGCCATGTTTTACGATGAATCACAAATCACTCCATCAGTTCTATACACCTAATGCTTATAAACATCTACATGTGTATACCAAAACTAACATTCCATAAGAGTAAGAACCCTATTGATTTTGGAGTAAACCCGTGTAAGGTCAAGGTCACTACGGCAGAAAAACATCAGAAAATTTCTTCAATAAATGTTTTCCTGACAATAACTCAAAAAGTTGTTAATAAAGGTAATAACAAACCTACCGAACTTGAATGATCAATCTCATAGTCCAGAGAAAATGGCAAAAACGAATCAGTCATACCGGAGAACTTGTGGATCGCAATGGTCCTGACTTGGTACAGGCACTTCAAACGAAATGGTGGGTTAAACCAGGTTTTATGGCGCCAAACCTCCCTCTTCCATTGCGAAGTTCATAATATATATAGATACATAGAATAGTTTGACACTGTAAAATTTTCTTAACTCATAGTATATAGTTACGTAAAATAGTGTAACACTAAAATTTTCTTGGAATTAGGTTTTATTAGTCGAACATAATAGAACAAGTAGGATATGAAAATTATCATGAACAAAATACAGAAGCTGTTGTCTGGAACTTTGTTGTAATTTTTATTTGTGAGAAACACAAAACCAGAAGAATTAAGGATCGCAATGGTCCTGACTTGGTACAGGCACTTCCAAAGAAGTGGTGGGTTAAACCAGGTTTTATGGCGCCAAACCTCCCTCTTCCATTGCGATCTTAGGATCCGGTAATGACCATAGAACACAACATAGTTGTGAGACACAATAAGGATATTGAGGTGATCATCTCAGTACAGCAGACCAGTCAAACACTAATTAAAACAATTTACTATCATTTCTTTTAACTCAATTTTGAACTTTTCTACTAGTGGCTGATAACGAAGAAAGAATTTTTTTAGTGATCGTATGAGACGTATTTTCTTATAGCCCTGCTTCAAAAGTCGATAATAGATTTTAATTTTACTTTGGTATATTGTTACATACTATAAGAGGAGAAATCCTTTTTGATTTTGGGATAAATCCATTCAAAGTCAAGGTCACAACAGCAGAAAAACATTCGAAAAAATGTCTTGAAGCAGGGGTTTATGGACCAAAACTCAAAAAGTTGTTGACGGATTTTAATGAAATTTTGAGATATTGTTACACTATCAGAGGAGGAAATCTTATCATTTTGGGGTCAATCTAACCAAGGTCAAGGTCTCAGCAGCAAACAAAAGCTAGAAAATTTCTTGAAGTAGTGGTTTATTGACCATAACATAAGATTTTAATGAAACTTTGGGATATTGTTACATACTATAAGAAGGGATACCCTTATGATTTTGGGGTAAATCTAAGATAAGGTCAATGTCATAGCAACAGAAAATCGTTATTTTTTAAGTACATTCCAAAATAACTCAAAAATTTTCAACCTATATTAAAATAAAACTTTTGGGCATTGTTACATACCATAAAAGAAGAAACCCAATTGACTTTGGAGCAACTCGGCTTTTGCATCCCTGTGCATATTGATTTTATGTGACTGTCATGATATTTTGACTCTAGATGGTGCTTTATGTCACTGTCATGATGTTTTGGCTCTCTACGGTGTTTTTTTATATGTCATTTTTGTCATGGTTTTTTGGTTTGAGGCGGCGCTTTTATAGCGAGCATCGCAGATGCGAGCCCTACGGCATTGTGCATGTTTTGAGATGTGCCAGAAATATACTGACAATAAAACCGGAACAGGTTTACTTTTACGGAGTGAAAAAAAATAATAGGCACGGAGCAAGTAAAACAATCAACCCTCTGGGCTTAAAAAAAAAATACATCATAATCTGTTATGCAAAAATATAAAAATTGAAATTCAAAAACAGTGATAAAACCCTCATTTGTCCACTTGTTTATTTTTACACACAGATTTTTTTAAACACCATTCGGTCTTTTCCGCTGAAAAACGATTTTCCGGAAATTACCGAGCTAGCTTTTGGCAACATCGTCCCATTGACATAAATGACTAGTCATACCAAATGCTGATACTGACCAAGCTTTGTTAAATTCTAAGTAAGATAAAAATAAGATAAAGAAAAACATCAATTTACTGAATAAATCCTACCCATAATAATAAATAAAAGGTTCTTACCTGAAAATGAAATGAGAGTCCTATCCTGTGGGGTTTCACTCACTTTCCTCAATCCTGCATGATGTTTTTACCTTACCGTTTTTTCCGCCAGGTTTCTTAATGTACCTTCTGTTACCAATGCTTCAAATAAAACACTGATACTCAGAAAATCTCACAAAAACCTGACAGAATCTGAATGTTGTTTTGGTCTGCTGAAGAAGCGCGAAATACTCTGACAAGGAAATGACGTCACGTAATCCATAAAATGGATAATTTCTTCCCCGCTCAATGTCGTCCCAGAATGTTACAGGATTTATTATTTGCACAAATAATTGAATTTTTAATAAGAAGTTATTGATCACTGATATTTTAAAAACAACTTTCTCGAGTGCATATGATTTGGGTTGGGTGGGGTCAGACTTTGCTTCTATTTAATTCCTTTTTTAAAAGTTCCATCTTTACGTTAAACTTAGCCGGTCGAGCACATGGATTTATTTTTAAAAAGTATAGATTTTCGATGCTCGCTAAAAAGGCAGGGCCTTAATCATATTATGTCACTGTCATGATGTTTTGGCTCTAGATGGTGTATTATGTCACTGTCATGATGTTTTGGCTCTAGACGGTGTTTCATTTCACTGTCATGCTGATTTGCTCTAGAGAGTGTTTTATGTCACTGTCATGATGTTTTTGCTCTAGACGGTGTTTCTTTTCACTGTCATCATGCTTTTGCTCTAGAGAGTGTATTATGTCACTTTCATGATGTTTTGGCTTTTGACTAGATGGTGTTTTATGTCACTGTCATCATGTTTTTGCTCTAGAGGGTGTTTTATGTCACTGTCATGATGTTTTCGCTCTAGACGGTGTTTATTATCGCGGTCATGATGTTTTGCCTCTAGACGATGTTTAATATCACCGTCATGATGTTTAAGCTCTGTATGATGTTTTATGTCACTGTCATGATGTTTTTGCTCCAGACGGTGTTTTATGTCACTCTCATAATGTTTTTGGTTCTAGACAGTGTTTTATGTCACTGTCATGATGTTTTTGATCTAGATGTTGTTTTATATCACTTTTATGATGTTTTGGCTCTATATGGTGATTAATGTTACTCTCATAATATTTTGGCTGTGGCCAGTGTTTTATTTGACTACTATTATGTTTTTGCTCTAGACGGTGTTTTATGTCACTGTCATGATGTTTTGGCTCTAGATGGTGTTTTATTTCACTGTTATGATGTTTTTGCTTTAGATGGTGTTTAATTTCCTGTCATGTTTTTGCTCTGGGTTGTGTTTTATGTCACTCTCATAATGTTTTGGTTGTAGACGGTGTCTTATTTCACTTTCATGATGTTTTGGCTCTGGCCGATGTTTAATGTCACTGTAATAATTTTATGACTCGAAGCAGTGTTTTTCATAGTCATGATGTTTGGGCTTGAGACAGTGTTTTATGTCACTGTCACGAAGTTGTGGCTCTAGACGGTGTTTAATGTCACTGTCATAATGCTTTGGTTCTAGACGATGTTTAATATCACTGTCATGATGTTTAAGCTCTATATTGTGTTTTATGTCACTGTCATGATGTTTTGGCTCTAGACGGTGTTTTATGTCACTGTCATGGTATTTTGGCTCTAGACGGTGTTTAATGGCATCGTCATGATGTTTTGGTTCTAGACGGTGTTTTATGTCAATGTCATGATATTTTGGCTCTAGACGGTGTTTAATGTCACTGTCATGGTATTTTGGCTCTAGACGGTGTTTAATGGCATCGTCATGATATTTTGGTTCTAGACGGTGTTTTATGTCAATGTCATGATATTTTGGCTCTAGACGGTGTTTTATGTCACTGTCATAATGTTTGGCTATGGCCAGTGTTTAATGTCACTGTAATGATGTTTTTGCTCTAGATGAGGTTCATGATCAACTGGCTCTAGACGGTGTATAATTTTGCAATGGAGGAGGGAGGTTTGGTGCGCCTTAAAACCTGGTTGAACCCACCATTTCTTTTGAAATGCCTGTACCAAGTCAGGACCATTGTGGTCTTTAATTTTTCCGGTATGTCTTCCTTGTTTTGTCTCGTCTTATGGACATTTGAGATTGATTCTTCAAGTTCTGTAATTTATTTATTACCTTTATTCACTGTCATGATGTTTTTGTTCTAGATGGTGTTTTATGTCACTGTCATTTTGTTACTTTCTAGATGGTTTTAAATGTCACTGCCAGGATGTTTTGGCTCAAGATGGTGCTTTTTTCACTGTCATGATGTTTGGCTCTGGTCGATGTTTAATGTTATTGAAAGAAAAAGCTTTACCATAAAAACTAAGGAAAAGACCCCCACCTCAAAAAAATACAATCGTTGTCACATACCACCCACTCAGATTTGAAAACCATTTAAAAACAAATCCACCACCCAAGAATAAGGTTGTTTCAAACCTTGTGGCAGATGTAATTGTAAATGCTGCAAAGCTGATAACACCTTCACCAGCACTGTCACTTAGCGAAGATACAACATCTTTAGTAACTCGAATTGTAAAACAGAAAATTGTACATATGTCATCACTTGTAAAACTTGTTGCATCCAGTACGTAGGTGAAACTGAACCACAGGTCAACTTTCAAAAAAAAGACTGCCCACTAGCCAGGTATCTTGTATTTAGTGGACATTCTTTTGATGCTGTGAAATTTCAGATCTTAAAGTACACTTGAAATGGGATACTAACTCAAGATGCAAGTGAGAAAGTTTTGGATGAACATTGTATCACCTCTGAACCCTAGAACATGAAGGTCAAAATGAAAAAAACCCAAATATTCAAAAATCAAGCTAAAATGTTTGAACATTTTAATACTTTTATAAAGACTTTGTACATAAACATTTTATCTACCTACACTGGAATGTCGCACTATAGCAAACGCGTGCATCAGTTTGGTTATAATGACCAATTCTGACAAAGGAGTTTACAAATTACACAAATTCAAATATGGCCTGACGATGTGATCTTAGATCTCGAAATATTGCCAAAAAATGTGTATTTCTTTTAATTTATAACACAATAGTGTGTTACATTGCATCTTCAGACATTGTTTTAATGCATTTTTGTAATTGCAACTGTTTTTGTAATACAGATCCGCACTTAATTAGTTTTAACGTTTTAAGAGTGTGCTATTTTTAGACAAATTTATAACAAAAATCTTATAAGGTATTTTCTCATGAGAAATGTATTAGCATTCAGTAAAACCCCATGCATGTGCAAGCCTAGAAAAATGAAGCAGTACCTTTTTAGATAATTAAAAATTGTTTATAAAGTAAAATCATCTGAAAGCTAGCACTCTTGTCATAAGTCAAAGATAAAGTTACATGCACAAAATACTATTTTGATGAGCATGTAAGAGAACTCGACATATGTTTTTTTTATTGTAAAACCAAGGGAAAAGGTTCTGCAAAAGCAATTCGTACAAACAGTGCATATGTTTGATAAGTGTTTTGCATGTCATTCCAAAACTTTAAAATCAAAGTTCTCTAATACTCGGATGCAACATAGGTCACAATTTTGTCAAACAATTTCTTTAACTTGAACTGTTTCTTATTAGTTTTTGTAAACAACCACGGACATAAACAATGTCTATGTCACAAAGGTTTGACGTATGGCTTCAATTAATCAATAGTTTCTATTTGTTTTAAGCATACTGAAGGGCAACAAATATCTATCCTAGGTATTGGATTATTAAATTATTTTACGTGATTTTATTTAATATTTAACATTGTTTATGATATATTGTATATTTGACTTAGATATCTAAACACATAAATTTTAATTTTCAAAGCAGAATGAGACTTGAGTTCTGAGGTTTAAACACCTTTTTTTCTGAATTGTACTTATCATTGTAAAGAACCTTATTTGATAGTACATTTTCTATTGAAACTTATCATGGGACAGTTGCTGGTTTTTAGTTTGTTAATTTCTTGGTTCCTCCATGGTATGTGAATTAAATGTTTTTTGTTGAAAGCGTTATTTAAAAAAAATGTGCATCATTAACTGAAAAATAAAAGAAGAATGTGCTGTAATCTACGTCTTCGGTTTTTTCGGATTTTTTTATTTTAAATGTTAAGATTTTTTTCAATTTTTTTTAAAGTTAAAATATTTAAAATCGATGTTTAATAGGTTATTTTGCATTAGATTCAGGGACTAAAGAATTTCCACACAAAGAGGGAGAGGTAAGATATTCTGATTTAAATAATAACAAAAGCACGCCATATAAGGTTAAACGTATGTTTGCACACCAATAGAAACAATATTAACCAAAATATAAATATGGTTTTAAAATGAAGTTCGAAAATCTTAAATTAGGCTCGAACCTCAAAGAGAAACTACATGTATCTATAGGCTAGGATTTGTCAAGCAATACTAGATGTATATATGGCTTGTTGCAATTAATCTACCATATAAAGAAGAACATTATTTTATGGTAATACTACAAAGAAGATGTACATGTGCCAAATGAGTTTTTTGTATTGTATTTATTTTATTTCGTACTTTACAACGTTGGTAACGCGACGGGTGTGCTATTATAGCAGGCGGGAACTGCTTACTCTTCCGGAGCACCTGAGTTCACTCTTGTTTCGTCTGGAGTTCGCTTTGTTGATTAATATTCAGTTTATTTGTCTGTTTTTGTCCCGTTCTTAATGGTGTTTAGGCCTACTGGTTTTGTCTCTGCCCTTTGGGACTTATCACATTCGGATACCCCATTGGTACCTCTGCTTCTTATCATAAAAAAACTAGCATCGATTAAGTTTTCGTCTTCCCTGTTTGTTATGATACATGTAAATATTTGCATTTGAGAAGTTACAGGAACGATAAAACCAAAAAGAGTACACTTGTAACTTTTGAATAATTTTATAATGCTTAGAACTTATTTCAATAATATTTATGTTCTCGTTTGTTAATTGTCCTGTTCTTATATCAGTTCTTCACCTACGAAGTTCAGGATCTCAATGGAAGAACCGTTTTCCTCAATGTTAGATATAGGTAAGACTTGTTTAAACAATAAAATTTAGAATGTTCATTTCAAAGTCTACGAATTGGGACAGAAAAAAAAATGTGAATTCATTTCCTAGTTGCTGGTTTTATTGTTACTTTTGTTTTAAAATGTTTGTTGGTGTTGTAAAACCAAACAAAAATTAAACGAGAAATAACAATCTACAACTAAACAAAAGTACTTCGTAATTGAAAATAAATAAACAACGAACAAACAAAGCCAACTAGAAAAGCACACTTTTGCACTCTTTGTAGGCCAAACACATTATTTGGAAAACAATATGTAACTTTAAAAAAAATTGTATTTAACAAATTTATCTCGCGAAATTCTTCTTACTTTTTCTTATTTTAAAACTTAATTTGATTGAGGTCTATATTCATTTCAGATTGAAAAATCGCACCATAAGCTTCATTTCGCACGGCAGTGATAAAAAAGCAAAATATTTACAGGTATATTGGAACATCTACGCAGTAATAAACATGAAACACAAATTATTGCAGGTAAGGAGTAGGCCGAGGGGTAGTAGAAGGATACGATTTGGGGTTAAGGTTAATGAAGAATTTAGACGTAAGACTAGGGTTTGGTAAGATTAGAGTTAGGATCTGGTTAGATTAGAGCTGTGAGTGCTTGGGCAAGGGTTAGGGTTAGAGTTAGGATTAGAGTTTGGGTTAGGGCTAAGCTTAGGGTTAGGGTTAGAATAGATTAAGGTTGGGGTAAATGTAAGGGTTAAGATAAGGTTAGATTAGGGCTGGGGTAAAGGGTTGGGGTTAGATTAGATTAGGGTTTGGGTAAATATAAGGGTTAAGATAAGGTTAGATTAGGGCTGGGGTAAAGGGTTGGGGTTAGATTAGATTAGGGTTTGGGTAAACATAAGGGTTAAGATAAGGTTAGAATTAGTGTTAGGGTAAGGATTAGGGCTAGGGCTAAGGTAAAGATAAGGGTTAGGGTTAGGGCTAAGGTAAGGATCAGGATGAGGATAAAGGTTAGGGAAATTGTTCAAGACTAAGGGTAAGGGTTAGGGTTTGGGTTAGGGTTAGACGTTTGGGATAGGGTTATGGGGTTAGGGTTAGGGTTAGGGGTAAGGGCTAGGTTTAGGGTTAGGGTTAGGGTTAGAGTTATTGGGTTAAGGTAAGGGTTAAGGTAAGGGTTAGGTTGGATCAGGGTTAACTAAGGTTCGGGCTAGGGCTAGGGTTAGGGTTAGTGCTAGGGTTAGGGTAAGGGTAAGGGTTAGGGTTAGATTAGGGTTAGGGTTAGAGTTAGTATTAAGGATAGGATAAAGGCTAGGGTTAGGTTAAGGTTTTAAGACTAAGCTTAGGAGAGAATACGTAAATTGTTTAAATTAAGTCAAACGTTAAAGAATAATAAATGATGTTTGATCCCATAACTATACCAATGAATGAGAAAAAATGAATTAGTCATAACATTTACAACAGGCCTTTTTGCAAGATTGTATGAGCCTAAACAAATTTATCATACGAAGAATATTGTTATAGAAATTGTCATACCGAACCCGATTTCTTTTTATTGATCTTATGTTATAGAGAAAAGGTGGTTGCTTTGTGTCAGGGCACTTGCAAAATGTAAAGAATTCATACGTTTTTCTGGACACATGTAGTGATCAAAGGTAAATATAAAATTCTATTAAATTGTTTTACTGCACATGTCGATATCTGCGATGCTGACCTTCCAATGTTCTAATACAAATGCTGATGGCGAGAGGTTACTCCTTGTCCTACCATTGATTAACCGTTTTAAATTATGAATGAAATCAAAATGATTTTGTAGAATTAAATTAAGACAATCTTTAATCTCTACCTGCAAACATATTTCTTTTATATCAAAATCTGTATATACAGCACTACTAAATTTACCATTTGTTGATACCCACTTTGTTTCTTGTATTAGCTTCTTAAAAATACTGTTCATATATGTGCTTTTGCATGTTAACATGTTAAAACCGTCTTTTCTTAACAATTTTTCCAAAAGGACCAAAAAAAAAAAAAAAAAAAAAAAAAACCAACCCTATCTCATCGGCATATGGTGTATATTTCCAAATCAAATTTATGATTTTTTTACCTGTTCAGTATAGTCTCTTTGGTCAAATGTCAAATCAGGGTTTGGAAAATCAAGACATATGATTTTTATGTCAACGATTAAAAAAAAGTGAAATATTCTATCAGCTAACATAATTAATTCTTTTTTATCGCTAGTTGTTTTTCGTTGTATGCAAATCTCTTTTTCGATCGTTTTTTTATACAGCTACATTGTTTTCGGTAAGATTTGGCACTATAAACCTGATTGACTGTACCATATCAGGACCATTGGGGGTCATTACCTTTTTTTGTAGTATTTGCTTCGATTATTTTCTTTTCTTTGGTATATGAGATATGCATTTTTGTAACTTTAATTACACAACAAATATAATACATTTATTTTAGTGGCATACTAGTAAATGACTCTCTTACTTACACTATTGAAAAAGGACAGGTGAGTTTCAACTAGTTGAAAATTTACTGATCTACTTTTATATTTTGTAAAGTCTTGGTTTCAGTCTGAATTGAAGCTGCGTCTTTTATTTTTTTAGTTTATACTATTTTGAATCAGCGCATATAGCAATGTAAGAAATGGATTTTGAGCAAAAAAACCAATTTTCTTTTAAAATGCCTCTACCGAGTCAAGAACAATGTGACATTGTAACTTGTCTGGAATGTCTTTGGCTTCTCTTGTATTTTCGACCTTGAAATGCACAATTGACCATCACAGTTCTGAAGTGAAATGATAACCTGTATTTTCCTTTCTTAGCAAACAAAAGTCATTTAGCTTAGGTGTTGTTTTTATAGCAACTTTAACCAATTCTTACCAGGTTTTATGACTTTCAAAAATAAATAAAAATAAAACGTTTTAGAAGTTTGATTTCTGATTTTTATCAATGTATTCTTTTTGAAAATAAAACATATATATATGTTTCAGATTTTTCCAGCATACAATGAACTACCATCAAATGTATCAACAGAACCAACCTTCTGTGGTGATGGAAAATATAAACCACATAAGTATTCACAGGACACAAGCAAGGTACTGAAAACAAAATGAGTTAATGGAGTACTATAATCAGAAATTAAAAATTAATTATAGCTTTTGATATTTGACTGGAAATGATAAATGTCTAATGCCAGCACTATGCAGATATGCCATTTAGTCTGTATGGGTTTAAAAACCTTAACTTAAAAACACTGTAGTAATGAAACTGTTTTTTTCTGACAATGATACATGAAAACCTTCATAAAAAAAAAAAATCAAATGGTTGTTGAAATATAAACTAAAAAAAAATATCATTACACTGTTACCATGGAAACGACAATAATTTGCCCCCAAAACCTTAAAATACTGTGTCAACTTTTATTTTTTGAAAGCAATTTTAAAGACCTTCTACCATAACTTGTACAATTTTTAAACAGTTTTCAGTCTTCGACATTTGACAAATATTTTTTTGCGTCCTTGATAGAAATATTCCTGAACATGTATGAAAACCCTTGATGTAGTCTTTTTCAATTTAAACAGATGATACACATTAAAACTTCTTTTACACAAACAAAAATAATCATTTATACAATATATGATTTGGTTGTCTGGTTAATATTTTTTTCTAATGTTTCAGAAAATGTTTTCCTTCACACCAATTCAGGATGTACATATACGGAATAAACGAGCAACCGAGACACTGATGGTAGAGCTATATATTGTTATGGATAATGAATTGGTAAGTTTTTCTAAAAACTTTTCTAAACTTTATGTAAATGTTGAAACATTCAACACAACTAAATGAATTAAGATATTTATATATTTTCAGAAAAAACATGAATTTTTAACTTTTAACAATAATGAATGTTATTCTCAACTAACAAAAAATTCAAATATAAACAGCGAGAAATAAATTTTAACCAAGCTATCGACATGGAACGGTATTCTTATATGTCCAAGCTAAGAAGAAAAGATAAAAACAAACCAAATTGGAGAATTTAAAGATCGCACTGGTGCTGACTTGGTACAGGCTTTTTAAAAAAAAGGTAAGTTAAACCAGTTTGTTTTTTTTGCGCCATCCCCCTTTTCAATTGCAATTTAATAAAAAAAAACATGTACAATGACTGTTATTTGTTACTCTTTTAAAATTAATCAAATATAAGGCAAACATGAATATATATATTTTTTAAAAGTTTTCAGAATCAAAGATATCAAGAGATGAAAGCAAAGCTTTACAATATGTTGAGACAGTAGTTCACCATTTAGATGTCGTAGGTAGAAGACAACTTAGTATTTAAACGTATAGTTTGTTTGTTAGTTTAATTTGATGTAAAAAAAGGAATTTAAGCCCCTTCTCCAATCAGCCCACTTCTAGTGATTTAACCGTCGCATTAAACTAACATTCGAACTTGTTTAAGTATAGTTTAGTTAAAGTATATCTTAAAGACATTCATGTGATTTTACAAGTTTTATAAACTTTTCTATGATAGACTATATTCAATAGCACGGATGCTTTTATTCCTTTGACTCACACAATAGAACGGTAGCCATCCCTATGTCCTCGTTCTACAGCTACTTCTGGGGTGTTATCAAAGGACAAGTGTACAAATACATGTAGGTACTAAAAAAGTACTAACGTAAAAAATCTTAACTGTTTATTACGTTATCGCGCTTTTTAATTCTCTAAATTTTATTTGTAGATATATGCAGAACTAGGCGTTCGTATACTTCTTGTTGGAATCGAGATTTTGAATAAAACAGAACCTTCACTATCGTCCAATGATGCCACTGAACTTTTAGACCAGTTTCTAGAGCTAACAAAACAAAAACTCCGACAAAGCGCGCCTGTTGAGTTTGATTTCATTGCTCTGCTTTCGTATGTATATTAAATAGGGCATGTCTTGGGTTTGTGACCAAATCAAGATCTTATTATTTTTATATTGGAAATTGGCAGTATTTCTAAATAAAGGTTACATGAATATTGTAATAAATTATAACAGTATTTTAGCCGAAATAAAAAAAGTTCAACCCGATGGTTAAGCTTTAAAGAGAACACAGTCTGTGCATTACATGGAAAACAGGAACTGCATTGCACAAAAACCTGTAAAAGTTAAACCCTCGCTTTATTAGTTATTATTAAAAATGTAACAAAAAGGACCATAAGTAACTGTTGTTCACTTACATGTAAGTACATGTACATCTTCTAGTAATATAGCAGCATGCATTGCATTTAAGTCTTAATAAAATAGATTTAACATGTTTACTACTTATTGTAAACAGCAGTTAAAACTTTCCCCCCTGTGGAAATGATCTTGCAGGCGGTTGTCCATTGTGGTTTTTCTGAATTGGCGCTTGATTGTGCATGGGCTGTGTCGTGTACACTTATTCCACATCTCATTATTTTCTATTGCTCTCGTTATTAAGTCGCTGTTCATTAGTGACATTTTTTTTCAGTCCCATATCAGACAAAAACACTGATTCAACATGTACAGTATATAGGTTTTGTGTGTTTTATTTGTTTGATTGTTCAATAGAAGATAATGAGACGTGGAATAAGTGTACGCGACACAACCTACAATATAAACGACAATTTAAAAAATCCACAATGGAAAACAGCCAGCAGCCAGCAGCTTTCAACGTTACCAGTGGTCTCTGCTTGCCGTTTTTCAATTGGCCCTGGATTGAAAATAGACTACATATGATTCAAGCCCGATCCTAAAGTGCAATGAAAGACCCAGTTGTTTTGTGTAATTTGTAGAGGCAAGACCTTTGGAGGCAATCATGTTGGAATGGCACATGTTAGCGCAATGTGTGGTGACCGATCAGGAGCTGTCATTCAAGATGATCGTACTCACAACGCACGTGAATATAAGACGTCTGTTGTACTTGCTCACGAGATTGGTCACGTGATTGGTATGCTCCACGATGACGCGGCATGTTTCTGCCCAGATGCTACAAGAGGATGTCTAATGCACGCTGATATAACGTAACTTTACATTATCCTTAGTTTTTTTCTCTCTAGATTTGTCATTGAGATTTAATATATTGACGTCTAACATTAGAAAAAGAAGGGCAAAGATTTAGAAAATTCTGAGGAGCAAAAACTTTATACTTTATTATTATTAAGAAGCAAGAAAATGGCAAAAAAGCATTTAAGTATTTTGATCTTTTCATTATGATCCATGAATTATAAAAGATATCAATTAATCCAATACCAATATGTTGCAATTTGTTTGACGTATTGTCTGTTTGCATATTTTAAATTCGACCGCCTTGGCATGCCTAGAAAGCTTTGTCACTATTTCTTCAAAGAACCTCATTATTTTAATTTCACAGGTGGTTTGCAAAATATTTAAAAAAATTGATGAACAAGTATAGCTTCTTGCGTTGGTCATTAAAAATATACGATTAATAATCTGCAGACCGAAATTGATGCTAATTTCTCTGCATATGAAAACAAAACCGGCTGTCGCACATAACCAATTATTTCCCTTTGCATAACATGTTTAAAACTTCTCATATTTACATGTAAAACATTTATTTAATTGTAATACAAAAAAATATTAAAATAAATACACAAAATGAGATTGCCGAGTATGTAATTTGAACATTCAAACAAGTCTATGCATTTAATTTTAAAGCAAGAAGTTAGCTAAAACATCATTCTGAAAAAAAGAGAAGAGACCTAGTGTAAAGAAAACGTGAAAAGTACAAATAAATAATCAAAGACTTAGACTTTGACGTTGAATTTGAATCTTTTGATGAAATACTCTTTATATTATGTCATTAGGTCCATGCAAATTAAAATATATTGGTTAAGTGATGTTCATGGCATGCCAGACTAATCTATAAGAGCGCAACGCTTACAGTAAATGTCCTCTTTTTATTCGTTTTTTTTTTTAAATTTAACTTTTTTTGGGGGGTCTTTTTGGGGGAGAGGGTGTTTAAGAGCTTACTTAAGTAAAAAGAATAAGTGTATATGATTTAAAAAATAAAATCCTGCTCCTTTTTATTCGTCTATATTTAAGTAAATTTATTCATTCTTTTTCGTTGGTTCAAAACTTACCATGTTGATAAATCTTTGCTACTCTTCCATCAAAGACCCTATTATTTTGATTCAACAGGTGGTTAGCAAAATATCTAAATAACTTGATTTTATAGATTCTTGCGTTGGTCATTAAAATTACACGGTTCATAATTTGCAGACCGGAATTTCTCCGCATGATTGTTTAATGACTATTGAATTTTTTCATGGTTCTTGTAAGCATATTTGCGGGCAATACTGACGAATGATCGTTTCGTATGCGCATAGTATAATCACCAAGTTTCTAGATTTTCTTTTAACATTTACATGTTAGTCAACTGCCAACAAAGTTATCATCGTGCAGTGCACAGACTTTGAAAAATGCCCGGGAGAAAGGATTGGTGCCATGTCTTTATAATGTCCCGGATGTTGTTTACAACGGCCCTATTTGTGGTAATGGTATCACAGAGGTTGGAGAAGTGTGTGATTGTGGCGGGAAACAGGTAATTGTTCTGCATTGAATTATGGACTTTTTTGGAGTCAAGAATGAATATTATCATGTAATTCAACGTTTTTTTTTCATACACCACAAAAGTTTAGACAAAAATCTTAAAAATGCTATTTGTCTTAATATTTTAAAGGCATCATAGTATCTCGAGCATAATATATAATTTAAGAGCAGAAAATGTGCTGACAGGCTATAATTTATATCAAGAATTAAACATAGATTTCTTATTGACTTGTTTATTTCAGGCATGTTTATCCAGTAAGTGTTGCACTGAAACCTGTCAGCTCAAACATGGGGCCAAATGTGCCACCGGAGCATGTTGTCATGATTGCCAGGTAAGGACTTAGGGCTTGATAGTATTTCGTCCTACCTTTCTATTGATTGTAGGGTAAGTGGGCTATTACCTCTCTATTGATTGTAGGGTAAGTGGAATTTTCCTGTGACCATAAACAGCAAAAATTTTAAATCAAAGTACTGTTAGTACCGAGAATTAGGGAGTAACAAAAGAACTAATTATATAAATTATTCTGATTCAAGTCAACAACGTTTAAGAATATTTAAATGATTCAATTAACAATGATTGAAGAAACTTTTAATATGTAACAAAAATAACGAATATATATATATAAGAATGGTATGATCAGATAATATAAGGCTTTTCCTAATGAACTTCGACTGGAAAACGTAATACACATCTAACATCTTATGCGTACTACGTCCTTGAAAAGTGAAAAATATTCTATTTTCAGCGACTGAAAGGTCAGAACTTTTTATCAGACTATTTTAAGGACTTTGTGTTTAGACAAAAATCTTAAAAATGCTATTTGTCTTAGTATAGGCATCAAAGTATACACTTTGCATAATGCTTTTCATGATATACTAGGTCAATCAAAATTAAGATATATTTTTTGGCATATAATAAACAAAAGTATTAAACAAATACATCAATCATACATTTATTTTTCCAGTAAAACAAGGGATATAATTTATTTGAAAAATCGATTTACAAAAAATACTCCAGTATTCAGCCAATATGTATATTTATTTATTCCTGTATGATAGATTGTTAAAGCTTATAAGCTATGTAGAAGAGCCCAAAACGAATGTGATCTTGAAGAAGAATGTAGCGGAAATACAGAACAGGTTTTGAACGTTTTATAGATATATATAACCTAACAATATCAGTTATATTCATTTTTTCGTTAAGATTTTAATTGTTATTTTTTCAAGTTTCCTTTATGCAACGTTTTTTTGTTTAGAAATGTTATTTGTGTTAAAATTGAGTAAACATAAGTATTTTAGTGTTATTTATCAAAGTAAAAAAAAAGATTTTGCATTCAGATCTCAAAGTAAATTAAAGGACTCAAACAAAACAGAAAACCTGAAATCAAACCATAACGAATTTAAAGGGAAGTAGAAAAAAATATCCAAAACGAGACAAAAGCAAAAATACAAAAGTTAAAAACTATCTCATTAACTAAAGTGCTCTGGAAGGGTGAACTGTTCTTGTCGGTTAAAACATGGCTTAGACATCAAGTTTGTAGGTTACATTTTGTAGCTGATCCTTCAAAAACGTATGATTTATTCAGGAAACTATAAATAACAAATAGGAAAATCTACAACAACCATCACAATTCTATGCTAAGTTGGCTTATGGACTTTCTTGTTTCCTTTGTATATTTTAAGTGTCCGCCCAATCTTTACAAGCAAGACATGACAAAATGTGGAAACGGATCAAATACAGGATATTGCTTCAGAGGGCAATGTCAGAGTAACTTATTACAATGTCAGCAGATATGGGGCAAAAGTAAGCAAAACAAAGATATTATAAATTATTACTTTGCAACATTTGAATTTAAAAAAAAAATAGTACATTATTAAAAAATTTTGTCTTTCATAAACAAATGTTAACTTTGAATTATATGAAACATTTGTTGCCTTTTATAAAACGATATTTAAATGCATTTATGTCCTGAGTTCGATAAAGTGTCAATGATATTTACAAGAAATAGTTCTATATCCGAATTAGTTTAATAAAGGTAATAACAAAATTACCGAACTTGGAGAATACATCTCAAATGTCCATAAGACGAGACAAAACAAGGAATACAAACCGAAAGAAATGAAGATCGCAATGGTCCTGACTTGGTACAGGCATTTCAAAAGAAATGATGGGTTAAACCAGTTTGTAAGGCGCGCCAAACCCCCCTCTTCTATTGCGATCCTTGGGTCCGGTGGTTACACAAAACACAACAGGTTTGTGATGACATATTAAGGATGCTAAATTAAAATTGGTTTGCCAACATTTTTTCATTACGGTTTGCCAGTTATCTGCCAAAAATGGTGTTTTCCTCGAGGCTCTAAGAATTTACCCGTATAAAATCACACGCTTTGATAAAATTATAACATAAGTCATTAACTCGCGTATATTATGCATTTTCAGCTGGTATAGCAGGCCACACATTATGTTTTTCATCCAATACAAAAGGAGATGTTTCAGGAAACTGTGGTACTATAACACAATCAACTTTTCGTCAATGCAACTCAAGGTATTTGATAAGAGACTTCTGAGTGTTGAACCTTTCAATTTAAGTCAAAGGATCTTTATAAAAAAAATATATCAAATCGGATATTACAATTCCAGTTTCATAACATTTGTTTTGTGTTTTGTATTCTTTTTTTGTTTACTAATATGACACTTTATTTATTATGTTTTAATAGCTCTTTAGTTTTCTTTTGTGTTTGTTGATGGATCTAAAGTTTGTTTTCTTTTGCGTTTGTTGATGGCTCCTCAGATTTCTTATGTGTTTGTTAATGTAATGACTCTTTAGTTTTATTTTGTGTTTGTTACTATCTTTTGTTTTCTTTCTTGTTTGTTAATGTCTCTTTACATTTCTTTTGTGTTTGTTAATGTAATATCTCTTCAGATTTCTTTTGTGTTTGTTAATGGATCTTTAGTTATCTTTTTTGTTTGTTGATGGCTCTTTAGTTTCCTTTTAAACTAGCTTTGTACAATACGAGGAAAGAAGATTTAGATCTTTTAGAGATTATGAATTCAAATTATTTGGGAAAATTTTGGGGTAATCATATTTTTTTTTAACAGTGATAAGATGTGTGGCATTCTATTTTGCGACTCGCCAAACAAATTTCCTGAGTTTGGTGGTGGCAAGCAACGGGTAGTCGAGAACAAATACAACATTCCATCCCTTGGTCCAATTACTTGTAAGTAAGTACATTTTAACAGTTTATACAAATAAAAATAAATGGTACAAAAACAGTTCATTTGATTTTGCAAAAGTGTTTCAGAGTGACCTTAAAAAAATGAAATGTTACATACACAGATACATCTTTCTCTAAGAGGAATGAACTTTATGATGTTCAAGTATATCCAAAAAAAGTTTGATTATATATAATTTTCCAGTATTCTTAATGTTAGTTTTTTTTTTCTGTTTCGTCAGGTCGGCTGATGTGACAGAGTATTTGAATAACTTCCAATTTCTATTGACTTAAAAATTGCAATATGTACATATTCTGTTTATCTCTTTTGTGTCTCACTGTTGTATAATGGTTTGTGTTATACCGTGATCTAAGGTTGAAATTAGATATCAGCCCATAAAACCTGGTTAAACAGACCATTTCATTTGAAATGTCTACCAAGTGAAAGGTAGTAAGGTTTTGAAATTTTCCGACATGTCTTTGCCTTTTTTTTCTTTTGTCCTTGGACACTCCCAAGACCCATTTATTTGTATTACCTCTATTTTCCACTTTACTAAGACCATGCTATAAATCTAAACACATATATCTATGCTGTTAACACTATAAAATTCCTAATGCATATGAAATCGATCTAGTCAAATGAAGAAATATAACAAAGTTCCAGTAAACAGTGTTTTTCTAGGCCTGACGTGCGTTTTGTCTAATTAATATTTATCAAAGGCGCTCTATTACAAGATTACCGAACATATTATTAGAGTATGAAGAGCATAGAAAAAAATAATTTTGCGCATTCATTGGACATGCAATAAACTTAAAAGATTTATTCATTTAAAACGAAATTAAAGAAAATGACTTTATTAAAGGGGTACTACAATTGATCTCGGTCCAGATGTCCCAGACCCCGGTTTGGTAAACGACGGGTCCCCATGTTTTACAAATACTGTCACAAAAACTGAAGGCATTTGTATGCATCGAAGATGTGTTGACATTAGCAGTATACCTATACAGAGCTGTCCAGCTGATAATAATGGTACAACGTGCTCTGGCCACGGGGTAATTAATAAAATAATATTATTGATTTTTTGTAATTGTATCAATTTTTCAATTTGTTATGGTAATTGAAAACCTTACTCATTAAGTATTCATATCAATCCATGAATTTTCAACCAAGCTCTATGACAAACGCGATGACAACATCTTTCCAATCATTAGGTTCCCTTCTTGTATAGCAACTTCCGTCAGCTCCAGCTTATGTAGTTTACGTATCACATCTTTTTTCCGGAGTTTGTGAGACTAACATCGATTTCCTAGGTAGAGCGTCACGTCTGACACAAACATCTCTAACACAAGGGTATGTTGCGCCTCGGTTGTCTTAACTTTTGAAATATTTTATGAAAGACATGCATGAACTCACAAACAAATATGAGATTTTTATCTCTCAGATAAGAGCAGATGTTGGATTGTCATACAGTTTTGTTTTGTCTTCCTGTACTGGATTTGACACGCTGAAGTGACCATTGGCAGCGCGACAGGTGTGTTATAGCAAGCAGGAACTGTTTACTCTTCAGAAACACCTGCGTTGTTTTTGTACGGTTAATTTTGTGTGTTTTAAATGTGCCTCATATAGTGGTAAAGTTCAGTTGCCAGGAAAATTGGCATATATGTAAAATGTACCAGCACATGTTTTCTGTGTGTAGATCTGTAACAACTTAGATAAATGTTGGTGCTTCCATGGATACAAAGGACACCACTGCGAAATGAAGATTGTTTATCCGGGTCCTATAAAACCAGGTATGCCGTCACAGCTTGAAATATATATCTATCGGAAATATAGTTCCAAGCTTCATTTGTGACGTCTTGAATTTTGTTACGTCTCTATTATTAATTTTCGATTATTTTCAGAGCATAAATATTCAAATTTTCTTATTACAGAAAAAGCTGCCCAAAAGAATTTCACGATGATTATGTTAGGATATAAACTTTGGAATTCAACAGCTGGGCAAGCCTATCTATTTAAAAACTAAAAGTTATTTTCACTAATGTTAAATATTCCATCATTGATTATTAAACTTGAAAGAAACTATATATATTGTAACACAGTGCAAAGACAAATTATGTTTGAAATTTTCGTAATAAAGTTATGTCTATATATTTCAAACTCACATTTTATATTTTTCTATTTTTCAGAACTGACAGTTGTTCATATTGTGGTTATATCAGTGTGTTGTAGCTTGTTTATTTTCGGTGTAACCCTAACATTGATAATACTGATAAGGAAAAAGAAAAAGAAAAAGAAAGGTATTTGAAAAAAAAAAAAAAAAAAACCCAAATATTTTCAATGTTATTTCTACCACAATTAAATTAGAACATTAGCCAATCAAAGTGTAACATTACAAAATATCGTATAAAAACAAGGCCCATTATCGTTCAAAAGTTTAACTTTAACATTACAGCTAAAGGTTGACAAATATATCAACTGAAACTGATCATTGCTTTAGAAGTGACACTGTTTAAGTCAGAATTAGATAAATCTTAAAAAAAGTATTTTTAGGAATAACAATTTTCATTCAAGACGAATGAACAAAATAAGCAAAAACACTCACATGCTTAGCTATAACACACTTCAAATTTATTATTATTTTTTCTTACTTAAAAAATCGAATTGGTGCTAGATGACTTTAGAGGTTACTGTAATGTACAAATTTAACTGACAAGAACACTTTCTAGTAGTTCTATAGCTGAGATTGTTTTCAAATGTTTATAACTTGAAGAAAAAAAACACCAAATATTTGTAAACAACATGTCATGTTTATTATTTTAGGTCGTCCATGTAAAAGTAAACTTATCATGGTAAAAGTGAAGGAAAAACAGAAAATATCACCGATTTCTGATCAAAACACCATCAAGACAAGTTCCAGTTATTCAAAGACCAAAGTCAAGCCGATTTTAAGGCCAAACATAAGAGTTTGATGAAGAATTTTCTTATTTAATTTGTTCGGAATATTATTTTTTTAAGTGGATGGTTTTTCGATGAACAAATGTATCAAGTTGTGAAATTGATTATAGAAAAAGCCTAATAAGGCATAAAATTACTACAATTATCAGCAGCAATGTGTTCGATATAGTTTTTATACATTATACGATAGCAATGTTACATTGAATATTGACCAATAGTTTCTTTGTCATAACTTTTTTAAAAGTTTATATACTTTTTATAATGTCGAGTTATCAAAGTAACCGATAAAGTAAAAAAGTAAATCGCTATCAAGGTAATCGATTAAATAAAAGTAAACCGTTATCAATTAAAAGGAAACCAATCAAATAAAAGTAAACCGTTATTAATTAAAAGGAAACCAATCAAATAAAAGTAAACCGTTATTAATTTGAAAGAAACCGATAAAATAATAGTAAATCGTTATCAAAGTTACCGATAAAATAATAAGTAAATCGTCATCAAATAAAAAGTAAACCATTATCAAAGTAACCGATAAAATATAAAGTTAACTGTTATCAATTCCAAAGAAACCGATAAAATAAAAGTAAAACGTTATCAATTTAAAAGATACCAATAAAATAAAAAGTTAACTGTTATCAATTCAAAAGAAACCGATAAAATAAAAGTAAAACGTGATCAATTTAAAAGATACCAATAAAATAAAAAGTGAACTGTTATCAATTCAAAAGAAACCGATAAAATAAAAGTAAAACGTTATCAATTTAAAAATTACCGATAAAATAAAAAGTGAACCTTATCAATTTGAAAGAAACCGATAAAATAAATGTAAACCGTTATCAATTTGAAAAAAAAACCAATCAAATAAAAGTGAACAATCTTACTGTTATAAATCAAGGTTATTCATACACAATTTATACATACTACCCGTCCGATTTAACTATGGACTTTCGATTGTAGCGTAAAGTGAAGCGTGCAAACACAACAATGAAAATTTACGTCGTCACGAACAAGCCAATCGTTAACAAAAATCACACAAAAACCACAATGTTTGAAATAGTAAACATTATCGAAGAAAGTTAATTGAGCTGATTGGCTGATTACTAAGATACTTTTAAAAATCACGTGGTTTTCCATAAGACGTTTCTTGGACCTATTGAATGGGTCGTGCAAACATTAAATCTGATTGGATATTGATGAATGATCTGACTAATGTTGCACGTAGCTTCCATCTGATTGGGTTTTCCTACTATGACGATTTGCGCTTTTTGTTACCGATTGGATTATTCATGACGACGTAAATTTTCATTGTTTTGTCAATCGAAAGTCCATAGTTAAATCGGACGGGTTGTATGCAAAGAACATAATCAAAGCTATCTCTGTATTAAGTATGAAATGAACAGGTATAATTATGGCATGCAATAGTGACCAAAAAACAGATAACCTTTCGTGCCGTGAAATCCAGTTTTTCGGCGTAAACTATAGTTTGTGTGGGATTAATCTCATCTGCAGCATTTGAATAAAAAAAATGGAAGGTAAAAAAAACAAAAGGACTCGAAACCCCCCAAACTAGTCCGAACAGGAAACCCCAATTCCAACACCGATGACCTCCAACATGTGCAGTACAAGGAAAGAAACATATTGTTTTAAGCAGTTTTGAAATTTAACTATCAGAAATTTCAACGACAAAAAGTATCAAAATTTATTCTTTATATTTTTGATTCGTGTGAGACGACTCTGACGACCAGGCTTGTGATTACCATCGGGGACCTCTGGTCCACAGCAGCGGTTAGCGACCCAGTGGTTTCAAAATACAATATGGAATATGGCAAAACAGAAATAACCGACATTAAATTCTAGGTTGCGATCGTAAATTAAGCTTTATGGCTTTATATAGATAATTTAAATATGTGGTTATTGCCCTTTTTCGTAATTTTTGCCAAAGTTTGCATTTATTAAGCCCTTATATCTTGGAAACAAAACAAGATATTTCAGAAATTTAAATTGCATATGGTTAAGCACAATAATATCTACATTATATGTGTATCTGTGTAGGTGAGCAATTCAGGCTCATGGGAGCCTCTTGTTTTATGAAAACCCCGGAGTTGAGTCTTTTTTTAAGGTGTTTTGGATGGTAGGTCAGAAATTTTATTGTAAGAGTCAGCATATTATGATAAGTGTATATTTCATTAATACAGAAATCGTTTTTAAATCAAATAACTACTGCAGGTGATAGGAAAGACTGAGAAATGAGATAAAATGAATATTTTTCTGGGTAAAGGTATTTCATTAGTCAGAAATCTTCACTTTCTTCTATACGCCTGTGGTCTGTACCAAATTATAACCTTGATTTTAAACGAAAGTTTTTATGCATAGGTCATATAGTGTACCAAGGATCTTGATGCCAGGGCATATCTATGTCTCCACGATGTTATGTATTAGGTTATCATAAATAATTACTTTAAGTTCCTTTGCTTAATTAAAGTACAACAACATTTTTAAATTTTTTTTTCCAGAAAACTATCATACAACACAAAACAAAAAACGGAAAAATCAACTTATGCCATAGTACCACATTACAATTATAATATTCACTTACTGCATGAAAAATTAAATAAGTATATCAATAGTAGACAAAGTGAAGTCATGCTTTGTATAAATCTGTTATATTAAATTAATAAAGTAGGAACCCTTTGACTGACTGAAAAGGGGGCAGGGATTGCCACGCCCAGGCTCCCAAATGCTCAAAGTATGAAAGTTCGAAACATGCAGTATTTGTTTTGCACTGGCTTGCTGTTAAAGCAAGAATAATTTTTTAAATAATTATTTAAATGTATAATTGTTCGGCAGAGAACGGCATCTTTATTTAATCGATCACTTAACTCACCGGGTGCTTAAACGTATGTTGAAATCTTCAGAATCTGCTTAATGATGTTATGTTGTTTCTTTTAAAGAGAATAACTTTTTCTGATGTCATGGATGTTTTTTGTACTATTGGACCTAAATTCTAGAATCAGCTACCTATTAGTTAACGAGCTTCTAAATCTGTTGATATCTTAAAAGCAAATTGAAATCATATTTCAAATAGATGCTTTATTTTGAATGTATGCCAACAGCAATTGTTCTATAATCATGATGATATATATACTTGTATATATTTTTATAATTATTTTATATTTTTTTAAAATGAATTGTACAAGCCGTTGACTACATAGTTGTAGAAACAGGCGTTTAAGCAATTAAAAAAGTTTCCAGGTTCAAGACTCAACAGTTGCTCTAATAGCCCATTTAAATTTAAAGATCAAATAAGTCAAATAACGTAATATTTAGTGGTAAGGGTGTACCAAATTAATCACCAAAACATGACCCATATTTATATACCAATCATCTAAAGCATAACCAGTGCTTGATTTGAACTCGTATTTGTAGGCTGCAATCAAACACGATTATTTAAATAGGGTTAATATGAAATAGGCATTACCTAAATGCGAGCACAGCATAATTCTGTAAAATAAATGTGTAGTGCCATTGTTAACATTGTTTAATGAACGAATAAAAAAGATTTATTCGGAATCGATGCAGTCAAATAAGATTTGAAATCATCGTAGTTATTTTTGTTTTGGTTCATTTTCTAGAACGTTCAATTTGGGACGAGATGCTTGGGGCGATTGAACGTTAAAAAGAAAAGCAAGAAAAAAGCGATTAAATTTGGTAACTACAAAAAAATGTAACAACTCATCGTCATCAGAATATTTTTCTCTTTATACATTATTACATAGATAATTTTTGAAATGCGACTAGCAAAATGGGTAATTATTTTCAAATTCACTCCGTTCCTGTAAAATTTGAGAGCCTTTCCGGACCATGAAAAATCAATATCAGCATTAGGCAAATTTCTCGCGGGAACAAATACCGTAGAGCTCTCCGCTCGAGCGGGCAAAAGTGCCCGCTTGCGAGCTGTGCTCGCTATTATTATGTTATAAAACTTTATGACAAACTTGATGACTTCAACTTTCCAATCGTCAACTTTCCATTCTTGTGTAGCAACATCCCGCCCGCTCGAGCTTATGGAGTCTACATGTCACAATTGATTCGCTACTCTATGGCTTGCTGGAATTACGATTTCATTGGAAGAGCGTCACGTCTATCACAAAAACTGCTAACACAGGGTAATGTTGCTCTCGGTTGCTATCTTCACACAAGAAGGAAGACATCATGCGCTAATAGACAAATAACAGATTTGTATCTTTAAGATGAGTGCTGATGTTGGTTGTCATAAGTTTTTGATTTGTCTTCCTTTACCGGATTTGACAAACTGAATTAGAAATTGGCAGTGCGACGAAACTTTTCTTTTCTGGTACACTTGTTGAGTTTTGTTCGTTTGATAAGTGTTTTTTTATGTTTTGTGTTTCCTCGTGCTGTTCTCGTTCGTGTCTACTGATTTAGTCGTTGTCCTTTCGGACTTTTGAAACTCTAATGCCCCATTGGTGCCTCTTTGCTCCCCTCAACAGCAATTTTATATATGTGGTCTAATTGAGACATGAGAGGATTAACAGATATTTTCAACATGTGTAAGCCTTGGTAAGCTTTTTTGAAAAAAGTCTATCGAGGAGTGAGCAATCATTTATTTCAATGATTTCTCTGAAGAAGAGCATGGTTCTTCCATGAAATTGTAGCAAAAACGTCAAAAAAATGATATGATGGCAAATAGCGTCAAAATTTAACTAACACTCGTTGATTAAATAAACGCGTGAAACTTTAACGACTTTGATGGATACCTTTGTTATGAATGGGGAAATATTGTTTCCCTTGCAATTGTGATTTGCTATTGACATATATAGGCTGAGTAACCTCCAATAATTACACTTTAAATAATAAGGGAGGCTTTTGATGGGTTGATTACTATATTATTTTTCACCTGTTTCATCTTTTCTAGGAGATTTACATCGTTTTTAGCTCACCTGGCCAAAGGCCATGTGAGCTATTGCCATCAATTGGCGTCCGTCGTCGTCGTCCGTCGTCTTTTCTTCAAACTTCTTCTCCTCTGAAACGGCTGAACAGATTCGAACCAAATTTGGTCTGATGGTACCTTAGGGTATCCCCCACAGAACTGATGTGGGGATTTTTGATTCGTCGAAAAACATGGCCGCTGTTGCTAAAAATAGGCCAGGGGGGTCAGACTACTGTTTTTGGCTTGTAAATCAAAAAGTATAAGAGATAGATGAAATCTGATGCCACCTTACTGCTTCAGCATTAAAAGCTCTACAAAAGTCTCCATTTGGTCCAAGTTGTCAGATGACCCCTTATAGGGGTTACAGCCCCTTAAAGGTGAAAAATAGCGTTTTTTCATGTTTTTGCCCTATAGTATGAAAACTATTGCAGATAGAGAAAAGCTGTTGCTTGCTTAAATGTTCAGCTCATTTAGCTCTACAAAAGTCTCAAAAGGGTCGAAGTTGTCAGATGACCCCTTATAGGGGTTACGGCCCCTGAAATAATGTTTTTTTCATGTTTTTGGCCTATTGAATGAAAACTATTGCAGATAGAGAGAAGCTGTTGCTTTCTTAAATGTTCAGCTCATTTAGCTCTACAAAAGTCTCCATAGGGTCGAAGTTGTCAGATGACCCATAATAGGGGTTATGGCCCCTAAAATAATGTTTTTTCATGTTTTAAGCCTATAGAAAGAAAACAATAGCAGATAGAGAAAAGCTGTTGCTTGCTTAAATGTTCAGCTCATTTAGCTCTACTAAAGTCTTCATAGGATCGAAGTCGTCTGATGACCCTTAATAGGGGTTATGGCCCCTAAAATAACATTTTTCATGTTTTTGGCCTTTAGAATGAAAACTATAGCAGATAGAGAAAAGCTGTTGCTTGCTTAAATGTTCAGCGCACAAAGCTCTACAAAAGTCTCCATAGGGTTGAAGTTGTCAGATGAACCTTATAGGGGTTACGGCCCCTAAAATAACGTTTTTTTGTGTTTTTGGCCTAAAGAATGAAAACTATAGTAGATAAACTGTTGCTTGCTTAAATGTTCAGCTCATTTAGCTCTACAAAATAAAGGGTTGAAATCAAGACCAGGTGAGCGATTTAGGCTCCTGGGAGCCTCTTGTTTATGTCACCTGGGTATTTGCTTAAAATTTTTCGCTCACCTGCGGGATATTTGCAAAAAAGAAAATTCTTCCTTTTACCCTCGCGTGCCGTTTTTCCCCAAATTTATTTTAGGTTTTTCCGACTTTTGGACAGATTTCATCCTTAAATTCAACTTAAATCAAAACAAATAAATGGCGGAGATAAAAGAAAATATAATGTCATAGGTATGGATGTATTTCAAATCTAGATTCAGTTTAACCAAAATTTTGTCAGTTTTCAGTCTAGAAGAATGGTAGAATGTTTTATTCGATTTTTGATGTAATTAAACACGTAAGATATAAATTATCATGCTTTGAAGGGGTATTTACAAATAATACCAGTCTCGAGATAATATACTAATCAACATAAGAAACGCACCACTTCCATTCATTTCCTTTGAGTTAAAAGTTTAATAGCTAATATCTCTTAAAGTGGTCGTCAAAATGATCTGAAATTTTGGCACAGCATTTGTGGGGTCCTTAACACCATTCTCTGCAAATTAAAAAAAAAATTATGATTTTTCGTTTTTAAAATTTCTCAAGAATGAGTTTTTTTAACCTAAAAATGAAAAATTCACCAATTTTTAGAAAAATTTGAAGCCCATTCAGAAGTGTAACCAGAAAATTGGGTACAAGGCTTAAATTTTACAAAAAACTGTCCAAACTTTTCAGCAACATGCACTTTAGAATGTATCAATCTTAGACTTTGTTTTTTCGACTTCTTTATCAAAAGTTCATGCCGTAAGCGCACTGGTGACAATTTCAGAAATAATGGCTTGGCTTTTTATTGAATTTGGTTTGATTTATCATTAAGCCTAAAAGAATTCTAAATTTTTCAAAATTTTAAAAGAGTCCTGAAAGGAAAGAAGTGGTGCGTTATTTGTGTTGCTGAGTATATTTCCCTCGCCCATCGGGCTTAATGAAATTTAGCATCTCTTGACTCGTATTGTTTTGCAAAAAACCCTTAAAGCATGATATATCTGTTCACAATTAGATGGGTCATATTGGTCCTATTTTAATGGCCAACACCTGTGTTGATACAATATTAATATGTAGTGACATTTTGTCCCGTTGTTTGCAAGTACGTTAGGGTAACACGTACGTTAAGAAGAAAAAAGCCTTGGAATTTTTTCTGGTACGATTTATTTAACAATTCAAATGTCGAGATTGTCCTCTTTTTAATGAACAGTCATGACCAAAGTATTTGTTTTTACATACACATTGTCCTAAGTTATTGCATACCTAAAATAGAATAATACAACGTAGGCTTTAATAGATATAAATATAATCTTCTGTGTAAGCAAGAACCAGATATGAAAATAATAAGTGTGAAAAAAAGTTTTAAAAGGGCTAAATTTTGTCAAATGTGTCAATTTTGTGTCTCGAACAAGCTCGATGCTTTTAAAACTCCCAAAAAGCATTGTAAAAACCAGTAAAAAGTCACCAAGAGTGTTGGATATTCGAAGTCTCTTATTGACATAAAATGTTCTTGTTTTAGGAGAAATCTTATTGTTGATGTATGAAAAATGGCACATTTATATTGAACTAAATGTGCACTTCCGGTGATGAATTAACAACCTCCAATGTCCATATTATTGCATTAAACAAAAATATAGAAAAAAATCCCCAAAATGCAGTTATAAAATGGGATTAATAGATACGTTACATTAGTATCATTGATTATTTGTTCCTAAATACTAAAAACATTTGTGATCATTAAAAATAAGATTTGGTACATGTGCTTTGCAAAATCAATTTGAAAATGTGCTTAAATGTATACATAGATTAAGACCGAGAAAGGGAACAAGTAATGACAAAATTATAGATTTGGTTTTTTTTTACGAAAATATTTATTCTTTAGTAGTAAAAAATGTAACTAAAATAGCCAGCACTTTTTGGGTTACTTAATCTTGACGTTCTAAGCAACTTTGAATATTCTTTACAAAAAAAAAGCCAACCATTATACGATGTTTGATTCTCTTCAAAAAACAATGTCCTTAAATGTATGAAAATTATCATTTTAATGTGGCCGCCGTTGTGCTTATCTGTATGACACGCCACAACCATAATAATGAGAAAAACATAGATTAAGTCACTAAATCCTAGATTAACTGAGCTTTATCTAGGATTAACTGACATTGCTATCATTAAGCTGAGAAAAACCGAGTTTTTCAAAAGATACTGCTTAAACTAAGATTTTCTCGTACTTTTCAGTTAATCTAGGTTTTTCATTGCTAAATGTGAGTTATGAGAAAATTGAAGTTTTAGTTCAGAAAATCTAGGTTTTCTGTAATTCACATTTAGCTAGCTTTATCTTACATTAAGTTCCCAGAAAATATGGGTTATGTTTTGTCCAATCAAAATTCCTCCATGAAAATATGGGTTATATGTTGGTCAATCAAAACGCTCGATTCATACGACTGAACTTAATTAATCTAAGTTGAAGTAGCTTAATCTAGGATTAACTGAAGCATGTGAAGTATCTATCATTTAGTTGAGAAAAACTAGGATTTTCTAAAAGTTTTCAAGTTTTTCTATTAAAACTCAGGTAAACCGAAATTTTCTGAACTAAATGATTGTTACGAGTTAATCTTAGTTAAAGTTAAGAAAATCAAGGTTTTTCTGTAACTAACATTCAGCTAGATTAATCTTAGTTTATGTTACTTATTCCTAGATTTAGCTCAGTTAAACTAGGATTTAAAGTGTTTACGGTGTGCCATATATCTGAAAACACGTGTTGCTTAATTTATGTCTATGTGTAAAATAATTAACTTACCCCATTTCCAGAGCAGTTATTATCTATTCCGGGACAGCCCGGTGAGGAAAGTGATTTTCTATCTACACATTTTTGGTTGTAGCATACATAGTTACTGTTTTCTTCACTGCAAGGTGTAAAATCCTTTACTAAACCATTACTTGTTGGATCAAGTTCTGACACTGCCCTGAAACCGTGTTAAAGTTTTTAATTGTCTCGCCTGCGACGAATAGTCTCGGAAGGGAGACATAGGTATTACTTTCCGGTGGCGACGACGGCGTTAACTTTTTTGTAAGACTTTTGTGGACAATGAATTGCTTGGAAAGTATAATAGCTAGGCATCTAATGTTTGGTATACAGACAGTTTATGTTATGGCCTATGTAACTGTTACCATGTCATGTGACCCTGACCTCTTTTTCACACTTCAATGACTCTGTGAACTTAGGTCTTTTTTCAAGCCATAGAACATTTTTTAAAGACTTTTGTGGACAGTAGTTAATTGCTTAAAAAGTATCATAGCTAGGCATCTGTTATTTAGTATACAGACAGTTGAGGTTATGGTCTATGCAACTGTGACCATTTCGTGTGACACTGACCCCCTTAAGTTTTCATGCTCCAGTGACTCTGTGACCTTTGTGGAAGTGTAATTACTTGAAAAGTGTACTACCTAGACATCTGAAATTTGGAATACAGTAACTTGGGGTTGTGGTCTACACAACTGAGATCATTCCATGTGACCCTGACCGCACTTTCACGCTTCAATGACTCTGCCAACTTAGGTTTTTGGTTTGCAATCTTCTGCGTAATTTTTTTGTGAAGATGAATTACTTGAAATTATTATACTTAAGCACCTGATATTAAGTATGCAGACACTTAGGGTCATGGTGTACTAAAGGCATATAGATAGCTTGTGAATAAGTTTCACAGTGGTGCCGACAGGCGAGATATACTTTTCAATATTTTTGGTAGAGCGCCTCTGATGAGTCTTGAATAGACGAAACGCGCGTCAGGCGTAGCAAAATTTATTGCCTGAAACTTTGTTGTCATTTGTATTTCACTGTACATTAACGACCTAGTCTCACTTTTCGATAAGAAATGTGATCCTGTACAGTTATCCTCTTTCCGTTAAAACCTTGGTATAAGTACATTGTGCAAGACATTTAAAATTTTGAACAATTGGTAGTGACCCAAACGATCCCTTTAAATCTTCTATTATATTGAAAAATTGAATAGGCAGTTCATGATCATTGAATGTCACGCATCAATTAATTCTTACCCACAATAGTAGATTGATGAGCAGTAAACTTAAACTTTATTAATTTGTGACATGACATAAAACTTTCTTTATTATTGTAGAAAGGTTTTGGGTATTAAATTGAAACTTTATGAATAAATTATTATAATATCTCACAATTCTATTTTGGAAGAAAATAAATAACAAGCATCCAATGCAAACTGTTCTTTACATACCAATATTTCATTTGGAGCTTTGATCTAGATGCTTAAAAAAAGTTATAACTTTTCGGATATTTAGATATGATGGCACTAATGGATTTTAGTCCCTGAAAAGTCAAGTTGGCCTTTCCATAGTAGCAGAGTCTAAGTTTATAGCCAATTGTAATTTCCTTTTGTGTTCTAGTGGTAAAGGACTTTCCTCAAACATAACATCTAGATCAACACTCGAATCAGACAGTCGTTATTGAACTACTGTTCCTAAACTCGTTTTCTTGTATTTTAGGAATTCTGGACTAAGTTGAACAAGGAATTCTTTTGTAAAAATTTCCATTCCAAACACTTTATAACAAAGCTAAAAATGATATGAATTAAGTAAATCTTGCCACATCTAAAGTTCCTAAAAGGTGTACTAAGCTTTTGAAATAAAGGCAAACATTCATTTCTTTCTAGATTTTTGGAAACAAAAAAATAAACTTCTTATCAACATATTACTTTATTAATTTATACTACCTTTTTTGAAATTAATATTTAAAAATATAAAGTGAAAAAGGATATTTATTTAGAACATGTAACTATATTCGCCCTTAAAATGAACCATTCCATGAGTGAAACATGTATAACCTTAGGCACTTTTAATCATATATAGGATTATCTTAAGTTGTAGCTTGTGCATTTTAGTATAGTCCATTTGTGTTCTATAAATCAACGAAAATTCTTTTAATTTTTTTTGTCTCTCAAATAAAATTTATTTTTTAAACACAAATAAACTTTTTATTAGTATACGAACTCTGATAACAAAAACCAAGATGTTATCTTCTTAAACAAAAAAGTGTTCCATATGGTCGAATGCTAAATATTTCACTAATTTAAATAATGCCTTAAATGGTGTGTTTATCTGTCGGAACAGCCAGGTGTTGGGCCCACCTGAACATATTTGAAAGGACTAACAATAGGAGATTAGATGACCAATTAGCTCCACAAAGGATTTTTAAAGGTATACGGAGCAAATGCTGTTCCTGGTCACAAGGTTGTACTCCCATGGATTTCTATGAATTTTTGGTCCATTTTTACTATGAAGGTCTATGGAAAACATTTTTATTAATAGTGCAAAAATTTTGAATTTTTTTGCCTGAGTTCGTATGCCATTAAAAAGTCATAACATACTAAAATAGTTAAAATATTATGCAAGACGTAAATTTACAAGCCATTTTTCGTTGATTTATAAAACTCAAACGGACTATAAATAAGTATGAGTCCATTATTTACAGAGGTTTTATAAAAATGGCGTAAAACTTGACCAAACAATCATTCAGTCAATTGAATATTAATAAAACAAGAACAAACACTACCGTTGTGATTTCTTTTTTATTTTATGAAATCGCTGGATTTTCTTTACATTGTCACTTAAGTTTAGAAAGTAATTTTCAATTTATATTTTCATAAACTGATTGTATCTTGTAATTGCAATTGTATCTTATACAGCATTAAATCAAGTGTAAATGAAATAACCTCAAGTGTCAAGGTTGTAGGAATGAGCAACATAATAACTTATTTTTTATCAATCAAAAGTTCCAAATGAAATATTGGTATATAAAGAAGATCTTGCATTGGATGCTTGTTATTTATTTTTTTCCAAAATAGAATTGTGAGATATTATAATTATTCATTCAGAAAGTTTTAATTTAATACCCAAAACCTTTTTACATGTATGCAAAATATAAAGAAAGTTTTATGCCATGTTACGAATTAATAAAGTAAAACTTTCTGCTCCTCAATTTTATATTCTTAGTAAAGATTAATTGATGCATGACATTCATTGATCATGAACTGCCTATTCAATTTTTCAATATAATAGAAGATTTAAAGGGATCGTTTGGGTCACTACCAATTGTTCAAAATTTTAAATGTCCTGCACAATGTACTTATACCAAGGTTTTAACGGAAAGAGGATAAATGAAATTGATATATCATGCCTTCTTTACGCAGATAATTTAGTACTTATATCAGAATCTGCTTCAGGCCTACAACATTGCATTGATGAACTTTTAAGACAAATACTGTGAACACTGGGACCTAACTGTAAGTTTATCAAAAACATATTATTGAATCTGAAAATTTACTAGTACATGATGCCTACAAATCTAATTTTAATTGTCAAGATAGCTTTGCCTCAAAAGTCAAGATATTACTAAATAAACTTAATTTTGATCATGTTTGGTATAATCAAGGTACCTTCTCACAAGGTAAATTACTCTCAGCTTTTACAAACAAGTTAAATGAAAATTATTTAAAATATTGGAAGAACACTTTTTTTGATAACAGTCATTCTGTAAATGGTCATAAACTTAGAACATTTAGAAAAATAAAAGAAAACTATGAAATAGATACATATCTTAAATTGGATATAGACAGAGATATAGTTAAAACATTTACAAAAATTAAATTAAGCAATAGTAAACTTGCAATAGAAGTTGGGCGTCACACTAAAACCCCACTAGCAAATAGGGAATGTCCATTATGTAAGCCAGGAGTAAAAGATGAATCCCATTTTTTAATTACTTGTACCTCATTAAATAACATTAGAGAAAAACTTTTCACAGATATATGTGATATTTGCCCCTCTTTTGTTAATTTTGATTCAGATGTTAGATTTAACAGCCAATCTGCCAGAAAACCATGTAAAATCCTAAATTTTGTTCCAAACCAATATTTTCATATCAACTTAAGGGATGGTTTAACTAAAAGACCTTCATGGAAGACTTATTTTGGCCAAATATTTTTTCCGGGAAATTCAAGATGGCGGACCTACAAGGTTCATCAGTATTCCTGGGTTTCTTTACAAAATCAGCTTGTTTAATTACAAAACCTCATGTATATCAAAGTTTCTTTTGGTCCATTTATCTTCAAATTATCAAAAAATGAACAGCAAATATTTAAGGTGTAATACCTTTGCCTTCAAAATAGATGGAAATTTTGAAAATCTTAATAACCATTACCCAGCATCCCTAGGGGGGAAATTGGCAATTTTCCAAATTTATAAAAAAACATCAAAATACTTGAATTTTAACATTGTTTTATGTCTAAGGAATGCTCTTTAAATTAAATTCACTCCCATATACTTGAACAAAAGGGTTAAATGTCAATCATATTAAAAAATTGAGCTCGGCTCATGCTTTATGACATTGCTACAAGTCGGAGAAGTGGGTCAGTCTCACATTTTGGTAGAAAATTTCCTATCTTTGGACAACATTTGTAAAAATGTGCTTGTGTTTATTTTCGAACAAAGTGCATTTTTAATAAGTGACAAGATAGGTTGTTACAATAAAAAATTATGTAACTGTCTTTGAGTTGTGGAAAAAGTGCAATTCAAGAGTCAAATTGGTGTGTTTTTCAAGAATAATTGATAAATTGAAGATATTGTCAATTTTAGATGATGAAGGCAGACCAGTAGTAGATCCAGTCAAAAGTTCTGATTATTGATTCAAAAGAATGTTCTTTTGTCTCTTAGAAATAATATTTACAAATATGCTAGCTGTCATTTTTTTCATGATAATGGCATTCAAAAGTGGCATTTTGCCATTTTTGTCATAGTCCAAAAATGAGCTTCTGGGCCCATTTGGTAGCAATTTTTAATAAAAATAGTTCTTTACAGGGAAAAGTGATTTTATTTATTCTAAACTTTGCCTATGTGTGCATGCCAGCAGTCAATATCAAAAGAATCAATTTAAAGTTGAGTTAGATTAATTTGGTCAAAAGTGACAAAATGTGTCATGTGGCTGAAATTGCTATCTACCTTATAAAAAACTAAGTCCGAAAAAAATGTTTACCAGACAATGCAATTTTTTACACTTCTTTTCATGTGGTTAAAACTATAAGAAATCGTCTCAGATACCTTTCAGAAAACATTTTTTTCTTACTTAGTTTTTTTGTGGGATGCATGATGTTTTTGGCCATATATTGCTTTTTGCCAATTTTGAACAATAGGCACCTTTTGACGACAAGTTCATTTCAAATTCTTTTTTTGTGTTCAAACAAGAGCAAACTGGAGAAATAATCAAATTGTTTACTATACATTCAACAACTTCTGTAATAAAAATGTCGCCAAAATGGAACAGAAGCACGTTTTGACACTTTGACGAAAATGACCAAATGACACTTTTTGGATGCCTCTATCATGAAAATTATGTTAGCTAACATGTTTGAAAATATTATTTCTAAGAGACAAAAGTGCATTCTTTTGAATCAATAATCAGAACTTTTGACTGGATCTACTATAGGTCTGCCTTCATCATCTAAAATTGACAATATCTTCAATTTATCAATTATTCTTGAAAAACACACCAATTTGACTCTTGAATTGCACTTTTTCCACAACTCAAAGACAGTTACATATTTTTTTTATTGTAACAACCTATCTTGTCACTTATAAAAAATGCACTTTGTTTGAAAATAAATACTAGCACATTTTTACAGATGTTGTCAAAAGATAGGACATTTTCTACCAAAATGTGAGACTGACCCACTTCTCCGACTTGTAGCAATGTCATAAAGCATGAGCCGAGCTCAATTTTTTAATATGATTGACATTTAACCCTTTTGTTAAAGTATATGGGAGTGAATTTAATTTAAAGAGCCTTCCTTAGACATAAAACAATGTTAAAATTCAAGTATTTTGATGTTTTTTTTATAAATTTGGAAAATTGCCAATTTCCCCCCTGGGGATGTTGGGTAATTGTTATTAAGATTTTCAAAATTTCCATCTATTTTAAAGGCAAAGGTATTACCCTTTAAATATATGTTGTTCAATTTTTGATAATTTGAAGATAAATGGACCAACAGAAACTTTGATATGCATGAGGTTTTGTAATTATTCAAGCTGATTTTGTAAAGAACCCCAGGAATACCGATGAACCTTGTAGGTCCGCCATCTTAGATTTCCCGGAAAAAAATATTTGGCCAAAATGAGTCTTTCATGAAGGTCGTTTAGCTAAACCATCCCTTAAATTGATATGAAAATATTGGTTTGGAACACTTTAAATTGTATGGTTTTCTCACAGATTGGCTCTTAACTCATTATTCAATTGTAAAGATTATGAAATTGTAAAAGTCATTGTTATAGGTGTTAATCAAATGTATAAAAGGAGATTTGAGTTACTTAATAACTGCAGTGCATAGTAGTAGTTCAACATATAATTGTATCTATTCATTCATTTATTTTGCACCACCTCCTCTAATTATATAATAGATATATACGTTAAATATTAATTATACACAAACTTACTAATCAAACCTGGTAAATTATATATATCTTTTGTTATACAGATACAAGTATGGACTCTAATGCATATTGCCTAGCAAGCCGCTATGGACACAAAAAGCAAAGGTCTGCTTTAGTAACATAAAAAAAGACTTTATTATTTCTAGGTCCTGCTAAGGTTTATTGTTGAATTCTATAAGTAGCCTTTGTTGTACACATCCTATAAAATCAATCTAAAATTAAGCCATTTTAAGATAAACATGTTGATGAATCTAAGTCATGTAAGCGTTTATCCTAAACATTATTTGTTTTCAGATCAAGTACATTGTACATGTAGGTTTATTATCTCCTATTTAGTTTAAAATAACTGCATCAAAGTTTGGTTATGTTAGTGGATGAAATAGGAAACTATTGCAGATAGAGAAAAGCTGTTGCTTGCTTAAACCTTCAGCTCATCGAGCTCTACAGAAGTCTTCATTGGATCATAGATGTCACAGTCTGTTGTTTATAGGTCTTGATATATACTTATAAATCAGCTTGTTTAAGTTTAAAAAAGTTTCAATCTTCAAATTATTCTGAGAACAAAAGCTACCAACGGGATTCTGGGAATACCGAAGACGAAAATCAAACATTTATTTTTTGCCTAGAAATTTTTACAATTTTCGTTTTATAATATTACTATTTTCAACATTTAGTTGCATTCCAAGCATGTGAAGATGTAAAAAAAAATCGTACATTGTTATTTTGACTTTTTTCTAAGTGTGACCAAAAGGCAAACTGGACTCATCCTTTTTTTTTGTATTTTTAGTCTTGGGCCAATGCAAGACGGCGAGCAGCGACTTATGGTCATGCTGAAGACTGCTGACTGTTTTCCATTGTGATTGTTTAAATTCCCGTTTTTTTATGTTGGTTGTGTCACGTACAATTATTCCACATCTATTTATCGTCTACTTTAATGGTTATCATTTGTCAGATCAGCCTATGATTTTGAAGTATATAATATTATATGAAATAAGTTTAAACCCAATGTAGATCTCTTTATGAAAATTTGCAATGTACATGTATGCCTTTAGATTTTTTACGTTTAATAGCAATAAATTATATTATAACTCAAACAGGGCCAGATCCAGAATTTTTTGAAAGGGGTTGGTCCACAGAAAGTCCGCTGTGGACGAATGACGAAAAGGGGGTGGTTCCAGACAAATTTTGCAGAATACCTGCACGTTACTTGCGAAATTTTTTGCGGAAAGGAGGAAAATTCCAACCTCGGAACCCCTCCCCCCCGCATCCGCAACTGCTCAAATATTTTTGATTGTCACCTATTCAAAGATTGTCCCTCCTTTATGATAGAGACTAAAGCAAACTTATACAGGAACGTTGCAATCCATGTTCCGCACACAGGGGGTTGGATTCTCGTCATTTATATTGACTTAAAAAAAAAATCGACCCCCTACTCTATAATCCAAGCCCCTGTGGTTCCGCACAGTTAAAATTATTTTCTGACATGTTTGTAAGACAAGTGTGGCGACTTTGGTCTCTGTGTGGTGAATCGACAAAATTGTCAAGCAATGATAACATTTTCGAACAACCAATAACTTGTGACAAATAAGTTTATTTTTCCGGATCCCGCAATAGCTATGTGAGAAATACATAAAATTATTCATCCTTATTAAAATGACCTAGATCAAGACAGACGAATGACCCAATGTGGCTATTTTGTCATTTTCTAAAAATCAATAAAATGCTTGAACTGTGTGTGTCTGATTGACCTATATTTCTGTCTGTGATAATCACGTGGTTTATAATAAACTATCTTCAATGAATTAACATTTTGCAGTCAAAAATTTATAAAGAAAGTACGCTTAAACATGTGCACAACCTGATAAAGTACGCTACATGATCTAGTTGAATCGCATTGTTGCTTTAAAACACCGCCAAATAAAAGCATGAAATGCGAAGATGCTGTGTACAACTTTTTTGCATGATTAACTTATTTTTGGTGTCTGATTAGTATTTTTGTCCTTTAATAAAATTTTATTCAATTAAGTAAATTTTCGCAATCCAAAATCAAATATCCATTTATACGCTAAAGTTACGCAAGATATGTTACACTGACTAAAATATAATCCGAAGCGGAACACATAATCTACTGGTCGCGGCCATATTGTCTTGATGGGAATCCGAAGATTGAGAATCCGAATATAGCCACCGAGTGAAAAGTGAAAGTATGTACATTGCAAAGAGCTTTTGTAAATATAGAAACGACGGAAACAAACGACCTAATTGATGTATCGCTGACAATCTTTTTATAATAGGTAGTAATAAATAACGAGGCATGTGTCTTAATCACTAGTTTGTATGTTTGTATGTGTATATAATTGTAATTGTATTGGTAACAATCCTGTATTTGGATTTTAAACCAAATAAAAATTCTGTTCTGTTCTGTTCTATTCTGTTCAAGTTTATCAAAGGTTAATATTGAAAAAAAAATGGCTACCAGTCAGTAAATATATCAGCATCACAATTATTAGGATTAAAAGTAAAGAAAGAAGTAACAATTTTTAAAGAACTTACATTGACAACAGAGTCTATTAAATTCCCAAGCATTGTCCATAAGTTTTGGTAAATTTCACTAACGTTTTTTACGTTTTGTTTACATCCCGCCACATACGTCATGTGGTTTTTGACCCGTAAAATGACCTCAAATGACGTGGAATGTTGTGAAAAAAGCGATGCTGCATAAAAAATATCACAGGTAAAAATCTGGAATTTTGCATGAGAATTCTTAAACTATTCATCCTTCGGTTTTAATTCATTTTAAGCTAATCCAGCGTAATGATTTTGATTGTGTCAATTCGTTCGAGGGGGCGATTTTTTTTGCCTACTTCAAATCAGAGTAACCATTCAATTTTAGCATCAAATAAACTAAGTTTTGCCTGGTAGTGTTCTTCATAAATTTTCATTTCTTAAAATATCAATATATGCTAAATATATTCAGCAGTTTATTGAAAGCTTTTAAAAATACCGCGATTCCCCCCAAAAATCAATAAATATTTTCTGCGGAGCGACGTCTGGTGGCCAAAATTGTAAAAATTATCTCCCCTGAATCCGGAATCCGCCCTTTTGTATCCTTAACGAAAAAAAAATAGACATTTGCCGTCTGACTAATTGTGTTAATGTTTGCATTATTTTCGAACCCTCAGATCGCTATAGAAGAAGTCAAACCACCATGCTTGACGTGCTGCTATCAATTGCATCTGGTATAAGCGTTATCACGAAAAGTCGCTATAGCACGGGTGGGAGACTTGTTTTAGGCACAAATTTTAGACGTCTGGTGCCATAAAACACAGTTTTACAAACTATTTCTTTAGAATGCTTTTTCCAAGCCAGGACAATTGCGATCGTTAATTCTCTCAGAGATTGACCCTCGAAGTTCGATAGTTTTGTTTTTACCCTTATATACATTAGTTATTGTTTTGGTTTTTGTCTTGCCTGCGAAGCAAAGTGGGACATAGGTGTTACTTAACGGTGGCGACAGCGGCGGCGGTGACGTGACGGCGTTAACTTTTGTGTTAAGGTTTTATGACCACCTCCATATGTCAAGAGCTATAAGTCCTAGGTTGACATGGTTGATGAAATGAGTGTATTTTTTCTAATATTAACTTATTCAATGAATAATAAATATGATAATCATACACCACAAAGTAAAAATGCAACATGTTTGAAAAAAACTATCAACTAAATATCTCTAGAAACTACCATTCATTGTATTTGCTCAAAATTCAAAAATTACGATTTTGAACTTTTTAAATTTTAAATGTATTCGTTAACGTCTTTACCATATTTTTTTAGTTTATACTATATGTTAAAGATAATCATAACATTAAAACGAAGTTATACCTGCAAATCCTATTTCCATCATCATCGAATAATGAAAAGAAACTTGCTGTTTCTCCAAATCTCCTATAATCAGCGAAGAATTTTGCATCGCACCATAACAGGCCACAAGTTATATCGCTAAACACAACAATAAACATTATATTATTATATATCATATTTTTAACTATAAATATAGTCTTTTTAAATATGCATTATATATGGACAACACACATTACCTATATCGAATAGCCCATATCGCATCCCCTATCACATGCTGTATTACTGAACCTTCGACCTATATCATATCTCGGGCCGTTGGCCCTCGGTATGACATAGGTGTCTCGGGTAAATACACCATATGATACAGATTTTGCCATGTATTATTCAGTATATACTACATTACGTATGTAGTTGTAATCCATGGCTATTGGAACCTAGATGTAACTTTGCTTTTGAAGAAACAGATAAATAACTCACGTCATTGACCGCACTTGCTATCAATCACATCTGGTATAAGCATTATCATGAAAAGTCGCTTTAGTGCGGATGGGAGGGTCGTTTTTGGCACAAATTTGTTTTCGAAAAGTTACCTTCCGAAGATGTGTTGGTTTTGTATCAAAATTACATTGAATATAATAGGAAAATAAAGATGAAAAGTCTTGTTTTTTAACATTTTATTCAATCAAAAATTGTTAAGGTAGCGACCATTTGATTTTTATGGGGGGGGGGGGGGGGCTATGGTGAAATTTGAATTTAAAAAAATAATAAAAAAGGAGGATGGCAAAAATCCAGAAATAAAAAGGCAGGACAGTGCTGTGAGTAAAAAAAAGGCAGGATGGTAATTTGGTTAAAAAAATTATAGCTGCTTAAAAACAAAATTGCGCGTGCAAGCGCGCAAAAAAAATATCCAGGCTCGACTTTTTCTAAAAATAAAAAGGCAGAACGACGAAAATATCCATAGCCCCCCTTAAAAATCAAATGGTTGCTCCCTAACAGATAACTATTTCTTAAAAACTCCAGACATACATGTATTCAAAATTAAATTCTGTGCATTTTGGTGTAATGCTGGCGTCACACTGTCCCAATTTTGATAAACGATGGACACACGAATGTGAAAATTTCAACTTCTTGCGAAGTTAGTCCCGAAAGTGCTAAATATAAAAATCAAAGCCAATGGATATACGATTAGAACCGATGGCTAAACGATTAGAAAAGGAATAGCTGCGAACAGATTAAGAAGTTGTTACGATGTTATCAAGATTAGTCGAGAATTACATTCGATGGACAAACGAAGTTATACGATGGCTACATGCGATGTTGTGTTTAGCATTTGATAGGTCTAAGATACATCCCGATTGGTATACGAAGTATAAAATGTAATAACGCGATTTGCAATAAGATTATATAGTTTATTGAATATAAATTGTCCTTTGTTGCTTCCTTAACAAGTTAAAACTAAGGCTCTCCAAGAATACCCCTGTTGTCTCTGATGTTGATCAGACATTTGTTTTAAAGCTAATATGAAGAAACTGTTAAGATAGAACAGAAAAAAGTGCAACTGTTGTTACTTTATCTTGTTTTGTTCGTGTCTTGTGTAAGTTGACTGAAGCACACATACTCTGAAAACAGCAAGTATATGTTGTAACTATGTAGAAATATTACAACAAAGCTTGTCCGTTGCTCTTTTTATTGGTACATATAGTTTGGTCATTGTTGTAATATTTTTTGGCTTCTGTTTTTGTTTTATCAAATCTTATATACTACCGGTTTTCCAAAGTTTTTACTTCTAGCGTGTCCGATGAAGGTTAATCCAGAAAAGCGCTTCACACGCAGCGAAATTTTGCATTGTACATTTATCAAAATCATTTCAATATGTGGATCGTGTCTTTCTGGCACATATTCCATATTCTTTCGAATTTAATATTATTTCAGAGTTTGGCTTTAGTGCCGTGTGGAGGTCGTAGAAAGCTTCCCCGTGCTTCAGTTGTATGCTCTTATATATTTTCGAGTACTGGAATATATGTTGGAAAGACGCAGTTAATGGCCCTGTCACACTATAACGTTTTAGCCAACGTGTGCCGAACGTTCGAATAATTTTCTAAAACGTTGGAACACGTTGGCAGTCGCTGTAAAAAGTTTCAAAAAATATCTCGGTGAACGACTACAAAGCGTCAGACTAACTACCTGCAACGCACGACAAACTTATTCAAAACTTATCTATAGCGTTTGTCCGGCGTACTTGACGTTTGGCTAGCGCATGTGTGACGACTGCAGAACGCATTCATAGCGTTAGTCTAACTTATAATGTTTTCTCTCGGTGGGGAGACCTAGGATTTCTGTTAATTTCTTTAGTATTATTTCATAATAGCCCAAATAGATCTATTATCTGGCTTAAATGTATTGCTGGATTAATTAATAATTATAGAAATTTAGTTTCGTTATAAAAATATTGGTTTTCAGCGTTCTGGAAATATGAATGTATAATTATTCTGAAGCTGTTTTTTAACCAATAGTGATGATTTTTGCACTCAGTCTAAAAGAATAAAATATAGTGTAGATTTTATATTTTGATATGTCAAAAATATACAGAGAGGAATGCATGCGCTTGTTACAAACTCTCAAAATCTCAAACGAGTATATACATGTAAGAAATACCGGTCTGTAGATTTTGCCTAGTATCCTTTTTATAGCACTTGACTAATCCTAAAAGTTAGACTGTCGTTACTCGTTGTATTTGAGTATTTTTCTACCAAAACAATGTCCACCGAAAATACAATTTGCAAGACTTACTTTCAATTCCAGACCATCTAAGTTATCTTTGTTATATTCAAGATTTTTTTGGCTTTGTTCATTGTTTTTTTGTAAATAGATTTTTTTTTCAGGTTTGAATTAGTATTTGAAGCTTTTGAAATTTACTTTCCCCCTTGTAATTCAATCTAACTTATATCTAACTTATAAAATTCTGGGGTTGATACGCTACTCGTTCGTTACAATGACGCTCTGTGCGCTCTGTACACGTTTTAAACACGTTGAATAGGTTTCTTGGTCGTTAGACTGACGCTAGACGTGCGCTGCATTATCGCTAGACACGTTCGTTTCCATTTAGCTTAGCGTCCGTCAAACGCATTCCAACGTGCGCACAACGACCACATAGCGTACATCAGCGTGTGCATAACGTCCTTCTAACTTATGCCTAGCGTTCGAATAATTAATTTCTAACACGTTGGCGAACGTCGGAAATTTTAAGCATGTTGAAAATTTTGCGACGCACTCGGCGATCACCAACGCACGCTGACGTTCGCTAACGTGTTTGTAGCGTGTTCATAACGTGTACAAAACTTACGCAACGCACACCAGCGTGTTGAAAATATATTCTAAAACGTCGGCACACGTTGGCTAAAACGTTATAGTGTGACAGGGCCATAACATTTTTCCAAAATTTGACAACGTTTGGCTATTTCTTTAAAAATTGATAAATTTATTTGTTTGGTCATTGTAATATTTTTTGGCTTCTGCTTTTGTTTTATCAAATCTTTTATACTACCGGTTTTCCAAAGTTTTTACTTCTAGCGTGTCTGATGAAGGTTAATCCAGAAAAGCGCTTCACACGCAGCGAAATTTTGCATTGTTCATTAATCAAAATCATTTCAATATGTGGATCGTGTCTTTCTGGCACATATTCCATATTCTTTCGTATTTAATGTCAATGGTGTCGACAAATAAGAGTGGATATATGTAATATCTAAATTTAAAATGTAGAGACCGAAGAAAGCAGAGAAAACTGATGTTTCTTGATTTATAAAGCTCTTTCTAATAAAGCGTGTTATTACGGGAAAATTGATAAAAGCGCGTTATACGCGAAAATAGATTTTTTATTACCGAAATTAGCCCAATTGGCTTTCGTATTTTTTGGCATAAAGTTCAATTTTAGCTGTTGCGAACGATTCTTGAACAAACTTAGAATACACAGTTCCTTTCCAGTCCCATATCTAAAACTCCAAAGATCTCGTAAACATTTGCGGACCGAAACGGAGTTCGTAAACTTGATTTATAGCCCGTAATGATGAACTCACATACAGTACATACAAAAAAGCAGTTACGTAACAATAAGGATTTAGAAAAAAGTGTGGGAAACTGAAATTTCAATGAATTAAAAAAGTTCAAAGTGTCCTAACTCCTGTAAAAATTTGCGGACCGCAACGACACGTTAATTTGATCTTTAACTCATCATGGTATACTCACATCCCAAATATCTATATATATAAACATGTATAAGTTTTTTTTCTCAAAAAGTGCGGAAAACTTATTGTAACAGCGAGATGGCCGGGCCAAACAGACACACAAACGAGCAGATGGAGTGCAAACCTAAAGGCACCTTCGGCTTTTTTTGATGAAAAAAAAACCAGGACGAAAAGGAAAGCACCAGAAGTTCTAGATCCAGACCGTCTTTGCCTTGTTTTGTCTTTTCTTTTTGTACATTTGAAAATGATCATTCTAGTACCAAAATTTTGTTATTTATTTCCATTAATTAATTTTTGGATACAAGTAAGGTGCAAAGGTGTACCAAAGGGGTAATCATTATCATAAAACCGTAAAGACAAGGACAAAACCGGCAGACAAAAAAATCATCACAACAAAACAAACCACATAACAACATAAAACACACACATACATAACAACAAAACCGCATTCAGCAACGCGAACTCAAGTCGAAACGAGAGTGAACTCAGGTGCTCCGGAAGAGTAAGCAGTTCCTGCTTGCTATAGCACACCCGTCACGTTGCCAAAGATCGATTATAGATTATAAATAGAGAATTGTACTTGTATCATAAGCTGCTGACTTGTAAGTCTTCCTCCTGTTGTGTGGTAAAAAGGGTGAAAAAAGTGAGCAACAAGTACTTTTCTTTTTCTCGTCGATTCACTGTAACATCCCAGAAATTGATTAATAAATGTCCCTATAAGGCACCTTTGACAATTTGATATTCTTTTACTGCAGAAATTGTACTGCTTTTACCAGTGCCGTGTTTCCAACTCCGTGCCATTACTCTATGCCATAACACTAGTTACGACTGATATACGAATACAAAGCGAGGTCTTCCCGATGCCGTGTTTCCTTCGCACCACCTTTGGAGAGCTTTTCGTTTCATTCGTGCCGCCATTGTAACATAAATGAAACAGACTACACTTAGAGGGCAACGCAAAATCAAAAGATGAATGCGCGAATTAGGTATTACGATAGAAAGGATGGATTAACGAAAATAACACGAACAAGAACCTTTGCACGAACCATCTGCAGTTTTTTAACATGTTAAAAGATTTCGAAGGCACTACGAAATTTACCCGAAGTCAGAAAATTTCTAAAGAAGGTGCTACGATGGAAAAAGACGGCAACACGAATAGCGCGATCTGGTAACGATCAGTCCCGATTTTGAAAATATCCATAATCGTGTTTCCTTCGGGGTCTAAATTGGGACAGTGTGACGCCAGCATAAAGAAAGTTTTTATTGTCTAGAAATATTGATAAAGGGAAGGTTGTGTCCAAAAAACTAGTTTAACCCCGCCACATTTAATTGTGCCTGTCCTAAGCCAGGAATCTTTGACAAAGCTTTTGTTTGTGCTTGTCTTGTTGATGTTTTCTGTTCCTTGTTTAAGAAGGGGTCTATCTGTGACTATTTCAGGACTGGATTTGAATTGTATGCATTTTATTAAGACAATGGGTAGTACCGTGAGCAGCGCCTACTGACCTCGTTGAAGGTTGCTGGCAGTTGTCTATTGTGGTTTTTCTGAATTGCCTCTTGATTTCTGGCTGTGTCGCGTACACTTAGTCCACATCTCATTATTTTCTATTTTATCTTAATAATAATTGGGAACCATTGTGTTATAAATATTGTAATTCCATTGTTTTATCTGAATTTATTTAGTATTCCTAAGAAACGAATCCAGACAACTTCCAATCAAAAGCAATAAAAACCGAGCATAAAAATTTTAAAAAAAGCGTGATATGGCTACCAGGTGTTATTTTGGCTTATTCTATAAGGGGTCTAGATAAATTTAAGAGCGTGAATAAACAAGAAAGCATTTTTGTCAACACTAGCTGAGCTCTGTTTGATGGGCTAAATAATTTAACAAACAATATTTGAATTGAAAACTGTCATTTATTTTTTTTTTTAAATGACGACAAGGATAATCATAAAACAAACATATTTACATGTGTCCATTACTTATTAATAACAACACAACACACACAATCTAACTAGCCCATCAAAGATGGGGATATCTTGACGGTTGTTTTTTAAGGGTATTGTCCCTTTTGAAGCTAACATATGAATAAAATTTATCATATATTTAAGTTTGAATATGTATCATTCGACAAAACACATAACCTATATCAAATATCATATATCGCATACCCTATATCGCATGACCTAAATAACATACCCTATTTTGCAAGACCTTTACTGAATGGCCTATATCGCACCATTTTAAAACAAAAAACCCATAAAGGTATTTTCAAAATTGTACGATATAAATATTTACTCTTCAAAAATGTAACATCCCTATATGTTTAATACAAACCCGCACTATTTTGAAAGAATATAACTTAGCCGTCCTTTATCCGATTTTCATGAAATAAAAGCAATAAAAAGAAAATAAATGAAACTTAATTGTCTTATTTTAAGCAAAATCGTAACCTCGCTGATTTTTAAGATATTGTAAGTAGAACTAAAGTGTTCATTTTGCACATCAATTTCCCGTTAAAATCAATACAAAATGTTCCGCAAAAACATTGGCCGTGTTCTATTCGCGATATCTTAAAAACCATTAACATTTTGGATTTCAGTCCAAATTTTATTTCATGAAAAACGGTTGCAGAACAGGTCGGCAATATTATTTTGAAAAAAAAATCAATTAAAAGGGGGGCGTACGCCCACTCCGCCCCCGCTGCATCCGCCAATGTGCTGTATAAACCGTCGAGTGATATCACCCCTCGGGCCGCTTGCCCTCAGGGTGCTATATATGTCTTGGATTTTTAAAGGATGTGGTAAAGATTTGGTAATATTCAGTATATAAAATCGCCCGTGTATCGTATAGCGGGTTATTTATAGTGGTTTAACCTTCGCTTATTTTCGCGGATCAAGGGTCATCGCAAAAATACAACCCACAAATTTAAGACAGATATACGTCTATTCTTATTGTAGTGTATTTCTTATTTTTTTGGTGGTTTACTGTTAATATCATTATTCTTTCACTTTTTAATCTAAATTGACGAGCGCTAAAGCGCTAATTAAAGAAATAGCTAAAATAAAGAACGGCTTGTTTTTCTCAAAAATAAAATGATCATATTAACTTTGTAAGTAATACATCTTAAATAAAGTGTTAACACAGAGACATGTCTCACCTGTTGCAGCTGGACACAGTATAAAATGAAGTTAAAATAAAAATGCAAATGTTTTAAGTTACTACAGTACTGGCATTCACTCATGATATTGATCTGTATTGATGCAAATGAAGCTGTACACCAAATATCAATGGTGTACCATTACTTGTTCATATAAAACAGACATAATAAAAAAAAATTATTTAGCCAAATGAGTATAAAATCTCAAAATCAGTAGACTATGACTGCAGGAGCCAAACAGATATAATCCTCCTTAAACCGATCTTTACTGACGCGTAAGCAACTGCATACCAAATATAAGTGGTGAACCATAACTGATTTATATAAAACGAACATAAGTAAATACGTTAAAAAGTGTAAAATCTCAAAGTCAGTAGACCGTGACTGCAGTAGAAAAAATGCTTTTGAAATTAATCTGTACTGACGTTATGCAAGTGAATACCAAATATCAATGGTGAACCCTATAACTGCTACATGTTAAACAGACGTAAGAAAAAAAAAGATATAACCTCAGCCAAAGCAGTGTAAAATTTCAGTCAGTTGACCGTGACTGCAGGAGCATAGAGATAAAATGCTTTTGAAATTGATCTGTACTAATGCTTATGCAAGTGCATACTCAATATCAATGGTGTAACATAACTAGTTCACATAAAACAGACTTAAGCAAAAAGATTACCCAATTGTGAACGCCGCCGCCGGAATCACCACATTTAAGTCTCGCTTTTTGCGACAGGCGAGACTAAAACGAAAAAAAATCTGTTTCTGTTTGTGAAACCTTAGACCTGTAAATGAAAAGGTCTATGGTGAAACGTTCGCAACAATTTTCTGACTGACGTGACTTTAAGAATCACTAGGCGCCATGTATCATCAAGTCTATGACACACCATCGACAGAGTTGATTGCTCCAGTTACAGACAAACAGGAGACATGCTCCACCCACTTGAATATGTTGAGAAAAGTGTGTACGCGTTGATTAGGTAAAAGCTAAAAATTACAATGCTTGATTATACAAAAGTTGGCGTAATGATACATGAAATTTAGTGCACATTTGTATAGGATTAAAAAGATGTACCTAATAGTTTAGACAATGTGTATAGCATTTAATACACTCAAACAATAAAAAAAACACATGGTTTATGTTGTTTTATCGATCCTCTAGTTGGAATATTGCCTAACCGATTTTCGGTCTAGACTATATAAAAACGCAAAAATCAGCTAGGTATGACTTCATACTGATCTTTATAGCAATGTTGTTTATAAAGCACAAAAATTCAAAAACAACCTTATGGAAATTAAAAACTGGCTTAAAAACCTTTTGAAAAAGGATACGAATTCAATGTTTTAGTAAAATCTTTGCATTTAGTATGTTTTGGCAGAAATATTGATAGCTTGATAGTAACTTTAAACGTTAAATTTTCACTTTGTATCCACTGTATTATTTATAAGCACCACAGCGATCAAGTATGTCGGTTCTGTATGGTGATACAACTCTTAATCATTCATTGTTTTGACGTGGGGTGTCGGATTTGGAACTGATGTATTTGATTCTTTTGCATCAGTCGATGGGTGTTTCTTGGCTGGTTGTCAGTGGCTTCGAGTGTTCTCCAGAGAGTTCCTCCTTGTCTTGTTGTTTTCGTACGGTGTTTTGTCTTGGGTTCTCTCTTGTTGAATTGAACTTTTGTCGATTGGGTTTTACAGTGTGTTTTGTATGTAGCTTTGTGCAAGCTTATCAATAGGGGGAAGGATGGATCCAAAAAGCTAGTTTAGCCCCGCCGCGTTTTGTGTGTGCCTGTCCTGGGCCAGGAAATTTTGCCGAGGCCTTTGTTGGTCCTTGTCATTCTATGTTGACTGTTTTGTGTCGGGAATTGAGTCTTTCGTTGATGATTTGGGGATTGGTTTTGATACTTTTGTATTGTTTTATAAGTCTTGGGCCGATGCAGGACGGTAGGCAGTGACCTTTGGTCGTGTTGAAGACTGCTTGCTGTTTTCCGTTGTGATTTTTTGAATTGCTGTTTGTTTGTGTTTGTTGTGTCGCGTACACTTATTCCACATCTCAATATCGTATATAAGGCTATTCCTAATAACCAATGTATGGAAGGTGCGCTGCGTAAAAACGATTTAGAAGTACACCCGCTATAATTGATTAGTGCTTTTATGGTGGCTTGTGGGTAAATCAGACGAAAAAGACACCCGAAAATTGGGAATTTACATCTAAAATGCAAGAAATATGCCTAATAGTAATGTTTTTTTAACTGGAAACTATTATTAAGGCATTCATGTTACTAATGACTTAAAATTGGCTTTAATTTAGTTCTTAAAAATACAACTTAAATACTTTTATACATAAATATTCCGAAAATCACGTAAAACTATATAAAACATCATAAGTATTTAAAACATTTTTTATCCTAAAGATAACAATATATTGAATGGTAGAGAGTCGTTTTATTGTGCCCTTTAAGGATAAAACACGACATCGGTGCACAAGTTTTGAAGTACATATGCGAAAGTTTTAGTACATCCGCACACGTTGAATTGTTCATCTTTTAACGATTGGCGAAAGTTGAGATATGCAAATGCGACAGTTGAGATGTACAACTGCTTTAGTTGAGAAGTACAACGAAGAGTTGAAAGTACCAACAGGTAGATATTTTTTTTTTGATTTACCCCGTTACGATTTAAGTCACATTGGTGGATTTTCAATTTCTCACGGTTCAGTTTTGTAAGTGTGTTTTGTTTTCTGTTACAATGTATCCGATTATGTTGGCTAGATTCGTCTGATCTTTCTGAGTTACCCATTTTTACATCTGCAAATGCGACTTTTTGTTTTAATAATAATATTTCCAGACGAAATCGAAATGAAATAGTCAATTTAAAAAAAAAAAAAAAAAAAAAACTTTTTCATAAATCATTAGCTTTTTCATGTTTGGACCATATGGTTTGATCATTGGTCAAATAAAAGGGAGTCGGCGGTAAAGTTGTTAACGTGTCGGGCTACTAACACTGAGTCTCATGGTTACATCCTCGTCTGAGGTGAAAATTTCATGAACCAATTTTCCGACTCTCTTCTCAACACCATTTGTAAGAGTGGTTTCGAGGAACGATGCCCAGTACTTGGAAATGGGCAAAAAGATGTCCTTTTTTAATATGGTGAGAGGAATATCTTATGCTCGCTTTAAAAGTTCTTCAAAACTTTAAAGGACTCTCTTGTTTGTTCGTGCTTGTTTTGTTATGTTATGACTGATTTTGCCTTCGCTCTTCTTGACTTTTGGCTTCGGACTGCCCGACTGTCGTCTCTTGTCTTCTTGTATAGTTCGATAAGAGGAGGCTCAATTGTGCCGCTACTGTAACAACGTTCACGCTCGCAAACTGCAAGACAAAATTTTGTAGCGATATATACGGTTTTCAAGTTACATGTATTTGTAAAATATAGTGATTTTTATGGTCACAAAAATGCGAAAATTGTCATTTTATGCCACCCGCGACGCCATATCGGGGGCACTATGTTTTACTTATGCTCGTACGTCTGTACGTATATGTATAATTCCACAAAGCGTTTCTAAGAAACCGTAAATGGAAATGAGTTGGTACTTGGTAGGAAGGTTCAGTATGACAAACAATGCATCCTAAGCCATAAGCGACTCTCAGATCTGTAGGACTTTCAACTTTTTATTTGGGGCCAACGGGCAATCGTACTGTGGGGATTTTTTGTTATTGTAGCAATCGTACACTTTGAACCAGAAAACGGTACCATTCTTTCTTTATCTTTTTTTTTATCTAAAATCGTTGTCATTTTCAACCAAATTTCTAATTCATATATTTTAAGATGGAGCGTGACACTGGTCATGTGACCGCAAAAAGCAAAGGGTGCAACTATATGTGCAAATGTCATTAAATATGAATAAAATTTAGGCTTAACAGTTTTTTTTATATTAAAAGTTTAGGAATACTTTTGAATTATTATCAAACTCTTCAATCAAATATATATACATGTAAATACATTTATTTTTTTATTTTTCAAGGGAAATAATTCATACAAAACCTGGCAAAAATTTCAAAGGATATATAATGTTGGCAAAATTTTAAGCAAGTGACCCACTTTTATAGTTTTAATTCAGAACATGTTGAAAAAAGGTCATATTGATAGAATTTTTCTTGAGAACATATTTTATGCAAATATTTTGACCGTTCTTGAATAACATTAGGTACACTTTGAACCCTGATACTGGGAAAACAAGGTAAGTGACCTTGCTAGGCCTGACACGCATTTCCTTTATTCATAACTTATCAGAGGCGCTCTCGCAAAATACCTGTTTTCAATCGCGTTGTATGCAAAATTCTAGCAGCGCTCTGTATTGTCGGGTCGGGAAATATTGAGTATGGATATGACTCTTTTAAAGAATACATCCTTAAGTAAATTTCTTGTTTAAGGTGATTGCCGAATTTTATTTAAATTTAGTATTTTTCGTGTTCAAATGTGTATAAACAAAGTACACTGTTGCATTGATAAACTTTAGCTTATGTACTATTCAACATGTGCTTGTGTACTATTCAACTAGTGCATTCTCAAAAAAGTTGTACTTCACAACTCTAACATGAAATATTTTACTTGCTTTGAAAGATAGATTTGTAGCATTGCTTAATACCTTTATTTCATCTATTTTATTAAAAGTTTATTGAGGAAAATTGTTTAAAGTATACAATATATACTAGTTTTATTTTGTTTGTTAGCCCATTTTCATACAGCGGCTACTTTATTTCAAAAAATGAACAAAACGTTCGACTTTTTTATTCTTACTTGACTGCCATTGATTTTAGTTAAAAACGAATGTCATCCATAGGACAATGTAAAGTATAGTAAAAAAAGTGCCAATTAAATTCAAAGGAATGACTGCTTACAAGTCTTTTTTTATGGAAAAAGCCAAAAAATATGCAGACGGTTTTCTAGGTTGCACAAGTCAACTATGACGTATGTACTTCTCAATCGTTTTTACACAGCGCACCTTCCATACATTGATAACAAGTTACTTAATGTAAAATCAATATATTTTTTTAAAAATTTTTTACCATTATTTTATCCCCTTGTATATCAAGTGTATGCTTCATGAGCGAATCACGAAATTTTTTTACACCTCGATCCTAAAATATCTTAAATCTTACCCCACGAAAATTGCCCGCTATACGGTATTTACCTTTCATTGCATGCTTGCCATTGTAAATCTGAGGAAACTCCACAATTACCATATGCATTCCCTAATGTATTCTGCATATAGCATAAAGGAGGTGCGTGTTTTACTTCACCTATCAAATTGGAATTATGAGTTGAGCAGATATTTAATATAACTGAAGTATTTGACTTTAAATTACAAAAGCAAAGATAACACAAATTGGATAAATATTCAGAGAGAGAAAAAAAACAATGCTTGCTGTTCTTATTGCTTAGGCAATAATCGAACAAATATTGTAAAGCAACATGAACAGGAGTGATATATGATGTTCTAATATTTGGTTGCTTAGTATTTTCGTGCACAGAACAAGATGGAAACACGACAAATATAAAGTCTAATTAAGCAACCGCATGTTCTTGAAAATGTTGCTATGAGCATTGACAAAATTCAAAAGCTTAGTTTTATTGGAGAAAACTTCGGCATTCGTCTGTTTTTTTGTCGTTCTTGTTCATATCATATCAGATATAAGTTTTAAAAATAATTAAAAACTAATAAAACTAAAACTTAATAGTTATCAAACAAATTAATTATATCTTCGATGTTTTTCCAACAGTAAAAACTAAGAATAAAATTATAGAAAATTTAAACAACTGGGCGTTATTGAATCAGAAATGCTGCAGTAAATTTCAAAATTTCAGTATTTTCAACCAATTAAGAATTCCATGTTCTATCTCTCTCATCTGGGTACAGATGTTGGTTTGACGTAGCGTTTTGTTTCGTCTTTCTTAACCGGATTTGAAACACTGAATTGGAAATTAACAGCACGACGGTTGTTCTATAGCAGACAGGAACCGCTTACTCTTCCGGAGCACATGAGTTCTCTCTCTAAAATTCGCTTTGTTGATTTCTGTTCGGTTGGTTTTGTGTTTTGTGTTTCCTTGTGCTGTTCTTGTTCGTGTTTACCGGTTTGTCGTTGCCCTTTCGGACTTTTGCCCCGTTGGTGCCTCTTTGCTTCTTTGATATGTAATTTTACATTTATTCATAATTTTAATGTTGTGCATGGTCTATAACGTGTTCATGGAAAATTTGCTAATATTTCATACGTAACATACGCATTCCAAAATTAGCCTGACATTGTGATAACCTTGTCAAACATCTTCCAGTAGAGCAATAACCTTGCAAAGAATCATCTACACAATACGCTGAATCATGTTTATAAACATCATTTGGACACTGCAATTATAATTCAAATTTATATTACAACTTTTTATTGGTGTAAATAAGTTCTTAATTTATTTTACAAATCCTCTCTAGGAGTCAAGAAAATTTTTAAATTAATTATCAGTCAAAATTGTCATAAGTTTTTTTAAATGTGTTGGTAGTGCGCCTCTGGATAGACAATACGCGCATCAGGCGTGGCAAAATTAATTGTCTAGAACGTGATTGTAAATTTAGATTTTTAACATCCGTGATGCTGGTGGTGTATTAATACCCCGAGGTTAGTCCGCTTCGGTATCAACACTTATGTTTTGAAGAACACGTCAAAGCTATAAATTATCCCTTTAGATTTCAAAATTGTCAAAACCCTGGCATAGCTTGATCTTGGTCATAAATTGGTTCCCAGTTTGGCATTTTTGGGTTTCCTTTTCTATGCTCTATATTTTTACAGTCATTGGTATTATTGGCATTTTAATCTTTGGGTAGAGCGACTCTTGTGAGTCTTGAACAGACAAAACACGCGACAGGCGTGGCAAAATTTATTGTTTGCAACTTTGTTGTAATTTTGATTCTTAACTAATTATAATTGCTACATTTGCAAGTTAATTGGCATTTTTGGGTTCATATCTTGGTAATAAAATTGTGCAACAATAAAATATAATTTTCCTCTATTTTTTTTACAAATTGCTAAACAACATTTCTGTCATAAATAAAATCTGTAACATTTTTAAATATTTCCAGACTTCCTCTGCCAAGTGCTTGAAAATTCCTGTGTGAACAGATTATCCCAGTGTTAACATCTTATCAACCAACTGTTTTGTTATCCCAGTTTTTTATTACTTTGCATCGTTTTCGAACCAGTCTGCTTGTCGACGGTTTAATAAGAGTTTTCTGGTTCACTTTAGACCCATGTATGTTGGTAAATATATTAAAACACCAACTCACTCACATGTGTACAACAGAGATGTTTCATACATGTATAAGGTATATCGATTGAGCATTTAAATATATCTTACGTAACGCTACCAATTATCAATTTATTGAAGAAAAAATCCAGTAAAGGACGAAATAAAAACATTGTATGACAACTGAACAATTGTACTCATGAGCACATGATGCCTTTCGTAAAATTTCTTAAGTAACGTCAACAACCGATACACCGAGGAAATGATGTGCCAGATGTGATCACGGAAATAACCACAAGCTCTGAAATAACAAATTAATTGCTCGAACTGACGGAATGTTGTTTCTTTTTGTGACAATCCAAATACGAAGTGCTCTGACCAGAACCTGTAGTGTACTTAACCTCATGTTTCTGGTGATATTTGAGCTTCTTGAAATCTAGTCGAGGAGTATTTAGTGTAAGAGGAACACCAATAGAATGGAAGGTGACGTAAAATGATAGAAATTGCACGTCGAGTGAATTAAGAAACAAACAAGCAAGGAATGTCACACAATTTGTGACCAGTGGAATCCTGATCATGATTGGTTACAAAAAACACGTACGTGGTAACAAAACTGAAAGAGGTTAAGTGGTACATTTGGATGACTCAGCAATAAAACGCGAATGAAGTCATGTGCTCTTGAAAAGTAGGCAGATTATTTGCTTAAATTAAGTTTGATGTAATTTTGAGGTCCAATCAAGATAGTTATTTTAAAAGTAAAATGGCAAATTTTATCCTCTTGCTCAATCCTAATTCAGCTGTTAATGCAGTCAATATGACGTTTTCTGTACACAAAAATAATGAAATTTTATGCTTTATCTGTATGTACGACAATATATTTTCCATGTAAGGTTGATAGTGTCTTGCAAATGTCTGGTTTGTTGAACATTTAGGCACCCTTAAGACTGATTAAAACGACACGACAAAAGACAAAACATAATTATTTCATTTAGAATTACGTTACTTTCCTTTCTTGTTTATTTTTGATGGTCCATTTCCCATTTTTATTGGCAAATAGAAAAAAATGAGATGTGGAATTAGTATTTTTACGGTTACATCCATTAATGATTTAAAATTATGGCTAATGTTTGGTTTTTTTTGTGTTTTTTTTTTTTGGCTCACGATAATTTGATACTGTTCGAAAAAGAAAAATATCGCCAACGTAGAGGTCTCCGCAAATATTGTGGCCAGCGGGACTTTAATTATTTGCAGATTTGTCGCAAAAGCAGTCTTGTGGGTTGGCTTTGAGGTTATTGTGGAAATAACAAGCATGGTTTGTAGTAAATGACCCTTGATGAAATAGTGGAAGGAATGAATTGAAATAGAATAATGGGCTTCATTGTTGATTACGAGTGGAACACCGACAGGTTCAAATAACCGGTTTTAACCATAACCATTATCAATAGCTTTATTGAGATGATATTCATATACATTCGGTAACTGGTCTAAAGGATTGCAGTATATCAGTGCATTTGTTACGGAAAAAGAAAGTTGAAGGGTTTTCTGAGTGTTCAGTTAATGTATAAGCAGACCCCTTGCCTTCAGCTCCGCCTATCCGGTCAATTATGTGAGCACTATAATATGTAATATTATTTCGAACTATTTCCCTTTCTGTGACAAAGAATGAAAGCCGAAAACTATTTTATTTTATTTAACGAAGAAAAATTGAAAATGTTTTGAAGTATAATGGAAGTCGGTAACGATTGGATTGAGACCGGTACCTGAACTTTCTCTACATTATCTGCACAGTTTACGAATAGAATACTATTAAGTGTAGATACGATAGGCTGAGTATACTCTCTTAAGAATTTGCGTTGTTGATTGCTTTTCACTTGTTTTTGTGTTTTCTGTTGCACGTTTCTTTATGCTGTTCTCGTTCGTGTTTACTCGTTTTGTCGTTACCCTTTAAGACTCTTGATATTCAAACAAATAGGTTTCAGCTCCCTGACTTTTCAATGATACTAACTTTTATTTATCTAAGTTGAAATTCAAAATACGTCAAAGTTCTGGGCAATAAATTTTGTTACGTCTGACGCGCATTTCGTCTATTCAAGACTCACCAGAGGCGCTCTACCAAGATATGAAAAGGCCAAACATTACATCCATGTTTTGAAAAGCAATGAATAATAAAACCACAAGTAGCGAACAGGAAAACAATATTATGAATAATGAGCCTGGGGTAGGCTGAACCTTAGGGTTTAGACAATTTGGAATCCATCCGGATAATTTATAGCTTTAATATGGCCAAACAAAAAAGTATGTGTGTTTACTGTCACATGCTGAAAAAAATAGAGTGGGTAGGTGGGAAATTATTTATATATATATGTATATTTTATTACCTTGAGTCTATGGGGGCAGCTTTAACAGTGCTTAATGGAAAATGCTTTAAAAACTTTAGGGTATGGGTTAAAAATTAGGTAGGGTCGGGTGACAGTAAACTCACCTACTCTTTTTTGCCTTTGTTCTTTAACACAAAAGTGTCGATGTCGGATCGTGCTAACTTCGGGGATATTAAACTCCATCAGCAGCGATAACCTTTAAGGATGTTAGAAATAAATTTTGAGACAAAATTCATTAATCACTTAGTACTTACTGAGAAGACAGAATTCACGGAGAGATTTTTTCTCGAGTAACTGTATAACTTAAAGGATAAAATTACGTTGAAAAATACTTTTACTTGATATTTATACCACACGTATAGAAATAACTGGTCTATGGAAAAAATAGCAAATATCTTTATAAATGACCATAAATTAGATTTAAAATGTTATGTAAAATGTCATAAAAAGGTACTTGTGACGCTTTTTTACCTCTACATTTATTCCATCGCATTTGTCTTCTATATCGCACTGATTTGTAGTATATCTGCACACCTTGCCAATTTTAGCAACCTTAAATATTAAAATTATATTATATACATGATATAGTAATATTTTATTTGACACAAACACTTCAATATTACATGGTTAAGGCCCAATATAATATGTATACAGATATCAACATTTTGAAGTACAAATACCATTGTATATTGTAACTAAGAACATATAAATGTAATAAATAAAAAATATATATATAATCTATCATAATAGGATTTGTCTAATGCTCATTCAATTTATAATGAACGAGGATGTTAATTTAAGGATTCTTACTTTTAAATAAAAAAAAGGTTGAACAAAATTCATATAAATTAAGTGATCTTATTTGCAGTCCTTATTTTACTTTGAGATAATAAAACAATATATTCTGTATATAAAAGCATGCTTATTCTATTAGAATCTTTAATGGAAATTGGGTCTGTATATTCTTGATCTAAATTCCTTTTCTTCATGAAAAGTACTCGTTTCGCTTAGCTGTCATGAAGACAGGAATCATCATATTCTTACATATACATGTATATGTTTAATTAAACATTGAAATTGTCACATTTGAATGTGGCAGGTGTAACACTTAAAAGAGTGTTGTAAAACCATTTGATTGTACGGTTAAGATGTCCCTCAGGCATATTCTGGAAACGAACCTATTTTTGCGAAGAATTTCGGGCAGCCATCTTTCGTAAAATTAAATACCCCTAAAAGAAATGATTTGTATAAAATTTACAAATTACTGAATATAAAACGCGAAATTTAATCATGAAAATAAATACCCGCAAAAAAAAAATTACAGCATGAGATTGAACATTTTAATAATAACAACTCGTAAGAAAATATTGCATATATGAAGGGGGTAATATACCCCCTTCACATATGGTCTCAAATAACCCTTTTGACGTTCACATTCAGTTTTAGTTAAAATCTGCATTTTTTAATTTTTTGCTTGAACAAATACGGGTAAGATGGTACACATGTTGTATATCATTGCGAAGCTAATAAAATTTTCTGTCTAATGCTGGTATAAAACATTCACCATCAAGGATAACTTTTTTCGCAAAGTTGGATTGTTTACAAAATGCTCAAAATACCCTTTTACCATGCTTTCCGGTCTTCCACATTTTCATTTTATGGGCATTTGAAATAGGGGTGTACCATGAGAAAACCTTAAAATGTTGACGTCGCATAAAGTTTTCTATGTTAAATGCATAAGACTTTACTCTATTCACTTTCTCACAATTAAAACAGTTTTTTTATAGGTACAGTAACATTGCAGTGACTTTATTTTAATGGTCTAAGGGCAAACAACTCTATGAAAAAATAAAAACAGGCATCAGCATATGACATAATCAACATTTTGTCGTGTCGCGAGCAAGAAAATCTCTTAATTTTCAATCGTTCGAGCCTTAATTTCTGTTTAAAAGTGAGGTTAGGAAAAATATATGCATCAAACAATATTTCTACTCCTGTACGAGGGTGAATACAGTGACAAAAAGCAAAAAAATACAATGGTTGTTAAGCGGGTACCATAGTGAAACTACCAGGATAGCCTACAGAAGACACAAATAAGCTGTATTCTTAAGGTCTCAAATAGCCCTTTTGACGTTCTCATTCATTTTTAGTTAAAATCTGCATTTTTGAATTTTTTGCTTGAACAAATACGGGTAAGATGGTCCACATGTTATATATCATTGCAAAGCTAATAAAATTTTCTGTCTAATGCTGGTATAAAACATTCACCATCAAGGATTACTTTTTTCGCAAAGTTGAATTGTTTACAAAATGCTCAAAATACCCTTTTTACCATGCTTTCCGATCTTCCACATGGAGCCTTTTCACACAGCCATGTAAACAAAATTCATACACTTGTCAAAAATGAATCAAGAATATCTAAAATGAGTGAATCTTTAGGTTTCAATTGATTGTACACATGATTCCATTATTAATCCAATAAAACTGTGACAGTTACAAACAATAACATTGCACTTTTTATTTTTAATGGACTATTTGAGGGAGGGACCAATTGACCCGGAAGGGGTTAATGAGACATATGCGAAATTCTCTTACGAGTTGTTACGATTTTGAAAATTTATTGTTTTACGGGTTCTTGTGCGATTTCCTTCCATCCTTTAACGATCTATTTCCGAGTCATCATTACGCACTCTCGTCGACCTGGTTGTCAGACTTGTCTGACACGATTTACCATAAAATTTCTAATATATTTGTCGCTGAAATTTCCGCTTTTCAAATTCTAAATTGTTTAAAACACCAGGTTTCTTTCCTTGTAATGCACATGGTCGATATCCTCGATGCTGGATTTGGCATCCTTGTTCGAACGTTTTGGTTTTGAGTACTTTTCGTTTTCAACAGTTTTGGAATTTGACCTTCCAATGTTTTGATTCAAATGCTTCTGATGAGAGGTTACTTTTTGAAATATCGATATATAGCATATCCAAATTAACCGTTTATACCCGCGTTTTGGTATTTGTAATTTTGAAACCACTGGTCGATAACCGCTGCTGGTGGACCAAAGGTCCCTGAGGGTAATCACAAGCCTGGTCGTCAGACTTGTCTGACACGATTTACCATAAAATTTCTAATATATTTGTCGCTGAAATTTCCGCTTTTTAAATTCTAAATTGTTTAAAACACCAGGTTTCTTTCCTTGTAATGCACATGGTCGATATCCTCGGTGCTGGATTTGGCTTCCTTGTTCGAACGTTTTGGTTTTGAGTACTTTTCGTTTTCAACAGTTTTGGAATTTGACCTTCCAATGTTTTGATTCAAATGCTACTGATGAGAGGTTACTCCTTGAAATGTCGATATATAGCATATCCAAATTAACCGTTTATACCCGCGTTTTGGTATTTGTAGTCTCGTCCAGTGACAATGCGAATTTTATTTTTGAAGTTTTTAGGAGCATGTTACGGTGTCTTTACGGCGTCTTTACGAGAGAGTTGTGATACTGGAAAGGCTATCGTTATACCCCCTTCACTTTCATTACGATTTGTTACGATTTTCAAAATATGTAGTTTTACGATTTCTTGCGAGATTTTTTTCCAACCTTTTACGATCTATTTCCGAGTTGTCATGATTTAGTCAGTTGTGCGGAAATTCTACGAACTACCGTCCTGCGACGTTACGAATTTTAATGTTTAAAAGCATGTTACATTGTCTTTCGACGTCTTTGCGGGTGAATTGCGATAGTGAAAAGGATATTGTAACTGACTCGCAAAGTTGAATTATGACACTGTTGCTTTTTCAACTCGTAAAGGTCTTACGAGGAGTTTTGACATCCTCGTAAAACTTTCACGTGTTCTTACGATTTTACACGAGCTAGAAAGACCTGTTCACGGGTTACAAAGAGTGCTTGACGAGTCTTTGCGATCGAATACGAGTTGAAAACTCTTAAGAATTCGTAAGGAAATTTCGTATATATGAAGTGGGTATAACTAACTCGCAATGCACTCGTAAAAGAAGTCATTTGCGAAGTCTTCCCGAGATAGTAACGAGAAAGAGCGAGTCATTTACGATCTCCACGAGTTCTTTATGAGTTATATGCGATATGTTTACGAGTTGAATTATGACATTGTTGTTTTTTTTCAACTCGTAAAAGTCTTACTAGGATTTTTGACATGTCAAAAATCCTCGTGAAATTTTCATGAATTCTGACGATTTTACACGAGCTAGAAAGACCTGTTTATGAATTATAAAGATATATTTACAAGTTTTTGCGATCGAATACGAGTTGTAAAGTATATATGTGAAGGGATATAATAATGTATATATATTAACTATGCCTAGTTACGATTTCCTTTCCAATATCGCATTTCACTCGTAAAGACATCGTAAAGTCACCGTACCGTGCTCGTTAATACTTCGAAATCAAAATTCGTATCGCCGCTGGACGGGAGTGTGTAAAATTTTCGCACATCTGGAATTCTCTTGAATGTTTTAAAAAAGCCCGTTAAAGCTCTGAAATAGCTAGTAAAAGGTCGAAGAAAATTTTGTAAGAACTCGCAAAACTATATATTTTGAATATCGCAACGACGTGTAAGAGAATATCGTATATGTGAAGTGGTACAAAATGTATAATAGACAATAATTTGTTTGGGTTTGCCTTGTCGACAATGGTTTCTCGTATACGCTTATGTGTGCTTATAAATACAAGTAACATGTTGTTGTTCTTCTTTTTTATGCCTTTTTTAGATTGGTTAAAAAACTAGAGGCTCCCAGGAGTCTGAATCGTTCACCTGACTGAAGGAATGAAAATAGTTAGGGGTACCTGAGGTAAAGATATTAAAGGATCATTATACAATTAGCACCTTAAGGTAGATGGGGTGTCTAAAAATCCATAGAACTTTCTTAAATGCAGCCCTAGAATGGTACTATAAATCTCAATGATAATATTAAAAGTTCACCGCCAGAATGCGTGTAGAAACGATTTTGAATAATTCATGATTTGAGTACTTTTTAGAATTCAATTTTTCTTCATTTAAGAAAATCTTCTCTAAAGATTTTTCTTAAAATCATTTTTTTAAGTGGAAAACCTGTTTTTCCCCTTTTATGTCTTTACAAATTAGTTCCCCTTAAAAACTACGGGAAAATATTGAAACTCGGAAATAAGGTGTAATTTGTCCAAATGTTTGTTGTAATTTTCAATTATTAATGTTGACCAAGCCCAATGGATATAAATGAGAACAGTAAGTGTAATAAAATTTTAAGTTATGCTCAGTAATAGACACCCCATCTACCTTAAAATGAAGGCTTTTGTAGAGCACATATATAGCCAGACATTCAAGCAAACAAAAGATTTTCTTAATATTTAAAGGTAAACTGCAAGGCAATAACCCCAAACTTGACAATTAGGGGCCATTACTTTTATAGGGGGGTCATCTTACTGAGCTTCAGTCTAATGGATATTTTTGAATAGCTAATTGAACTGAAAATTTAAGCAAGCAACATTTTTTCTCTATCTGTAACAGCTTTCATTCTATAGGTCAAATACATTAAAAAACATTATTTTTACATTTAAAGGGTCACTACCCCTACAATGAGTCATCTGACAATTTTGATTCTTAGATCATTTTTGTAGATTTCAATGAGTTTCACAATACTCCAATGCTATTTTTTTTTCTTTAGAACTTACAGATTTCAAGATAAAGTCAAAAAACTGTGAAATTGGCCAATTTTGACAATTAAAGGGAAATAACTCCTATAAGGAGTTGTCCCTCAACTTTGACTCTATAGAGAGTTTTATACAGCTTTTGGTGCAGAAGAAAGTAGTTTGCTTCGGATTTTCTCTATCTCTAATACTTTTTGGGCTATAAGCTGAAAACTATAGTCTGACCCCCCCGTTCTACTTTTACCAACGGCGGCCATGTTGGTCGGTCGGCATGCACAAATTTCACAAACTTTGTAGAAGACATCTAAAAAATCAAGTGTACACAGTTTGAAACAACCCCTTCAATGGTTTAAGAGAAAACGATTTTTAAAAATCAGATAAAATTGATAGAAAAAAAACTGTTAAAGGGGAATAACCTTAAAACGGTTGATCCCAAAGTCATTTTTGTAGATCCCAATGAGCTTCAAAATTCTCCAATGCTTGTTTATCCTCTAGCACTTACTGTTTTCAAGATGTAGTTGAAAAACTGTGAATATGGTCAATTATGGCGATAAGGTGAAAATAACTCCAAAATAAAGGAGTCATCCCACATCTTTGACTCAATGGAAAGTTTTGTAGAGCTTTTGATGCTGAAGATGAAATGTTGCTTCGGATTTTCTATATCTCTAATACGTTTTGAGCTATAAGCTAAAAACTATGATCTGACACCCTTGTTCTATTTTTAGCAACGGTGGCCATGTTGGTTGATCGGCGTATACAAATTTCACAAACTTGGTAGACGACATCTTACAGATCAAGTGTATAAAGTTTCAAAGCAATCCCATGAGTGGTTTAAGAGAAGAAGATCTTTGAAGAAAAGTTAACGGACGGACGCTAAATGATTACAATATCTCACATTACCCTTTGGTCAGGTGAGTTAAAAAGTTACATCAAATAAAAATTATTAATTTGGCTGAAAAAAATGGTTGTTCGATCCAAAAAGATTAACACGATCAGTCACGCCGCCCCGTTTCGGCTATCAATGTAAGAAAATACGTTTGAAAACCCCGAAGTTGAACTTTACAATGTAATATACGGCAGTAACAAGGTGTAATAAAAATGACTCTTAGGTTACGCATTTAAGAACCAAAGAGGAAAACATTTGTAGCCACTTAAATTATATCTCGCGTGTCGGCAACACTGTCATTAAAGGTTACGATAAAAAAGTTCAACAGGACATTGAATGATGAAAATGAGGTCAAGGTCATATGGAAAGATGACAGGTATGTAGATCATAAACTGAAATATTGGTAATCTAAATATCATATACCTAAGTATTATACTAATAAAGTAAATTTTTATCAATTTTAAAGTCTTAGAAAGAAGTTTACGGCCTTAAAACGACCTAGGTTCACAGATTCTTTGAAGAGTAAAAATTGGGTCAAGGTACTACATATATGGTGCTAGTTGCATAGATGTCTGTATACCAAATATCCTATGCCTAGCTATTATATTATTTAAGCAATTCATTTTCCACAAAAGTCTTACAAAGAAGTTTACAGCCCCCCCCCCCAAGTTCTTTCGGGTGTGCTATAGCAAGCAGGAACTGCTTACTTTTCCGGAGCAACTGAGTTCACTCTTGTTTCGACTGGAGTTCGCGTTGTTGATTGATATTCAGTTATTTTGTTTTTACATGTTGTCTGTTTTTGTCCCGTTCTTGTTGGTGTTTACTGGTGTTGTCTCTTCCCTTTCGGACTTTTGACATTCGGATACCCCATTGGTACCTCTGCTTCTCTCACAAAGTCGTTTGAGCATGAAATGAGGGTCGGATCATACGGCATGGGGCCAGTTTCGTAATCACAACCTGAAAAGCCTGTATACCTAATATCAGATGCCTAGCTATTATACTTTTCGGGCAATTCATTTTCCAGAAAAGTCTTACAAAGAAGTTTAAAACCCCAAAAAGAAGTTCACAAAAGTCTTACAAAAAAAGTTTACGCCGTCACCGCAGCCGCCGGAAAGTTGCACCTATGTCTCGCTTCCGCTACTATTGGTCACAGGCGAGACAAAAATAAAATGTACCGCAACATTATAAATTTGTCTTTAAATTAATGCTTGTATTAATATTTCAACTTGAACGTTCATTTTGTTACACATACATACATACATAACCTATATAGCGTTGCATGGGCGTAAAACACCAACTCACTCACTCACACATACATACCCTGCAGTTATGACAACAAGGTTCGTTGCTACAACGAGCGTTAGGCTTTAGTTCACACAAATCCGTACAACATTTGCTTGAGTCGCATTCCTGAAAAGTAAAATAAAAAATATTGAAAATATGCCTTATAACGTAAACAAGAATTTCAATATCTTTTTGGAAGATATGAATATGCTTTTGCTTACTAAAAGTAGCATCTTACCAGAGGGAGATTAGTTTTATCTGGAAACAAACTAGAAATGTACTGCCTTTTGATATCATTTGCGAGATTGGTCACAAGAAACGATGCTAGTCTTTTGGAAGGGACGAAAAAAGGTTGTTCTGTGTATTGGGAGAGCAATACCCAAAGCACGTAAAAGACGACTTTGTAGAGTTCGATAAGAGTAGCATAAAGGGGTGCCGCTACAAAGGCCACACTCGCAAAATGCAAGCTGATGAGAAATTTATAAAGCAGTAAGCTTGTTTCCCAGAAATCCAGGATAATTAACAAGTTTTAACTAAAATGTACAAGTTTGATTAATCTCAAAACCAAAAACAAAAGGAAAATCAACAATGGAAAACAGTAAATAGCCTTAAAAGTGGATTAGTTGTAAATATTCGAGTAAAGCAGAGAGGTACCAATGGGTTTTTTGAATGTCAAAAGTCCGGAAGTGCAATGACAAAACCTGTCAATACAAACGAGAACAACCAGAAAATCAGATGACATAGTTAGTAAGTGTTATTACTGTACACCCAAAGAGCATAAATTCAAATATATAAGGAATTAATACGAAAGGGGTGACAAAAATAGCACGAAATGGTGACGAAGAAATGAAAATATGGGCTCAGGGTAAATCAGGGACGAAAGTTTCAACTGCAATTGTGAACAGGATTCCAAATCAATATCTTTAAATTAACATATGAGTACGCTTACAAATAAAAACCAATGCATGTAAATTGTTATGCAATGAAATCCATTTATATGAATGTTTGCTACGATGATTTAGAGTGGGATAAACAAAACATAATCTTGAATTTAAATATACTGGTGGCCAAAAGAAAGGATACATATTGAATAAAAAATGTTTAGTCAATTTTTTATTATTTGTCATAACTTCTCTCATTTATCATAAAAAAAACTCCATATAAAGGTTAGGCATGAAAAAATAGAAAAACTTGATGAAGAGATAATCTGCCATTTCGAATAGAAAAACCATGAAAATCATAAACTCCTATGCAAGATTTATTAGATTTTAATCGAAAGATCAAATGAACGTCTCTTTGTGTTAGGAAGTTCCAGGAAAGCACAAGATTTTTTGAATGATTTCGTGTCCAAAATGTTTTTTAAAACTTCAAAGTGTTAGGAAGGGAATGTGCGTTCACTTATCGCTTTCATGCAAAAAGATGAATTCCGAAAGGCTGTATTGGCAACGGAAGTGATTGCACAAATCAATAGAAAATTTCAATAGTTCCAATCTTCACTACCCGCTGGCTGTCAGAAAATAAATTGAAAGGGATCCAGAAACCCTTTTCTGTCAGTCAAAAAGATTAACAGTGTACCTTACGTTCAAAATTGTTATTTGAAATTTTCATTCTTTCATCTCAACATGTCTGATGCTTAGAATTGAAGTCACTTCAACATGTTTTCTTTGCAGTAAAATGTTTGAACTTTCTATTAATATTTTTCTAACTTTGCACTTACAACTTATTTTAGAAAGCATTCAAATGTGTATCTTTTCTTTTTGCCGCCAGTATATAATGTTTTTTTGGCCGCCAGTATATATGTTTTTTTTTGATCGCCAGTATATATGTTTTTTTTTTGGCCGCCAGTATATATGTTTTTTTTTGGCCGCCAGTATATATGTCAAACGTAGCGAGGCAATAAAACTTTGACGTTAAACATATAATTACATTCTAATTTATGACGACAGTTTCGATTGGTTAATAATGCAGTTTTATTTCTCGATAAAACTCACTTGCACAGGCCACCTTAACAACGACTTGCGCGGAGTAATTTTTAAAAAGATAAACCATGCATTTCGTGCAATTTTCTGTGCAAACATTAAATATATTTTATCGGAATGTAATTATATACATTGAATGCAATATTTTTGAGTTTTATTGGTGTGTAAAAGAGAGGACCTTTGCGCACATTTTCAACATGAAGCGCTACCGCGCTTCATTAAAAAATGTGCTTAGGTCCACGCTTTTACACACCAATAAAACTCAAAAATATTGTATTCAATGTATAAGTCAAAGATTTGAATTTCACAATGTGGATTCCAACATTCTCTTATATGGACAGTAACATACTTTCGTCTTTGGCATGTCTTCTGTACACAGCTTTAGATTATTAATTTAGTTAGTTAGTAAGTTATTGCTTTACTCCCAAGCAGCACGATTTCGGCTATATCCGGGAGATGAACATGAAAGTGGTGATACAATGAACATGAAATGAAGATGAAGTGGAGGAAATGGGGACACAAGGCCAATCGGGTAGGGGAGTTTTGACTGCCACTGGAAAAAGGAGTGATGGGTAGGGACGGGAAATTTAGCCTCTGCATGGGGATCCTACGGGTCCTACTCTTACCGAGACTTGCAGCAGGTTCTTAAACGTGCGAGGAACGTGACATTTTTCCCAAGACGGTGCACCACTATGGTTTGCGGTCAGGTTTTCCGCATTATCGCCTGACGACCCCGCATCTCTCGATGTCAGGGCTGCCCCATTCAACCACCTGGGGCACACATCCCAGTCCCTTTGTGGGCAAAGCGGCCTGACCCGATGTCAGGTTTCTGAGCGCTCTTTAGTGGACTTTTACCGACAAGCTTAGCGCTGCTGCGGGTCTATTCGCCACCCGGAACCCGCACGGGCCGATTATTAATTTACAGTTAGTACTTAAATATATAGTCTCAGAAATAAATATAACCCGACCGTATACAAATAACAAAGGATATTTGACCTAATTATATAAAACATTTTTTTTTATTTGATAAACTGCTTTGCTTTACGCTATCAAAAGAATATATATCATCCCAAAGTGTTATTTATGCCCGACCTATGATCGTTGACAGACATATACTGTCTTTGGATCCGTTGCACATCATGGTATCATATAAAACGAAATACGAACTCGGTGTTAGTAGAATTGTAAGTTTTTTTCCCCAAGGTGAACGTTGTATCCAAGGTTACAATAAACTTCCTATTCTACTCATGCTTAGTAAATATTACATGTATTACATACTTTGCCACAGTCACATTCTTCGCCATTCTCTTTGAATCCATTTCCACAAATTGGACCTCCGTAAACCACATCTGGCGCGTTGTTTAAACAAGTCAAAACGTTTCTTGCTTCTTTTATATCTTCTATTATAGAACGACTGCATGAAGACAATGTTATCCCTAAGTTGTTGGCACTGAATGAATATCATATAAGAAATAATGTTAGAAAACATATTTTTTTGCAGAATAATAATAATATTTCGTCACTCACTAGTATATATACGCTTTCCTCGAAGGAAGAACGTTTTTAATTCACCTTTATGGCCCTGTCACACTATAACGTTTTAGCCAATGTGTGCCGAACGTTCGAATGATTTGCTAAAACGTTGGGACACGTTGGCTGTCACTGTAAAAAGTTTCAAAAAATATCTCGGTGAACGAACACAAAGCGTCAGACTAACTACCTGCAGCGCTCGACAAACTTATTTAAAACCTATCTATTGTCCAGTATACTTGACGATTGCCTAGCGCATGTGTGACGATTGCAGAACGCATAAATAAAGTTCGTCTAAATTCTTGTTCTCGGTGAGGAGACCCAGGAATTCTCTTCTTTTTATTTTACAATGTAGTATTATTTCACAATAGCCCAAAAGGATCTATTATTTGTCTTAATGTATTTCTTAATAAATGTAGATACATTAACATTTAGTTTCGTTATAAAAATATTGGTTTTCGGCGTTCTGGTAAAATGAATGTATAATTATTCTAAAGCTGTTTTTTTAACCAATAGTGATGATTTTTGTACGCAGTTTAAAAGAATGAAAAAATATCATAAATTTTATATTTTGATATGTCCATAATATATAGAGAGGAATGCATGCGTTTATTAACAAACTCTCTTTAGAAAATGAGTATATCCATGTAAGAAATACCGGTCTGTAGAGTCTTCCAGAACCCTTTTTACTGCAATTGACTAATCCTAAATGATCGCCAACTGCATATCGGGTGTCCTTAATAGGTAGAGCGCGTGTGCTCAATGAATATTAAAAATACACATTATTCCAAATGAGTATTGAAGTTAGACTGTCGTTACTTGATATATTTGTGTTTTTGTTTTACCAGAGGTCCCCGAAGGTAATCACAAGCCTGGTCGTCAGACTTGTCTGACACGAATATACCATAAAATTTCTAATAATTTTATCGTTGAAATTTCCGATTGATCAATTCAAAATGGGTAAGCACAAGGTTTCTTTCCTTGAACTGCACATGGTCGATATCCTCGGTGCTGGATTTTGCTTCCTTGCTCGAACTTTGAGTATTTTTCTTTCAATACATTTTGGTTTTTGAAATTCCAATATTTTTGTTTAAATGCTGCTGATAAGAGATTACTCCTTGAAATGTCGATATATAGCATAACCAAATTAACCGGTGGTACTAGCATACCCGTTTTGATTTTTGTATGAAACTACAGGGTCGATAACCGCTGCTGGTGGACCAAGGTCCCCGAGGGTATTCACAAGCCTGGTCGTCGGACTTGTCTGAAAGAATTTACCATAAAATTTCTAATAATCTTATCGTTGAAATTTTTTTTCCATCTTTTAGATCATGGTCATAAGGAAATAATATGTCATTACAGTTTTTCTTTTCATATTAGCAACTTTTAGAAACAAAAATCACCATTTATTCTCCATGTCTTTTCAATATGCCTTTACAACGTCATGATTAAAGCGATTTTAAACTTCTCGGGTATGTTTTTGTCTTGTTTTTTTTTTCGAGTTGGAAATTCGAGATTGATCACCCAATATCGGTCATTGTGTTAAAGCCTTTAAATAAAAAATAACTGTAGTATTAACATTATGATGATCAAATGGTTTCTTACGGTTGGAAACTAGATAGAAGACAAATTCCAGATTGGGCTGTACAGGAACAGTTCTCATACAGATGGTCATGCTGCATGCCTAATACATGGCCTATTTCATGGGTCAAAACAAGGCTACTAAAAAATTCCCTGCTGACTGCTACAAAGTCTATAAGGGGGAGCACGTCCATTACTACTGTCAGAGCGTTTTGTGTGCAGTAAGTAAAAAAATTAGCTATTCCTGCAATTCCGTAAAATGTCGTTCCTCTATAAGAACAATGTACATACAATTATTAAAATGTCTTTCGTGAATTTTTTTGAGTGAACATTATAAAGAATATCAAAACCCGACGGATACGGTAAAAACCCATCGTTTCTCATTAAAAAAAACAACAAAAAATGATACCTAAACACCCACTGGATTATACATCGGGTGGTGATGTATCGTTTTTTTGTTGTTATGAGAATCGATGTTTTTTTCCTTTATCCGTCAGGATTTGATGCACCAGATAATACGGAGTGAAAAACATGTGATAAGAATATTTGTGTTGGACGTGACACACTATTCAAAATTGCTACATATTCCACAGACTCTGGAATATTGCGATACATAAACTCAATTAGCTGGAACGGTCGGAATGTTGTTACACAAGAGGAAGTATACGATTGAATATATCACGTTTGTCTTGTAGATTTTTTCTAACGTCTTCGTAGGCAATATTATAAGGCACTTTTCTTATTTATCTTAATGATCATATATGTGTAACCTTACTTACGTTATTAGCGCAATAACATCAATTGAAACTGAAGTAGTACTTCTTATTTGTTTTGCCTTTTCATTTTCAAGCCAATATAATAATTCACCACCAAGAGTCAAGTTTTCAGAACTATCAGCGTGATCTACTATCTCTAAGCCCGTGAGGACAACTCGAACACCGGTATCTTTGTATATCTATAAAAAAAATTGTTAATCAATGTCGAATATATATTTCGAAACAATTCAAAAACTGTTTTGTCTTACCAACAACTTTAATAAGGGAACAGAAATAGTGAGTCCTTTGAGGAATTTAAAAAATAAAGGCATCTGAGCAAAATATTATGCGACCAATTCTATGGTATTTGAATAGTTTCTTTTTTAAACTAAGCATTTCATTAATATGATACAGGTAACACAAAGGCGGATCTAGGACCGGCGTACCGGGCGCCCCCCCATTTGACAAAAAACTTGGTTAGGATCTGTATGAAACAAGAGGTCCCAGAAGGTTTTTTTATAATTGCACGCCCCCCGTTTGAAAATTTCTGGATCCGCTACAGAGGTACAACTTGATGATCTCCCGACGACAAATGTATGAAACTAGTTTTTAAAAATGTTGTTTAATAAGGCTTTTAACTATCGTTCTATTTTTCTCGCGATCTTACATCCAAGAAAAACATGACGCTTAGACCAAGCAACAGCTTTCCTCCTCTATCGGCAATAGTTTTCATTCTATAGGCCAAAACATGAAAAAACGCTATTTTTGACCTCTAAAGGCCATTACTCCTATCAAAGGTCATCTGACAACTTCGACGAAATGGAGACTTTTGAAGAGCTTTTGATTCTGAAGAGCCTAGGATCCTTCGGATTTTTTCTCTCTGTTATGGTTGCTCAGTAATAAGCCATTTTAAGTGATTTTACCCTATGTTTTATTTTTAGTAACAGCGGCCATGTTTTAAACGAATCATTTTAAAATGAAGATAGTTTGTTGCAAACATGTCAGATATCATTCCTGCAAATTTTCAGTTAAATTGGTACAGTGGTTTCAGAGAAGAAGATTTTTGAAATTTTTAACAGACGACGGCGGACAACGACCGATGCATAGTGATGGCATAAGCTCACATGGCCTTTTGCCAGGTGAGCTAAAAAGAGAATCCTTCAACACAACATGAACATTGACAAACAAGCAATAGAAAATAATGAGATGTGGAATAAGTGTACGCAACAGAGCTTGCATAAAAGCAGTAATTTTGAAACCACAACGGAAAACCACCAGCAGCCTTTAACGAGGCCAGTAGGCGCTGTTCGCCGTTTTGCAATCACCCAGCGGTCTATATAAAATGCATTTACTTCAAATTGATTCCCGAAATAGTTAAAGATAGACCCTCTTCTTAAACAAGAACCAGACAATATAAGAAAAGACTAGTACAAACAAAAGCTATCTCAAAGATTCCTGGCTTAGGGTAGGTCCATATAAAATTTGGCCAAGTTAAACTTTCATTGGAAACAGAAAGGAACGCATCACAAGAAAAAAATGTATCCGTTAATCGAAAGCAGAAGAACGATCCATTATGCTCTGAAGTTGTTAAAAGAAATATGAAACGGAAACATGGAAATTTGCACTAAAAACAAATTCCAAATCGTGTATAAAATCAATGGTTAATTTGTTATGCTGTATATCAATATTTCAAGGAGCAACATCTAATCAGCAGCATTTGAATCTTAACATTTGAAGGTCATAAACCAAAAGTATTGAACGAAAAGTACTAAAAGCCAAAAAGTTTTAACAGGCAAGCAAAATCTGTCATCGAAGATATCGACCATGTGCAGTACAAGGAAAGAAACCTGTTCTTTTAACAATTTTGAATTTAACAACAAGAAATTTTAAAGACAGAAAAGTATTAAAAATATTTGATCAATTCTTGTCAGACAATTGTGACGATCAGGCTTGTGATTACCCTCGGGGATCTCTGGTCCACATGCAGCGGTTATCGACCCAGTGGTTTCAAAATACAAATACCAATACGAGTACAAAACTATTAATGTGATGATGCTGTTAATGCATATTTTAAGGAGTGACCTCTCACCAGCAGGATTTGAATCAAAACATTGGAAGGACATAAACCAAGACCATTGCAGGAAAAGAATCCCACAAATGTCATTGAAACAGGCAAACCAAATCCAGCACCTTTGAAATCAACCATGTGCAGTACAAGGAAAAATATTGTGTTTTAACCATTTTAAATTTTACTACAGGAAATAACAACGACAGATAAGTATAAGATACTTATTGGTAAATTCATGGTAGACAAGTCTGACGACAAAGCTTCTGAATACACTTGGGGACCTCTGGTTCACCAGCAGCGGTTATCGACCCAGTGGTTTCAAAGTACAAATATCAAAACGGGTATAAAAACAGATAATTTGGTTATGCTGTATATGTTTATTTCAAGGATGCACCTCTCATCAGCAGCATTTGGATCAAAATATCCTGTAAAGTGATAAGAAATTAATGCATTCAAAAATATTTTCATTGGTTGATGGACGATCGACCTTGCAATTTTAAATTGATAGACAGATGGACACCAAAAGTTGAAGCATGTATATATAATCTATTCATTTCTTTTTGGAAGGACGTGTTAAAAGGAAGAAATGACGCATCCTCTCCGTCGTTAAAAAACATATTAACTACATGGTTTCATTTCCATTTGGTTTAGAATGAGTTATGAGATACCATGACTTTGGCCATTCAACTATTGACAACAATTAACTCAGTCATTATTGTCTTTATAGAATGCAATGCTGTTGATAGAGGTCTAAATGGATAAAAAAAGTAAAACAAGATATTAGTAACTTTCATATAATTTACCACAACGCTCCAAAACCTGAAAGACCGCGTAAATCATGTAATTTCTGAAAAAAAATCAGCGGCGGAGTTGTAGTTTAAATAAACTTATAAATTAAAAATTACACGAGGAGAGTCAACTAAATGTATTTTTGTCTACAGGGATACATTTTATTATACTTTATAGGTGTTTGAAACTTGTTGTAATTTATTTAAAGATTTTGTTTTAATGAATTAGGCACGGACCATTTGATTTTCGGGGGGGGGGGGGGCTGGGATTTTACCTTGAGCCGGGAAATTTTTTTCGCCCGCTTTGCGGGCCAGATTATTTTTTTCACACACATATTAAGAAAGGAAATTTTGTTGGCAAGATTATTTTTTTTTCAATTGGCAAGATTGAAACCAGATTATTTTTTTTTCAACCTAGGTGCTGGCCAGATTATTTATATTTTCAAAAATCAGGGCCGGGAAATTTTTTTCAAAAAAATCCCAGGCTCCCCTCCCCCAGAAAATCAAATGGTCCGTGCCTTACTAAGAAATTTTAATTTGTCAATTATACCAATTTTTATTACTCTTCATTAAAAAGGTAGTCTTAAAATATTATATTTGTGAACCATTCCAATGCGCTATATATGTATTTATCGGTTTAAGGTAGTACCATACAAAGGTTATTTTAGTCCGACCATCATACTTTAAACTTTCATAACTTTAGAAAGGGGAAATGTAACCCTTTATGATCATGATGATAATACCTACCTAAATACACTACAATATATAACAGATGGAATTACTGTTCAGAATTAAAAAAATTTCATCAAAACTGACTCAAATGAAATTATCTCTTCTAGCATTACACATATCTCTTTAACATTGATTTAATCTGAATCAACACAGCATGACCTCCAAAACCGTGTCTCAGAATTTTCTTATCACATTCCATACTCCAATAAAGTCATCTTTTGTGTACATCGGTTTATATCATAAGGGGTCACTCTATTCAATGTGTTGATAATAGACCTTGAAATAATATATCCAAAAACGAGCCACTTTGGGGTACTCTTGTGGGAGTTAAATTCAATCAAACTTTACTTTTCTCTTGAAAAATTAAAGTGAAAAAAAAACCATATATCAATTTCTTACTTTGAGCCCCATTTACTAGATCAAATGGCATGTTTCTACCATTAGAGCACTGTAGGATTCTTAGATCATCATAAATCAACATTTATTTGACCTATAAACCTTAGTTCCATCCACACAAACATTAAATATAACCCAAAATGCACAACCCCGTAGACTTAATTCAGAATTAGCGTGAAATATTACATCAAATTGACCTTATCTCAGGCCAGTTGTTAACTGTAAAGGGCAAGACTCCTCCTCCACTGACCAGATGTTTCCACTTTTGATTGTCCGTCTTATTCAGTAAACTTAATTTCACTTCAAATGACTGGTCAACAGTCATAAAACTTTCCAGCTGTTAAAGATAAGACCAACCTCCAAGGTTTATTGACAACTTAAATTACATGTGTATTTGTTTTGATTTTTTAATCATCACCATAGCTCATTAATTAAAAGGTGTACTGAAAATATTTTTGCACCATTAAAAAAAGGGCATTTAATAGTATTAAAAAGTTATAAATTAAAATTTTGATAAAATTTTAGCACTTTTGTATGGTGCTATCTAAAATGGTATTACCTATGGTCAAATTTGAATTGATTGACTGCTAGGAGGTTGGATTAACGGGGTTTGAAATAGATTGACCGGGTTTAACGATGGTAGTTTGACAGGGATACCAGTTAGATCGAATTAGATTGATTGACTGCAAGGAACATATGACGAAATGCATTGATTTAGATTAACAAAAGATTGATTGAGAATGAATAACGGTAATAAAAATTATTCTTTTTCAAACCCGAATCAAACATGGTTAAAACTTTTTTGGCCGTGCAATTTACTCTCTTGTTTGCTAGTGCATGGAAGGTTATAAACCAAAATAATTGAACGAAAAGTATTTAAAAAAAGTTCAAACAGGCAAGGTATATGCAGCAAATGGTAAATGGACCATGTGCAGCTCAAGGAAAGAACCCTTGTGTTTCAAAAGAACAATAATAGTAAAAGTTTTAAATAGCAAGAATCTTTTCCAAAACCGGTACAAAAAACATATTCCAATCTATCTTAATCGCAGAACAGTACGACATGTAAAATTCATTTTAGGCGTAGGACGGGCCAGAACAATAGATTAACCGCAGAACGAAGAGGAAACCAATGTGAACAAGGGGATAAATAGATTAAACAAGAGTTGACAATTAAGATGTTTCGCCTGTCGACACCATCATAGAACTCATTGAATGTCTAGCTGGGCCTTTAGAAAAGTTAAGGTCAAAGTCATGTGACAGAATTCCATTTAACCATCACACAGTTTCAGTGGATTCACTGAAGTGTTCTAGATACCATAGTTATTGAGAAATAATGGAAAAAAAAACCGACATTCACAAAGTCAATCAACCATAAAAATGGGATAAAGTCCACATCACATGGTGACACCATAATCCCAAGGGTCTGTATACCAATATCAGATGCCTAGTTATAATATTATACTTTTAACTTAATTCATTTTAACATAAATCTTACAAAGAAGTTTTTTGACCCAAAAATTATCTAAGTCCACAGAGTCACGGAACCATGAAATTTGGGTCAGGGTCAAATGGCATGGAGCCAGTCGCATAGTCCATAACCCCAACTGTCTGTATACCAGATATCAGATGCCTGGCTGTTAGACTTTTCAATTAATTCATTTTCCACAAAAGTCTTACAAAGAAGTTTATTGGCCCAAAAAATCATCAAAGTTCACAGAGTTGCTGAACCATGAAAATGGGACCAGGGTCAAACGGCATGGTGCCAGTTGCATAGACCATAACCCCAACTGTTTGTTTACCAGATATCAAATGTCTAGCCTTTATACTATTCACTGAATTCATTTTCTACAAAAGTCTTCCAAAGGGTTATTTTGGACTGAAAAAAACATCTAAGTTCACAAAGTCGCTGAACCATGAAATTTGGGTCAGGGTCAAACGACATAGAGCCAGTTTCGTAGACCATTACCGCAATTGTCTGTATAACAAATATCAAATGCCTAGCTATTATAATTTTCCTGTAATTCATTTTCACAAAAGTCTTACAAAAAAGTTTACGCGGCCGTCGCCTTCGGAAAGTAATACCTATGATTAAATTCGCAAGCGAGACAAAAATTAGTAATCTATCGTATAACACTTTATCCAGATGAAAAACCTTACTTTTAAGGCGTAGCAAAATTTATTGTCGGGAACTTTGTTGTCAATTGTATTTCAAAGGTTTCAAATTTACACTTACTTCTAAACCTGGCATTAAAGAATCACACGCCGAAACAGAGGAATGCTATAGAAAATTTAGACTTAAGGTAGATGGGGTTTCTTTGACTGAGCATCTCTTTTTAATCTATCATAACTTACAAATTTATTATGCTAGCTATTCTTATTGACTTATATTGGGCTTAATTTTCATCAAAATTAAAAATGACAACAAATATTTGGAAAAAAATACACATACTTTGCTAATTTTAATATTTTCATGTACTTTTTAAGGGGAGATAATTTGTATAGAAATAAAAAGAGGAAACGATTGTTTCACTTTAAAAAAAAATGATGGTAAACTTTTTTTTATTTTAATATTTAAAAGTTTCTACCAATTAAAGATTTTCACAAATTTTAAAATGTGGAGTTGATTTTCTTAGATGAAGGAAATTTGAATTTTCCTATTGTTTCTTTTCCATAGCCAAGTTTACAAAAATTCTAATGGTGAACTTTTAATATTGAGATTTGAAGTACCATTCTTTAGCTAACTGTCGCCAAATTATAGGAAAATTATATGGGTAAATTTTTAGACACACCATCTACCTTAAATTTCATTTAAAGATGCAATAGAATATGACGACGAATCAATCGCGCTAAAAAAATTACATTTACTCCGAAAATGATAATATAGGGACCGAACATTTTACATGAAAGGGGTCCCTGTTTTTTGTTTTGCTCAGAAAGTTTTCTTCTTACCCTCTGCTGCTAAAATATTTTTTTCATTAAAAATCTCTGAAAAAATCTTTCTTCGTTATCAGCCAATGGTAGTAAAATTCACGAAATGGTTATTTCTTGCTTTGATTAGTGTACTGAGATGGTCACCTTAGCATCCTTAAAATGTCTTCACAAACCAGATGTGTTTGTGAAACTACCGGACCCAAAGATCGCAATGGAAGGGTGAGGTTTGGCGCGCCTTAAAACCAGGTTTAACCTACCATTTATTTTGAAATGCCTGTACCAAGTCAGGACCATTGTCATCTTCAATGTTTTCCCGTCTGTCTTCCTTGTTTCGTCTTGTCTTATGGACATTTGAGATTGATTCTCCAAGTTCGGTAATTTTGCTTTTACCTTTATTTGAAAATATTTTTCTATGAATAAACCAAAGCCTTCTTTTCAGTTAAATGGTCGGTCCCTTAGATCGTTATATTAACTACTTCCAAATGATATAAAAACCGCGAAACAAAATATACCTAAATCTAAAAAAATGCTTTTGAAAAGTCGCGTAAACATGAAATCATTATTATAAAAGAAGCCGACAAAGGTGATACCATCGTTATAATGGACAAACATTACTACAAAGACAAAGTTCTAAAACAATTAAATTGCTCCAGCAATTTGCTGGAGCAAACATGAAACAGTTCAGACATTGTTGGGAAGATCTTCATGCGTCTATATCTAGCCATAAAATACTTTATCAACCCCGCATCACTTCAAAAATGATGAGATCCAATGGACATGTATAGTAAAAAGAGTACTCATATTGCATAGACGTTTATATAAAATATTTGCTTTGTGGGACTGTATTCATTGTCGAAATGACATCGAATCCTCTGAACGACGCCACTTTTCTGAACTGTACCCACCATATATCATGTACTATGCTACAAACCCTAGATTTAACCTACAAGGAAGTATCACTTGGTCAGCGAAAGCTATATTTTTATATACCCTAGATGGCTAAGTGGTCTATGGCGCTGTACATAGTATAGGCGGTGTTGTTATAGATGTTCCAGTATCATGAGTATTAGTTCAAATCCAGCTGAGGGAGCGACCAACAATTTGAAGGATCAGATATGTTATTGCAGTTCAGACAGTGTTGGGAAGATCTTCGGACGTTTGTATAATACTTTATCAACCCCACATGAATCAAAACAATGATGAGGTCCAATGGTCATATCGGAAAATGTTCATTCTTGAACAAAACATAAAATATCGAAAAACAAGTTAAATAACGCGTTGTTTTACTTGTTTTTCGATTTAATATGTCAGAATAAGCACATGGAATACAGAAGGATATCACAGATCTTATAAGATCACCAATTACACTATTACACCATATTATACCATTATGTACACATGGTCCATATGTAATTAAATTGTGCAGGACAGGTTTGCAATGTAAAAGCAAGAACAGATGCAATTTTCATAGCTTTTCCAAATGTATATGTCTATATAAATTATTGAGCACGTACTTTTTCGTTGAAGAACTCGTCAATGTCTTAGGTATAAGATAATGAGATGTGGAGTAAATGTAAGCGACAAAACCTTTAATTTTAACAACAGTTTAAAAATATCCACAACGGAAAACAGCCAGCAGACTTCAATGTGACCAGCGATTGCTAATCGCTGTTTTGCAGTTGGTCCTGGATTGATACTTATTTTTCTCTATAATAACATTAATATTAACAATAGTTATTTCATCGGTTTCTTTTGATAATTTATGTAATCATCCTAAATTATCCTCAATTACTTTAGTAAAAAATAAAAATCAATAAAAAAAAATCTTTTTACCTGCATTCATGGGTGTTACTCCATTTTCACATACAGATTTCATTGAATAAAATTACAATATTTTTTTCCGTGGAAGAACCAGATATTATTGACAACACCACTAAAATATACAATGGTTCATAGGAGTAAAATGCAATCATAATTTGAAGGAGGGAGGCTAAATCACGTTTTTGTTTAAATTCTAATAATAGTTTCTTACTATTTTTGTTAAATCATATCGTATAAATAAAGAGAACAAACCTCGTCAGCATAGAAAGCAACATCTTCTATATATTGAACTGCTTTACTTTCATCTCTGTCGATTCCAAGCGATGAAAACTGTAAAAAGCAGAAACAATATTATTACATTGTCTTCTATCATCTATTACAATCTATCTTTTTCTATGATATTTTGTTTGATACTTTGTCTGGACTTCCGACCTCTGAATGATACAATGATACTTTATTGCCTATTTAAACAAAACTATTGTAAAAGGCGAATTAGTTTAAATTAAGACGGAAAAAGCTTTAAACGATCCTGTTACAAGATACAGATGTTATCAATATAAGCAATACTAGTATTTCTTTTAAATAATTACTACATGTAAGTAACAACTCCTCCTTATTGTTAGAACACATCTTCAAGAATTTTGGCTTGTGGCTATACGAAGATCATCAGTAATATTTTTTGTGTTGCCTGCGAAGCAGAGCGAGACAAAGGTGTTACTTTACTGGCAGTAATGGCGGCGGCGGCGTTAATTTTTTGGAAAAGTTTTATGAGCAGCTCCATATCTCAAGAAATATAGGTCTTAGGTTAATGAAACTTGGTATGCATATGCCCAAGTAGTAGATGATAAAGGTAATAACAAAACTACCGCACTTTAATGATCAATCTCATAGTCCAGAGAAAATGACAAAAACGAATTAGTCATATCGGAGAATTGGTGGATCGCAATGGTCCTGACTTGGTACAGGCATTTCAAACGAAATGATGGGTTAAACAAGGTTTTTCGGCGCCAAACCTCCCTCTTCCATTGCGGTCTTAGGATCCGGTAATGACCATAGAACACAACATAGTTGTGAGACACAATAGGGATATTAAGGTGATCATCTTAGTACAGCAGATCAGTAAAACACTAATTAAAACAATTAATCACCATACCTTTTAACTCAATTTTGAACTTTTCTACTAGTGGCTGATAACGAAGAAAGAATTTTTTTAAGGATCGTATGAGACGTATTTTCTTATAACCCTGCTCCAAAAGTCGGTCACGAAGAAATCGGTGTCTGATTAAAAAAAAACTGTGAAATGTGTGCATGCTCTGCCATATCGAATAAGTTGTGAAATATTAACACCGTATGCAGGGGAAGTAAGTATATTGCTCCGTAGATAAGGAAAATTAATAATTTGAAAAATTAAAATCGTCTCTTTTATCGTAATTTTTTGTTTTGAGATGACCACCTGGGTCAAATTCGAGGTGCAAATCCAAGAAAGACGTAAAGCACTTTAATTCGGTTTTCTCTTTAATCTCCAATTCTGGAGGATATATTGAAAAAATACATCTACCAAAATGAAGTGTTATTGACAGAAAGGACCTCATCACACAGCTTAGCACAGTTGCATCCCCATCTTTTGAGCTTGACCTTGATTTTCTGGTTGAGTGACTTTGACAATTTTCAATACATATACATGTTATAGCAATGTCAAGGTTTTGCAATCACCTCCATATCTCAAGTGTTTTTGGTCCTAGGTTGATGAAACTTGGTATGCATTTGCCCTAGTAATAACTTAGCACAGTTGCATCCCCATCTTTTGACCTTGACCTTTATTTTCCGATTGAGTGACTTTGACAATTTTCAATACATAGAAATGTTATAGCATTGGAAAAGTTTTGCGAGCACCTCCATATCTAAAAAACTATAGCTTCTAGGTAGATGAAACTTTGTATGCATATGCCCCAGTATTAGCACCGCACAGTTACATCCCCATCTGTTGACCTTGACCTTGATTTACTGGTTGAGTGACTTTGATAATTTTTATTGCATTTATTACCAATGTTTAAGTTCTATAGACATCTTTTATCTCCGAAACTGAAAATCCATGTAAATTCAAAATATAGCGGAAGTAAGAAAGAGTAATTGTTTCTGATAATGCCGACAGGCGAGACATACTATGGTGTTAACTCGTATAATGATAAAAAGGGAGTGCATGATTTAATCATTGGAAACTACTTTAAAAGTCTCTCTAGCATGCGGCTGCTCCACGTTTCCACATGTCGATATGGTCAAATTATCAAGAGTGAAATTAAAATAGTTCAATATAATTTATTATGAAGTTGGTTTCTCGTGGACATAAATTCAGAGAAACCGATCGTATGAATTGTAACCATAACTATTTGATCACTAAGGCAGCTGGAAAGGACCATGCAAGAGCTTGGGTAAAGAGGGCGGTGAACAAAGAACCTAGAAAAAAACTAAATTACATTACTTAATTCTAAATTAACTGAGCCTAATCATGCTTTTACTGAGATAACTACAAACCATTAAGCTGAGAAAAAACGACTTTTTTCTGATTAATACTACTAAAACTAAGATTATCTCGTATTTTGCAGTAAATCTTCAAGTTGAGTTTTCTTAGATAAATGTGAGTAATGGGAAAAACTGAAGTTTCAGTTCACAAAATTCAGGTTTTTCTGTAACACACATTTAGACAGCTTTATCTAAGATGAAGTTCCTGGAATGAGGGGTTGTGTTCTGGTCAATCAAGATTCCTCTGAAAAGATGGATTGTCTTTTGACCAATCAAAATACTCGATAAATACGACCGAACTGTGTATTTTAATGACACAACTTTAAAAGTACTACATAATCTAAGTTGAAGGAACCTTTTCAAGGATTAAATAAAGTATATATCATTAATCATAAGTCGAGAAAAACTATGATTTTCTTAAAGTCTTCAAGAAAAAAAAGTTTTAACCGAGATTTTCTTAACTTAAAGATAGTTTTGAGATTATCTTTGTTTAAGTTAAGAAACAAAGTTCGGGGTTTTCTGTGATTACCCTTTTGTTTGGTTATTGTAATTTATGTTACTTAATCCTAGATTAAGCTCAGTTGAACAAGGACTAATTAACCTAATCTAAAATGGTTACGGTGTAACATAAACATCGCTGTTCACTTTCAATTTAATTCAAAGAAAAGTATACTTCTCATTTCTTTTGACCACATTTCCGGTGGTTTTCCTTTAAAATTGTTTATAATCGTTGCCTCATAGTCAAGGTATGCATATCTTTAAGAAAAAATCTCTCCTCCTCATTTTATCCATTATGTGTTATGATAAAAAAGATACTACAGATGTCATAAAATAGGATGTTGATACTTACTAGTTTGTTATCCATTACAACAAAAAGCTCCACCCATAATATTATATCCAGATTTGGGTCTCTTGGTCTAGCCTAAAACATTAATTGTACCTTAAAATTAATTAAGTAAAACTTCTTCAACAATACTTTGTATATGTAACATTTAAATGAAAGTAATAGGTAGAAAATCTAGGTTTTATAAAATGTCCAGTAACTTCATCAAAAACATGGAATACAGGGGTTAGAGCACATTAATGATACTAAAAAAATTGTTTTCTTTTAATTTAGTTAGATTACGTTAATACTCTTTAACACTTCGCAGAAAATATGCAGTTTTCAAACTTCTTAAAAGCAAAAAAAAAAGTTAATAAATCATGTCAAAGATCAATATCATTAATTATGAAACAAACAAAAAATCTAGTTTGCTTCCGTCAGCCACTTCTGTTATGAAGTTTTTTTAAGAAATGTAGTTCTATGGATGACCACTCTATCAGTCAGTTTTTGGAATTTCTTTAGACTTTACCTTAAATACTGAATATTTTTGTCCATTGAACCAATTTTTATGAAATTTTCTCATTATATTATTATAGACCTTAAAACACAACTGAATAACATTTCTGATGGTTTTAAGTAAAAACGCGTGAGTGTAAAAGTTATGAAAAATCTATCTATCTAATATCTGAGTCCCGCCGACTTTTCATGTCATATATCTCGGAAACGAGCTCAAAGACCTATGGTTTTCTTGTTCTTGTTTTTAATTTATAAAGTAGACATTTATCTATTATTTTCATCACAAATCATTAAATCTTTGATATAAAAAAGTTCAGTAGCAACCATCCTTAGTTAACATTTTATGACGCAAACTGTTTTGAAGCGTGTTGTAATCGTTGCCTTTTGTTGGTACTCCCCTTTAACATCTCCACTTATATACTTTCATAATTAAGGATTATTGAATGTGTTCCATGAAAAAATGTGAAACGAAAATATTATTCATTCAATTCTTAAGGTAGATAGGATGTCTATCACTGAGCATCTTTTTTTTTGTACATCTATCAAAACTTTAGAATTTATAATACTCGTATTCTAATTTATTTCTATTGGGCTAGGTAAGCATCAAAATTGGAAATTACAACAAAAAATATGATCAAATACACCTTATTTGCGAATTTCAATATTTTCCCGTACTTTTTAAGGGGAGATAACTTGTATAGAAATAATAGGGAAAAACACATTTTCACTTTTTTAAAAAAAATTGATAGTGAACTTAATTTTTTTCATCATTATTAAGTATATTTAAAAATCTGTAAAAAAACACAAATTTTAAGAAAAACCTATGAAGTGGATTTTTTTAGGTAAAATAAATTTGAATTTTCCCTATTGATCCTATATAAAAAGTATTCTAATCATCCATTTTCAAAGTTGTTTCTACAAGAATTCTCGTGGTGAACTTTTAATTTTATTTTCGAGATTTAAAGTACCAATCTGGGACTAACTGTGGTCAAAATTTAAGAAAATTCTATGGATAACTTTTTAGACACCCCATCTACCTTAAGTATAGCATCACTAAACGTAAATATACATCATGCCAGGACACTATGTAATTTCTAAGTGTGAATTGGCATATGCTATGTAATTAAATTTTCGCATGTAAATGCATATAACACAAAGACATGGATGAAGTTGCATCCTCATTCTTGACATTAAGAAATGAATGACTTTCTTACTTTATACGTCTTCAAATGTGAAAATGTCATGAAATTCCGTTTTCAAGATTGAAACGTTAAGCCCCAGAAACCCATTTTCGATGAACCGACGAACCAGAAGCCAAATGACAAGCATTATTATACTCATTCATATTCTTATATACTTGTCAAATTATCATTTCCATGCAAAAAGTCATTGAAACAAGATGCGCCTTTGAATTCGGCTCATGAGAGCCTCTTGTATATTTTACAGAATTCGAAATTCGATAAGGCCTACAACGACGTATAACAGGGATTTCTAAACTGCTTATTTTACTCAAATCAAAGTGAAAATAGAACTTCATGAACAAAAAATGTTGTTTAAAGTTGACATTTATAAATTTAAAACGAATAATCCAAAATATGTAAAATTTGAGTTTATTCGACAGAAATGATAACTTTAAACATGTTATAAACATGGTCTGTTTGATATTTAATAATAATTATATTGAATAATAAGTAATAAAAAGGTTCATTATACATATTTCAAATGTAAACCAATGGATGATTTTGTAGGACTTTTGCAGATGAACTATTATGGAACAAGAAGCTTTTCTTTTTTTTCCATATTTCAATCTATGAACATTCACAACTGATTTTAGACAATTAGGGTCAATTACTCCTGTCCGAAATCATCTGACAATTTTATTATATGAGAGTTTCACTATCCGGAGTAGTTCAAATATTTGAAAAACATTTAATTTACTCTTAAATGGCGATAAGAAATGGTCATCTACTTTTTTTTATACTTGTTGAGTTTGAAGAACCTGCTTTCAACAAAAAGTAAGGATTTAAATGGGCACTAATTGTGCATTTTTGTTTGCTGATTTGTTTCTTCATTCATATGAAGCAGACTCCTTACAATCATAGGTGCCTATTTTCTTCTAACATACGTCATATGTATTATTTGTACATGTACATGTAAACGGGTCTTAGGGACTCTAGAAATGATAGATTACATATGAACCTTATAACAATTTTATAACTAAAATAAGTTTGCATAATGATGATGATTGTAAAAAGAAACTAATAAGCACGTTATCATTGTGCGTTATATCTGTTCAATATATCACCTGTTTGAATCTTGAAGGGTCCGGCATCTGATGTTTGATTTTTCCGGTTTTAACGCCGCATTTGAGAGGTATTTTCTTTCCAGAAACATTTGTATGAAGAACAAGCTAAAAAGGTTAAAAGGTTACATTAAAATACTTCAGACGACAAGGAAAATGTTATATCATAGTCAATAAACCAACAGGTTAAACTCGATTCATTATATTAATAAATATCATGCTTTTCTTGTTATGACTGAGAGAAGCAAAGAAAAACACAAGTGGCTTTCGAATCATAGGGTTTATTATATAGGGATAAAATAAAAGTCCCAATTATCTTTTTAAATTATATAATAATGACTGTAAAAGTGTTTTGGGCGTCCAAATTTTTGTCTTTCTTATAGGGGGTGCGATACAGGGTAAGAGGTGCGATATAGGGGGTGCGATATAGGGTATGCAATATAGGTCATGTGCTTTGTCCTATAATTCATATTAAAAAAGACTATATTTATACTTAAATATATGATATTAAGATATGAAGTGGGAAAGTTCGCTATATTATCAGATTATAGGTTATACGTGAGTAAATATAGTGCATTACCAAAAAAGAGACTTTAGTTGTCCGGAAGAACACATATCTATATCATACATATTTTTTAAAGATTAAAGTTAGTTTCGGAAAAAAAGAGGTCGTCATATTATCTTTTGGCCAAACTTAGACTATGTAGGGTCAAGAGTCATTCGGTCGAAAATAAAAATAAAAAAATTTTTATGAGCAAAGTAATTTTCTAAAATAGACGACTTCTTCATTTTGCATTAATATAGCATGGGTGTATTTGTTTTGATATACTAGCTTTTTATGGCGTTTTATGGAATATTGTTTAGTTAACTTCATTGTCTTCTCTCCGTGAATCTATGATTCTAAAAATCAGCATAATCAACATTGAAATATTGAATAACACTTAATAGCTACAAAACACATGAAAATGATTTTTTTGTTACTTGTTTGAAAATGTAATTAAAGAGATCCCATTAAATCACTTTCAACATTCGAACATGTGGAAATTGAAATCGTAATTTCATAACAATAAAGACCATAAAACATTTCCTGTGATTTCATTAATTTTCGTGGTGTATCAATTTTCATGGTTTTCGTAGGTGTTGGTAAACCACGAAAATAAGAATATAACAAAGTGTTATTTTACATTGAATGCATTAATCATCCACGAAATTAGAAATCTAACGATTTTTTGGACGAAACCTCGTCAATTCATTCCCATGAAAATAAATGAATCGACAGTACATAATTGTAAAATTAACCTTTACTTTCTTACCTGATTGCCCATGACTTTGTATTCTTCATTTTCAAGTATCACAAATCCACTGTAATTACATGTGTATCAATCATGAACATTTTAAAAGTAAGAAAACATTTTAATGATTAGAAAAGAAAGTGAAGAATAACTAATTGTTAATAAAAGAATAAAAGGTTACAAAAATAACGAACATAGAGGACCAATGTAAAATTTAGAAGAAAAGACAAAACGAGGGAAAGACTTACCGGAAAATTTTCGAGATCGTCATGGCCTTGACGTAAAATAGTTTAAATTCCAGAGTATGTATTCCCTACTTAAAGCCATATTCAATATTGTTTTAATCATGTTAATTCGTATCATACCTTGTCTATCGTTATTTTTTTCTTACCTCAACTCTCCACATGTGTTCAACGAGACATAGGAGTCAGGTGCACCAAGAACATGTCCCGTCATCCTGCATCGGTTACGTCTCTGTTTAAATATACATTTTATTGTAAATTTTGTTCTCCTAATTTATGTTGCACCTGTTTTATATCAAGGATTTTATAAGTTGTGTGTTAGTTGCTAAGATAAATACATGTGTAATGTCAAAAATATTGTGGAAAATCTATATAATATATTGAAATCTTTAAATTTAGCAATAAGATGTTTCCTGTCTATAAGATATGAAACTATGAATTCAAAATTACATCAAAAGTTTTGCTACGCCTGACGCGTGTTTCGTCGATTTAAGACTCATCTACCAAAATATAACACTATATTAAAATACCGAAATGGGGAACTAAATTAAAACTTTGATCACCAATCTATGTCTGAGTTAAGAAGATCCTTAGGGTTTAAACAATTTTGAAATTTAAACGGATAATTTAGCTCCAACATAAAAGTGTTAGTGCTAGAGCAGGCTAACCTTCCACCAGCAGCGTTAACCTTCACGAGTGTTAGAAATTAGAATCACGAAAAGTTAAAGTGAATTTTTAAAAATGCACTATTGGTTTATGTCATTAAAAAATATGGCACGTGAAAATATCTTAAGTAATTCGTAGTTATATTAAGCATTTTTGAATAGATATATAAAAAAGATCGAAATGAAAATTAAAAATATAATAAATAAATAAGAAGAAATAAAACATTGGATATTAAATTTTTATTGAACTCGTTGTAAATTAAAATGTAGAAAATAAATACATTTTTTCTCCTTCTGTTTGGGTATTTGATTTTGAACGATACGAAATCATGATAATTAGCAAAAAAATAGTTTTGCTTATGAAACAGGTCATTTGCTATATTTTGCTCTTACTCTTCCGGAGCACCCGAGTTCACTTTCGTAACGACTAGAGTTTGCGTTGTATATTGATTATCAGTGGTTGTTGTGTTTCCGTGTTTTATATGCTGTCTGTTTTTTGTCCTGTTCTTGTTTGTGTAAACTTGAATTGTCTGTGCCAATTCAGACTTTGACATTCAAAAACCCCTTTGGTACATCCGCTTCTTTGTAAACAATAATTTTCTAATATTCTTTTTTATTTCGTTGGGAAATCATGGCAGATTTTTCAACCAAAATGAAATAGGTCCAGCATTAAATATAAATGTGCTTAATTAGAAAAATGGAAAGTACCATAACAATTATATGATACACACATTACATAAATGAACTGTCTTACATTAACATGATTACTGTACATACCTGTAGAAATTTGTCTTTGCCACTCCTTCTAACGGCAAACGTGTGGTTATTAATTCTGAAATATATAAAAGCTCAATGCTTTGTTTCATTATATATGCTTTTTAGCTCACCTGGCCAAAGGCCATGTGAGCTATTGCCATCACTTGGCGTCCGTCGTCGTCGTCGTCGTCCGTCGTCGTCGTCGTCCGTCGTCGTCGTTAACTTTTCTTCAAACTTCTTCTCCTCTGAAACGGATGCACAGATTCAAACCAAATTTGGTCTGGTGGTACTTTAGGGTATCCCCCACAGAACTGATGTGGGGATTTTTGATTTGTCGAAAAACATGGCCACCGTTGCTAAAAATAGACCAGGGGGGTCAGACTAATGTTTTTGGCTTGTAAATCAAAAAGTATAAGATATAGATGAAATCTGATGCCACGCTACTGCTTCAGCATCAAAAGCTCTACAAAAGTCTTCAATGAGTCGAAGTTGTCAGATGACCCCTTATGGGAGTTATGGCCCCTTAAAGGTGAAAAATAGCATTTTTTCATGTTTTTGGCCTATAGAATGAAAACTATTGCAGATAGAGAGAAGCTGTTGCTTGCTTAAATGTTCAGCTCATTTAGCTCTACAAAAGTCTCCATAGGGTCAAAGTTGTCAGATGACCCCTTATAGGGGTTATGGCCCCTTAAAGGCAATAAATAGTGTTTTTGGTCTATGGAATGAAAACTATTGCAGATAAAGAAAAGTTGTTGCTTGCTTAAATGTTCAGCTCATTTAGCTCTACAAAAGTTTCCATAGGGTCAAAGTTGCCAGATGACCCCTTATAGTGGTTACGGCCCCTTAAAGGCAAAAAATAGAGTTTTTGGCCTATAGGATGAAAACTATTGCAGATATAGAAGAGTTGTTGCTTGCTTAAATGTTCAGCTCGTTTAGCTCTACACAAGCCTCCATAGGGTTGAAGTTGTCAGATGACCCCTTGTAGGGGTTACAGCCCCTTAAAGGCAAAAAATAGAGTTTTTGGCCTAAAGAAAGAAAACTTTTGCAGATAGAGAAAAGATGTTGCTTGCTTAAATGTTCAGCTTAATTAGCTCTACAAAAGTCTTTTTAGGGTCGAAGTTGTCAGATGACTCCTTTAAGGGGTTATGGCCCTTTAAATGTGAAAAATAGTGTTTTTTGCTTTGGAATGAAAACTATTGCAGATAGAGAAAAGCTTTTTATTGCTTAAACATTCAGCTCATTTAGCTATACCAAAGTCTTCAAAGGGTTGACATTATGACCAGGTGAGCGATTCAGGCTCCTGGGAGCCTCTTGTTTAAAGAATAATACCGAATAAGTCAAATAAATAGAAGTTCTTTCTACCTTAACCAGTTTCATAACTGCATATCAATTCTTGTTTATGTAACAGGTATGGAGTAAATTTCATTACAATGTAATGCATAGAATTACCATATTAAGAATTAGAAAAAATGGATTGAACTACCATTACTTGAGCTCAGTAATACATTATAATTACCATTACATTTTTATGTTCCGCTAATTTTTGTAAACAACGTCATTCCAAGCTTAACTTCTGTTTGGAAGGATATTTATAAAAGCTTTAAACAGAACTTTTGTAGACTAATATGTCTTGGTATGATCAAAACCAGGAAAGATATGACAAATGTGTGCAAAGCACAAATCTTGTTTTTCTGGTCTTCTGTTACACCCAGGTTAACATTTGCATCATAATATGTCACTAAAACTATTAGTCAGCTCTACATTTTTTGCCATTTCATATGAACAAAAGTGGGAGTTTTGAAATTTTAATGATTTGAATTCAGGCACGGAAAATGCATGGAATTGAAGATTAGTAATACCCCATGAAAGAGGTTAGCTTTTTAAAACAAAACAAATCTGTAAATTGAATTGTTAATCAAACTTAAGTATGCTTAGTGTTGAAATTAAGCATAATAATAATTTTAAATGTTTTATTTTTTAGTCAAAAAGGATAAAACAAAACCATTGAATCTCAAGTATGCCTTTTTGCATCTAATTGATAAATATTTCTTATATTTAAAACAGATATATATCATGTATATGTTGGATAAAATGAATTCATCTATCTTTTTTTCAATTCAACTCCTACCCTTTGATTCAATCCTCTCCCATAACCATATAATACAAATTAAATTTATTTAAACTTCTTGTTTTTACTGGAAGCCATTTAATTTGACTAAACATATATATTTGTTTCGATATTGTTGGTCATTGTTGATGGAATTGTTTTTTTTGTTATTGTCAACGACAAAAAAAGCTATCAAAAAAAAATTCACATTTAATCTATTATCAGTGAATTAAAAGATATCCACTTACTTGTGTGTTACTTTGAGAGTAAATACAGTTCCGGTTTGATCCACAACATCATATAGATAATACTACAACAAAACTCATCAATAATACTTCAACAAAACTCATCAAAATTTTTAACATAAGTTTGTGAATTTTCATATCAAATAAAACTTTTAAGAGACTAAAGAAAAACAAAAGCAAAACAAGAACATTTTTGTTTACGAGAATGTACAGGTTTAATGACAGATCGGAGAAAACAGCACGTCTAAGAAATTAATTGACAAAATTAGCCAAGAAAATAAAAGATGCTAAGAAATATACCAGAAATTGATGCAATGCAGCTTCAAAACATTATTAAAGTCTTCAAAATCAGACTTCTAAAAAGTGATAATAAATCTGCAGATACACACTACTGTACAGGTGAACATGTAAAAACATTCACTGTCGTGTACGTGAGAAGGATCGGTCATTTCAAGATGGCAGACACTTCGTTGGGTCAAATCAGGGGGGTTTCTTTTCAGTGGCATTGTATGAAATCTACAGCACTGTACAACATTTTATAAATCTCCAAAGGAAGGTAATAGAATTATCTACTACATATAAAAGACCGATGGAAAAAAGCATGGATGGATTTTCCATATAAGACTCCCAAAGGCAAGAAAACATCTGAAATGAAGATCGAAGCGGGCATTTCTCCTGAAATCGGCAATTTTACACAGAACTATGGGCTTAACTTACCGAAATGCAACTCTGGAAGCATTCTTTAATGGGAAGTCACCAATTGTCTTTCATGTTGTACGAATATATGTTGAAAGATGTTCACAATTTAGATTTAAAAGTTTTGTTTATGTCAAGGATCGGTCCTGTGGTAATTTGCATATTAATCTTGAGAAAATATGTTCAGGATCGGACTTCTGTCGAATTTGGTTCAGGATCGGTCTTCCAATGTAGAAACATTTAAAAACAAGAGATATGTACTATATAGACAGTGCCTGGACTTTATTTATAGTCCAATAGGAAAAGTAATTGGAATTGAGCCCACTGACGAAGGAAATCAATGATAAGACGCAAATACGGTTCAACTCCATACCAAAAAAATCTGCCCAGGCACATCTACGAATGAATTGATGAGGGTATTTTTGTTACGCATGGTCGGTTCATTTCCATACCATGACCCAGACCCCCTTCAGAAATCTGCTCTTTCAGATCATTGTTTGATTGATAAAAAAGTCAAACTGAATCTAGTTGACTCGATCTGTTGATATACATTGAAAACAAAAATAAAAGAATTACAGAAAAGTTATGTATTCACAATTCAATTTCAAATATCGATTAGAATTTTAGCCTACGAACACGACGCATGGGGGGGGAGGGTGTTCATGTGATACCCAGAGCGTCGGAGTCTGCATCAACTTACCGAAGGTGGTTAAGCTCCATTCTTGCTTACAGACAATTGCCACATTAACCATATTGATATGGTAGTTCCACCTAGTGATGCTGAGCACAAAACATGCTTTGGGCGCTGGCTGTGATCTATCTTTTTTCGAATGAATGACCACTAACAGAAGAATACTAGTAATTAAAGTTCATTACCACTTACAGTCAAGTGCCACATCATTTATTGGTAAGGTAAATGTAACTTATGATGCTTAGCATAACGCTTACTTTTTTTTAACAACAATATATCATTTTATTTTCCCATAGCTGTTAACAATTACATCACTTACTACAGCTTTCATAAGCAATGTACCCAGTAATGTTAGTGTCTATATAAGCAGGGTATTATATAGACATTACCATAACAACAAATATTAGTTACACTACATCAATAAATATGACTACATAAATTACTTTGATATACATTTCAAAAACTTGTATTTAAAAAAAAAAACAATATGTTTATAATTTTTAAAATAGCTTAAAAGTTTTTTAAAATATTCTTAATTTTATGCAATTTTGCATCCTTACATTTTTCATTTACTCGTTTTTTGAACTCAATTACAAATAAGTTAAAAACATCAATGTTTTCAGTACGTTGATTAGAAATATGGTATGCTTTATATAATGAAAAACCCAATACAGACAGAAAATGATTTATGAAAAAAAAGTTACTGTCTGTGCTTTTATATCCTAGTACGATGTGTTTCAAAGAAAACAACACCGGTGTGTTGTTTCTCTGTAAAACAATGTTGATTTTATTCCAAAATGTCCTTATATACGGGCATGTGAAAAAATAATGATTGTAGTCTTCGTGTTGATTACAAAAAAGACAATTGGCATTAGTTGCCAGCCTCCATTGAAATAATAGTTTCTGAGTTGGGATAATAAACTGTAACAGTTTCCATCTGAAAACTTTTAATTTATTATCTTCCAACTGATAAAATATGAAACTGTACAAATGTTTCAGATAGAAATTGTCAATGTCCTCAAATTTTTGTTTCCATTTATATATACCTAATGATTCCTCAATTTTTTGCTCAACCAATAGCTTGTAAAACAAGTTATTTCTAATGCTCATAGAATCAATTGAAGAGTGATTCCAACTTATATCCCCCCTTTTAATGTTGACATTTGTCTTCATAGAAGACTCCGATTTAATAATATCTATCCACTCACGTGGTATAGCCTTTTTATAATATGTTTATTTCACACATCCAGTTTGATTTGATTTTAAGTTTTTCTAAGATCAGATGTTGTGAAATATCGCCATGTTCATCTATTAAATCATTTATAAAGACAATTCCACAATTTATCCAGTTTGGGAATACTAAGGTTTTATTATTGAATTTTATAAGTTTATTATCCCACAAGACTTGTTTTCTGATTTCTCTAAATGATTTTGGGGTTTTACATTGCCCCCCTCCACTGGCATTCCAGCACTTAATAATCTCTTTATAGAACATCGGCAATTTGCTCAGACTATCGTGCAGAACACAGCCGTTGTTTGTGTTAAAAACGAGCCACCCATAACCAAAATTCTTAAAATATAATTTAGGTATAAGTTTCCATTTAGCATCCTCACCTTTGATAAATCTCAATACCCAAGTTATCTTCAGAGACATAAAGTAACTTTTGATGTCAGTCATATTGAGTCCACCCTTATTAAATGGAGCAATAACAAAGTTTCTCTTTACTTTATCGGGCTTATTATCCCAAAGAAATTTAAAACACTTAGACTCAATAGCTTTCAAATAATCATTTGGAACACTACAGGCAGTTGCCAAGAAGGTAAAAATTGGCAAAACCAGTGTTTTAATTATAAGAATTTTACCTAGTAAAGTGAGATTTCTTTTTTTCCATGAAGAAAAACATTTATCCATTTTTTCTAATCTTTTTTCCCAGTTCAATTTTTCACATTCTTCAGTATTATGTCCAAAGTATACTCCTAGAGCTTTAATAGGTCCATTAGACCAATTAATATTTGCTACTTTGTCTTTACTAGACTTTAACGCTCCTATCCATATGCCTTCCGTTTTATTTCGATTAAGTGAAAGGCCTGAAAAAGACCCAAAAATTTCAATTTCATTCATTGCAATTTCAACTTCATCTTTTGAACTTCAAAAAAGTGTTGTGTCATCCGCTAATTGAGAGATTTTGATACTGTGAGTTTTATTATCTATTTTTACTGAAATGCCTTTTATATCATTATTATCCCTCAATCTGGCTGCCATAATTTCTACTGACAATACAAAAAGTAGGGCAGATAGAGGACAACCTTGTCTAATACCTCTTGAATTGCAGAAAATACTAGAAACCCACCCATTGTTCATTACACACGTTTGAATATTACTATATAGAGTTTTAACCCATTTAACAAATGAATCATTAAACCCAAAATGTCTAAGGACTAAAAACATAAAACTCCATTCGAGAGAGTCAAATGCTTTTGAAAAATCTACAAATACTACAGCACCTTCTATCTTATAAGCCTCCGCGTAATCTATAACATCTTGTATCTGTCTAAGGTTAAATCCGATGAACCTATTTTTAACGTACCCTGTTTGGTCATTGTTAATTAAGTTTGGTAACTTCAATCTTTGAGCTAAAACATAAGACAATAATTTTAAATCTACATAAAGTAAGGATATCGGGCGATAATTGTCCAATTACAATGGATCTCCCTTTTTGTAGATTAATGAGAGTACACTTGTACGTTGTGAATATGATAGATTTTGATTTTCGTATCCCTTGTTCAAGACTATCACAATTACGTTTTTTAGTTTATTCCAAAATTTCCTGTAAAATTCTACAGATAGTCCATCTAAGCCAGGTGATCTATTTAGTTTCATCTGAAAAATAGCTCGCGTACATTCATCAACTGTAACATTTCCATCACAAATATTTTTTTCATCTGCTGTTAGCTGATGATCTATATTTGTTTCAGAAATATATTCACGGCTTTTTTCTATATCAGGGTGTCTAGATGAATATAAAGTTTTATAGTAGTTTCGAATATGGGTAAGTATGTCTTCTTGCTTTGTAATTATTTCATTGTCTTGACTTTTAAGTTTTGTTAAAGACTTCTTTACCTGCCTCTGTTTTTCTAATCCCAAAAAGTATGAATTATTTTTTCCCCAATCTCAATCCATTTTTCTCTTGATCTTATTTGTGCGCCTCTCGCTTTTTGTTCATAGAGCTTACTTATTTCATCTTCAAGTTTTTTTTATCTAATTGTCTAGATTAGGGCAATCGATATTATATTGGTCCCGGTGTTCTATTTTCTTATCAATGTCCTTTTCGATTTTTCTTAAACGTTCTCTATTAAGTTTTGCTTTTAATTTGCAATAATTTAAAGTTGCCTCCCTTACCTCGATTTTAAATAGATCCCAACTATTTTGTATGTCTTTAAGCTGAGTACTGTTAAAATACCTATCAATGATAGCGTCAATAATACGTACATAATCATCGTCATCAAGAATTGAGTTATTTAATTTCCAGTACCCCCTCCCTTTTTCGGCCGTCCCTGTTTTTAATTCCATATAAACACTTAAATGATCTGTCGAATCAATTATAGCCGGTTTTAATTTGCAACTATCAACTAAAGGTAGAAAATCAGCTCCTATAAAAATTATATCTATTCTACTAGCTTGTGATTTATCTTTTCTCCGCCAAGTAAACTGTTGTTTCTTTTCATTAAGAACTCTCCAAATATCAACTAGTTTACAAGTTTTGATCAATTCTGATAAACTATTGACAGGCTTAACACATTGTGCACTGACCCCAGAACTTTTTCTATCGATATCTTTTAACGTGTCATTAAAATCTCCCGCAATAATAGTAATTCCTATACCATTTTCTTTAATAAATGATGAAACTTTTTTAAAAAATGCGTTTCTATTTGCCCTACAATTAGGAGCGTAAATGCAAACTAATGTAAAAACGTTATTATCAACTTCAATATTGATCAAGAATATCCGCCCCTCTTGATCTATATGCTTATTTACAATTTTATAATTTAAGGATTTTCTAATAACTATGGCCACCCCTCTGCTGGCAGTTGTTCCATGACAACAGTAAAAATCGAATTCAAGATTACCATTATATAAGTCATTTTCTATTTGAGTATCAAAATGAGTCTCTTGCAGAAAACATATAGAAACATTTTGCGATTTTATCCATTCAAGCACTCTAGCATAACGCTTACTTAGGATGCTGGCCGTGACATATGTTTTCCGTATGGATTACCCCACTAATAGAAGACTGTTTGTTTCATAGCTTCTCTTTCCTTATTTTACTTTGGTCTTGATAAAATATCAGCACTTAGCGCAAGAGTACCAAGTGTAGATTTTTTTCTATCAGAAACTAGGTTTTACATAATTATGAATGAAAAGCATTTAGAAAAAGGTAAGATATGTGGCCAAAAAATCTAGTCTTATGCACAGAAACGTTCATGGCCCTAGAGAGAATATGTTAAAAATAGAACAATGATTCATTAAATACCAGTTATTTTTCGGCGTCTCCTTATTGTTTCCGGCATTTTCAATATTTTTGGTAGAGCGCCTCTGATGAGTCTTGAATAGACGAAACGCGTGTCAGGCGTAGCAAAATTTATTGTCTGGAACTTTGTTGTCATTTGTATTTCGAACACACGTGAAGGTTAGCACTGCTGGTGGAGTGAAAATTCCCCGAGGTTAGTCCGCTCCGGCACCAACACTTTTTGAGTTGGAGAATACATCAAAGCTTTAAATTATCCGTCTAAATTTCAAAATTGTCTAAACCCTAAGGTTCTTCCTACCCCAGACATAGGTTGATTATCTTAGTAATAATTTGGTTCCCCAGTTTGGTATTTTTGGTTATACTGTTCTATGCTCTTCATATTTATACAGTGTTTGGCATTTTCAATATTTTTGGTAGAGCGCCTCTGATGAGTCTTGAATAGACGAAACGCGTGTCAGGCGTAGCAAAATTTATTGTCTGGAACTTTGTTGTCATTTGTATTTCGAACACACGTGAAGGTTAGCACTGCTGGTGGAGTGAAAATTCCCCGAGGTTAGTCCGCTCCGGCACCAACACTTTTTGAGTTGGAGAATACATCAAAGCTTTAAATTATCCGTCTAAATTTCAAAATTGTCTAAACCCTAAGGTTCTTCTTACCCCAGACATAGGTTGATTATCTTAGTAATAATTTGGTTCCCCAGTTTGGTATTTTTGGTTATACTGTTCTATGCTCTTCATATTTATACAGTGTTTGGCATTTTCAATATTTTTGGTAGAGCGCCTCTGATGAGTCTTGAATAGACGAAACGCGTGTCAGGCGTAGCAAAATTTATTGTCTGGAACTTTGTTGTCATTTGTATTTCGAACACACGTGAAGGTTAGCACTGCTGGTGGAGTGAAAATTCCCCGAGGTTAGTCCGCTCCGGCACCAACACTTTTTGAGTTGGAGAATACATCAAAGCTTTAAATTATCCGTCTAAATTTCAAAATTGTCTAAACCCTAAGGTTCTTCCTACCCCAGACATAGGTTGATTATCTTAGTAATAATTTGGTTCCCCAGTTTGGTATTTTTGGTTATACTGTTCTATGCTCTTCATATTTATACAGTGTTTGGCATTTTCAATATTTTTGGTAGAGCGCCTCTGATGAGTCTTGAATAGACGAAACGCGTGTCAGGCGTAGCAAAATTTATTGTCTGGAACTTTGTTGTCATTTGTATTTCGAACACACGTGAAGGTTAGCACTGCTGGTGGAGTGAAAATTCCCCGAGGTTAGTCCGCTCCGGCACCAACACTTTTTGAGTTGGAGAATACATCAAAGCTTTAAATTATCCGTCTAAATTTCAAAATTGTCTAAACCCTAAGGTTCTTCCTACCCCAGACATAGGTTGATTATCTTAGTAATAATTTGGTTCCCCAGTTTGGTATTTTTGGTTATACTGTTCTATGCTCTTCATATTTATACAGTGTTTGGCATTTTCAATATTTTTGGTAGAGCGCCTCTGATGAGTCTTGAATAGACGAAACGCGTGTCAGGCGTAGCAAAATTTATTGTCTAGAACTTTGTTGTCATTTGTATTTCGAACACACGTGAAGGTTAGCACTGCTGGTGGAGTGAAAATTCCCCGAGGTTAGTCCGCTCCGGCACCAACACTTTTTGAGTTGGAGAATACATCAAAGCTTTAAATTATCCGTCTAAATTTCAAAATTGTCTAAACCCTAAGGTTCTTCCTACCCCAGACATAGGTTGATTATCTTAGTAATAATTTGGTTCCCCAGTTTGGTATTTTTGGTTATACTGTTCTATGCTCTTCATATTTATACAGTGTTTGGCATTTTCAATATTTTTGGTAGAGCGCCTCTGATGAGTCTTGAATAGATGAAACGCGTGTCAGGCGTAGCAAAATTTATTGTCTGGGACTTTGTTGTCATTTGTATTTCGAACACACGTGAAGGTTAGCACTGCTGGTGGAGTGAAAATTCCCCGAGGTTAGTCCGCTCCGGCACCAACACTTTTTGAGTTGGAGAATACATCAAAGCTTTAAATTATCCGTCTAAATTTCAAAATTGTCTAAACCCTAAGGTTCTTCCTACCCCAGACATAGGTTGATTATCTTAGTAATAATTTGGTTCCCCAGTTTGGTATTTTTGGTTATACTGTTCTATGCTCTTCATATTTATACAGTGTTTGGCATTTTCAATATTTTTGGTAGAGCGCCTCTGATGAGTCTTGAATAGACGAAACGCATGTCAGGCGTAGCAAAATTTATTGTCTGGAACTTTGTTGTCATTTGTATTTCGAACACACGTGAAGGTTAGCACTGCTGGTGGAGTGAAAATTCCCCGAGGTTAGTCCGCTCCGGCACCAACACTTTTTGAGTTGGAGAATACATCAAAGCTTTAAATTATCCGTTTAAATTTCAAAATTGTCTAAACCCTAAGGTTCTTCCTACCCCAGACATAGGTTGATTATCTTAGTAATAATTTGGTTCCCCAGTTTGGTATTTTTGGTTATACTGTTCTATGCTCTTCATATTTATACAGTGTTTGGCATTTTCAATATTTTTGGTAGAGCGCCTCTGATGAGTCTTGAATAGACGAAACGCGTGTCAGGCGTAGCAAAATTTATTGTCTGGAACTTTGTTGTCATTTGTATTTCGAACACACGTGAAGGTTAGCACTGCTGGTGGAGTGAAAATTCCCCGAGGTTAGTCCGCTCCGGCACCAACACTTTTGAGTTGGAGAATACATCAAAGCTTTAAATTATCCGTCTAAATTTCTAAATTGTCTAAACCCTAAGGTTCTTCCTACCCCAGACATAGGTTGATTATCTTAGTAATAATTTGGTTCCCCATTTTGGTATTTTTGGTTATACTGTTCTATGCTCTTCATATTTATACAGTGTTTGGCATTTTCAATATTTTTGGTAGAGCGCCTCTGATGAGTCTTGAATAGACGAAACGCGTGTCAGGCGTAGCAAAATTTATTGTCTGGAACTTTGTTGTCATTTGTATTCCCCTTCTTCAGATCGATTATTATCCCCGCGCTAGCGAAAGTGCGGGATAATGTTTTGCTGTTCGATGTACGCACGTACATACGTATGGTGTTAATGTCTATATGATATGATAAACTCTGTAACCACTGGGAGCAGAAAGATGAAACTAGGGTCATTGATTGCATTTTGGCTGGGGACTGTGCCGAAGGTTTCGGAAATCGGAATAATGCCCTTAGGGGCTGGGCTGCATATGTAGCCTAAGGACACATAATTCCTTCGTCACGCAACTCCTCCTAGTTTATTTGGAATAAAAAACTGAAACTTTGCCCAGTAGTTGCATTATGAATGTTAATTCCGCCAAAGGTTTCGGAATTTCGACAATAACCCTAGAGGCTGGGCTGCATAGGTAGCCTAAAGGCTCATCATTCCTTCATCACGCACTTCTCTTAGATCATTTGGAATACAGAACTGAAACTTGGCTCAGTAGTTGCGCTATGCATGTAGATTCTGTCAAAGGTTTCGGAATTTTGATAATGCCCCTAGGGACTGGGCTGCAAAGGTAGCCTAAGGGCACATTATTCCTTCGTCACGCATAATTCTTTACATAACTATCACTCCAACTACCAGGGTAAAGTCTCATATCAATACATATACATTTGATAGTACAAGTAATGCTCATTATAGTCATAGTTTATTTGCCCTTATACTATCAAACATCAAAGTAGCGCGGGGATATGCAGTGTGGCTGCATTAACTAGTTTATGGTTTATGTCGCAGGTTCCATGGTGGAAACCCTTTTCACGGAAATTCATGTAGTTCTTTTGCAGATATACAGCAAAATCATCCTGTGACCTCTCCTTTTCTTCATTTGTACAATATAGGCAGACCCCTTCTTTTCAATCATTTCTGGATCCGTCCCGGGTCATCGATTTTTTTGTCAAATTTGACAACAAATAAAGCTCAGAAACGGTCTATTTCGTACATTTCTCTCGTATTTAAATGTGAAAATGTTTTTTTTACATTTGGAAGACCGATCCTGAACCAAAATTCGACAGAAGTCCGATCCTGAACACATTTTCTCAAGATTAATATGCAAATTACCACAGGACCGATCCTTGACATAAACAAAACTTTTAAATCTAAATTGTGAACATCTTTCAACATATATTCGTACAACATGAAAGACAATTTGTGGCTTCCCATTACAGAATGCTTCCAGAGTTGCATTTCGGTAAGTAAAGCCAATAGTTTTGTGTAAAATTACCGATTTCAGGAGAAATGTCCGCTTCGATTTTCATTTCAGATTTTTACTCGCCTTTGGGAGTCTTATATGGAAAATCCATCCATGCTTTTTTCCATCGGTCTTTTATATGTAGTAGATAATTCTATTACCTTCCTTCGGAGATATATAAAGTTTGGAAAATTGCTGTAGATTTCATACAATACCACTGAAAAGAAACCCCCCTGATTTGACCCAACGACGTGTCTGCCATCTTAAGCTTGAAATGACTGATCCTTCTCACGTACACGACAGTGACATTGATATTGGTATTTTTGGTGGGTAGCTGAATGAAGCCCGGATCTTACAAGCGTAAACAATACAATAGATTTTAATACCTTTAATATGTACTTTCTATAAAAATATGTTTGGGAAACAATATATTTATAAAACGTGGTAAACGAAAATGATAATGATAATATGTAATGCTTTATAAATTACCTCCCCTTCTCTTCTTGGAGCCAATTCTTTTTCTTTGTTCGTAGCTTGTTTTGTTGGATTCCCTTTAACGTATTCTGAAAAATATGTGATTAGAAAATCTGTGAAGAAAAAGAAGAATAAAGCATCCAGATGTACATTCAAATGTCAGGAGTTAAAAAAAGTCAAGACCAAATCGGGCTACCCAAAAGATTTGAAAAAAAGGCAGGATGGCAAAACGCCAGAAATAAAAAGGCAGGACAGTGCTTTAAATTGAAAATAAAATGCAGGACGTTTTTTTTCTGAAAATGTAATAGCGGTTTAAAAATAAAGAAAATCAAATCTCGAGTTTTTCCGAAATTAAAATGACAGAACGAAGAAAATATCCATAGCTCCATAAAGTCAACTGGTTACTCTCATGTTTCGTTGATATACAACGTCCTAAGCCACTTGAGTATACGGTCAATTATTTCAAAGGATCCAGTTTAAAAAGAAGTTTTTTGTAAGGGACAAAAGCTTTTCGAAAAGTCATTTCATTGTATGATGCTGCTGTTGCATTAAAAATGCATCTTTTTTTCAAATTATGATGCTACTATTTCATGATTTAATTTTACATTCTTCATTTTATGATGTTAAACATTCACTTTACGATCCTCCTTTTTCATTATATTATGCACATGATGACACTTTTTCATCATATGATGCTGCATTTTTATTATATGGTACATGTAACTGTTCATCATTTGAAGCTACTTTTCCAACCGAATTCTATAGCAAACAAAACAAACAATATGGCTTATTCTTATATGGCTGAGGTGTTCGAAACACCTGGTTTTTTTTGTTAACAAGCTAATTTTTAGAGACAGTGAACCTTCACTGAAGTACGGGAATATGTTTGTTAAGAGGAGGACACAGGAAAACATTGGGTATTACCCAAACGCCATCAGACATGATAAAAATAAGATAGAATGTACCAAATATGACAGTTATACATCCACTGCACTATACATGTTCGATAATTTTGTTTTTATTTAAAACGTCTATTGAACCAAGACTCTACGATAAGTGACACGGCTAAAACACTACTACATGTAGTATCAGAGCATATTGTCAACCTACAATGGCGAAATCGTATTAAATACTCGGTTTTCTCGGCTATGTGATGAGAAACTTGGTGCAGCGTTGATGTTAACAGCATGTTGAAGCACATGTTGGTAACAAAGAGACTCAGTATTCGCATCCAAAAATGGCGCATTAAAGATTTCAAACATTGTATAGACTCATATGAAGGTGGATAAAAATGTAAATGGTGCAATTGGTCATACTCATCTTCTTAGTCATCTTGTAACGTTTTTGAAATGGTTATACAACACATCAACCACTGTATTTTAGGTTTGGGTTTAAAAAAAAATGGACTTCCATTACATGTTTGATCTGAAGAAGGTCTTAAAAACGCGAAGATTGTAAGCTTTCTGAAAAGGGTAATAGCAGCATGATTGATGGTAAAAGCGACCGTATTCAACGTATCGAAAGACTTTAGAGTCACGTATTCGAGGGTTTTTTAAGGATGGTCACTCTTCAGTCTGAATTCGGAACTCCTCTAGACTCTACCTTTATATTTTGAAGAATTTGTTTGCACACTGACCCCTACATTTTATGACATTTTCTAATTATATAGACCTTAAACAAACTGTAAAAAAATTCTTAAATTTCTTTATACAACATTATGATTTTGAAGGCCAAAAACGTCACAATGTTTAAGTTATATGTAAAATCTGGAGGATTCTGATTTCCCTTCAAATGTTTAATGTCATATATTTCGAAACGAGCACACGGACCTATCATTCTTTTTTTGTTATTTGATTAAGTAGACAATTATCTATCATAAATCTTTATCTATCATAAATCTATCATAAATCATTAAATGTTTGATATAAAATAGTTCAGGAGTAACTATTATTAAGTTATTTCTATCAAATTGTGGACAGCTGGACAACTGCAATATCTTGTAGGTTTACCTTTGTCCGAAACAGATCAACAACAACATAAAATAGAAGGCTATGTTTATGTAACTAATGAAGATAAAGGTGGTTGTCCTATACTCGAATCAATCAATGGAACATCCACATGTCTCAAAAGTCCGGGTGGGTGGGGGGACAAAACCAGCAAACCAGAGAGCAGCACGAAAAAAACAAACAACCGAATAACAAACAACAATGCCGACTAAAGTCGTAACTTTGGTTTTACATTTGGTAGTAAAGCACCATAAAATATGGTTTACAAAACGTTTGTGCAAAGTCAGGACTGTTGCAGTTTTATTTCTCACAAAATGTAACTTCTCGAGATACTGTTTTTTTGTACTTTCATTGGTCTATCAATGTATAGCCAATACAGCAAAACATTTGATGAAACTTACATTAAAGGTGTTTTATTTTCTTGCTTTTAGTGAACCCAACTGATAAGGGTAACATATCATGTTTCAGAATATAATGAGGAATTCAATAAAAAAGAATTTTCAAAATTAAATGAATAATAAAAATTCTAAGGCCGTTTTGTCAATACACCCATTTGAGCCCCTTTTGGGCACACACTCCAATTACAACACTGTTCTTCCTCCAGTGGATAAAATCATCATATTAAAGCTTTATAAGAATTTGCCGGCCCACTACAACTAAATTCCTTGTGTAAAACTATTTTCCTCAACAAACTCTAATGGTGTTTAATTTTTGGTCCCTTATTCAACCATTAATTTCTCAAAAACGGAAAGAAATATTGCAAATCTGATTGTAAAAGCAGGCAGGGATTTTCACAAGGATTCCTATGAAAAAGATTTTGCAAATCGGAACTCGAATAAAAAAGTCGATTAAGCCGGAAGTCCCCATTTATATCCTGGTTGATTAAAAATTTTCAATGAAAAATTACTTAGTCCAGAAACAATTTTACAGAAAAATTTATTTTAGGCCTTTTTTTCCAAAACTTTTTTTCCAAAACAAATTATGGTAAATATGAATAATTTTTATTTAAAGAACAGCTTACAGAACCATTTTATCTGATCAAATAAAAAAGTTATGAGGATTTGAACTTTGGGTAAATTATCCTGTTCATCCATGATTGTTTATTTCTATGTGTATTACCATCCAGTTTGACACTTAATGAGATGCAAATTAGTGAATATGACATCACTAATGAGATTGACAAACACTCCTATAAACAAAATATCAATCCGCTTTTGTATCTTTAATATGATTAAGGCCCTGCCTTTTTAGCGAGCATCGAAAATCTATAAACCTTTTAAAAATAAATCCATGTGCTCGACCGGCTTAGTGAACTTTTAAAAAAGGAATTAGGTAGTAGCAAAGTCTGACCCCACCAACCCAATTCATATGCACTTGAGAAAGTTGTTGTTAAAATATCTGGGATCAATTAAAACTTCAATTAAATATTTGTGCAAATAATGAATTCTGTAACATTCTGTGACGACATTTAGCGGGGACGAAATTATCCCTTTATGGATTACGTGACGTCATTTCCTTGTCAGAGTATTTCGCGATTCTTCAGCAGACCAAAACAACATTCAGATTCTGTCAGGTTTTGTGAGATTTTCTGAATATCAGTGTTTTATTTGAAACATTGGTAACAGGAGGTACATTTAGAAACCTGGCGGAAAATATCATGCAGGATTGAGGAGAGTGAGTGAAACCCCACAGGATGGGACTCTTCTTTCATTTTCAGGTAAGAACCTTTTATTTATATTTTTATTATTATGAGTAGGTTTTATTCAGTAAATTAATGTATTTCTTTATCTTACTTAGAATTTAACAAAGCTAGGTCAGTATCATGCGTTGCCTAAAGCTAGCTCGTTAATTTCCGGAAAATCGTTTTTTAACGGAAAAGACCGAATGGTGTTTAAATAAAAATCTGTGTTTAAAAATAAACAAGTGGATGAATTAGGGTTTTATCACTGTTGTTGAATTTCTATTTTTTTATTTTTGCATAACAGAATATGATGTAATTTTTAAAAGCACAGAGGGTTGGTTGTTTTACTTGCTCCGTGCCTATTATTTTTTTCACTCCGTAAAAGTAAACCTGTTCCGGTTTTATCGTCAGTATATTTCTGGCACATCTCAAAACATGCACAATGCCGTAGGGCTCGCATCTGCGATGCTCGCTATTAATCATTCAATACTATCGCATCAGATAGGCGTCTAACATACTTGTACAAAATTTGAAAACTAAATAAATAAGTCTTATAACATAATTAAGAGTAAAGCGACGAAAAAAACAGATATGGAAAAGAGCTGTATTGCAAGAGTGTATTGATATATTTTAATTGATAGGTTTTGGTGAACGGCCGGAAAAAAAACATCTGACAGCTTATCGAAAGGCTATCGTAGCTAATCGTTAGCGATTACCTCGGCTAAAAAGTAATGAAAAGGTAACATTACATAATGTAGTATGGGCATCAAAAAATGAAAAAGTAGCATCATGAAATGAAAAAGTAGCATCATAAAATGAAAATAAAAAGTAGAATCATTAAATGAAAAAGAAGCATTATGCACCAAAAATTATGGATAGTAGTATAAATAGTCTACTATTTGCAGATGATCTCATATTATTATCTGAGAGTAGTTCTGGTTTACAAAATAGTTTAATAAACCTGTCAACATATTGTGATAATTGGCAACTGACAGTGAATGTCAATAAATCTAAATCAATGATTATTCAAAATAATCCACGTAACATACCAAACAGTTTTCTAAAGTATAAAAGTAATGACATCGAAAATGTCCAAGAGTATAAATATCTTGGAACCATAATAAAATCAAATGGAACACTGCAATCTAACGGTGACCATTTATCAAAAAAAGCACGCAAAGTTTTATTCTCTATCAAATCTTATACTTCATTACTCAAAGATTTACCAATTAAAGTTTCATGTAATGATTATCCTAAGTGCCATCACACTCCAAGTAACTAGATTGTATTAGTATTGGAGGTGAAAATTTGAGGAGCATCCAGTTCCTGGAGTGTGAAACACTGGTCAAATAAAACAGGGTGGGGCGGTGGGAAAAATTACAGATTCATAAGCCTAAACCCCTTCATAACCACAACCATAGTCATAGCCACAGCTTAATCGAGAGAAAAGAATCACTTTCAATCCATAACCTGACTGCGTTTCGAAGAATGATTTAAATTGATAGATCTCGTGACTTCTCGTGTGATGTCGCTTAGGATAAATGATTATCCTAAGTGCCATCACACTCCAAGTAACTAGATTGTATTAGTATTGGAGGTGAAAATTTGATACGCAATATTCATCCTTTGTTATGTGAAATCAGTAACTATTTCACACTCACCACAAAACCCCCAAAACTCAAAACTCAAAACTCACCCAAACTTGTATCTTAAATATTTCTAGCCAATATACAAAAGTAAATTTTGAATCCATCCTGAAAATTACCCATAAATTGACCTACAATGTATATTCATTTGATTAACATGCAACTGTATACCAAATATCAACATTGTAGACGATAAAGAGATGTGAGATAGGCATACGCAACGCAACCAACCCAAAACAAAATCATAAAAGGAAAACAGCTAGCAGTCACCAAGATTACCAGATCACCGGTCACCGATCGCCGTCTTGCGTTGGCCCGACTAAGACTAAAAATTTTATACACAAGGTTGAACACCACTGCCAAAAATTATCACCGAGAAAGACGACATATGAAATGTACCATTATCTATTCGCATAAATAGACTAGAAAAAACATTAACATAAAGCCAAAGGAGCAAGAACCCTTATAGTCAGTAGACCATGTAGGGGCGTATATGTAGATGATATCTTCCTGGAATAACCCAGTACTGATGCTTATGAAACAGCCTACCAAATATCAATGATATGTCATAAACGCCAACGCTATTTGTTAAACGGACAGAGGAGTATGCCAAATCAGTATACAAAAATTCCTAAGTCAGCAGTAGACCGTGCAATATAAATATCACCCGCCTGTATACCCAATATCTATACTTTTCAAGCCATTCAATGTACACAAAATTATTTCAAAATGTTTTCCGCCTGAAAAAAGACCTAAGGTTATCGAGTCAGTAGAGCGTGAAAATGGGGTCAAGGTCACACGGCATGGTAGACCATAACCTCAACTGTCTGTTACTCAATATCAGATTCCTAGCTTTTATATCACCACATTGTCCACAAAACCTTATAAAAAGGTTCACGGCCTGAAAAAACGACCTAAGTTCAGAGTCACTGGAGCGTGAAAATGGGGTCAATATCACACTACATTGTGACAGTTGCGTAGACCATAACCTTAACTGTCTGTATACCCAATATCAGATGCCTCGCAATTATACTTTTCAAGCAATTCAAGCAGTTTTCATTGTCCAAAAAAGTCTTACAAAAAGTTTACGACACCACCGCTGGAAAGTAATACCTAGGTCTTGCTATTCGTCGCAGGTGAGACAAAAACTAAATTTGCACTGAAGCTAACGCAATTGCATAAAATCAATGGTGTACCAAGCCTGCTTCAAGTTTAACAGACTTGAGAACAAACTATAGCATTAAGCCAAATCAGAAAGAAATCACAAAATCAGTATTCCGTGGTTGCAGGGGCATACCGATGAAATGCTTTAAAAACTGATCTGTACCAACTCTAAAGCAACCACATACCAAATATCAATGTTGCGCCATAACTTGTTCACAAACAAATATAGGATTAGATTGAAATAAAGTAAACATGTGTAAATTGTGCCCGATAGTGGCACCTTTATTCTCATTTTCATCCACAGCTTTACTAACGAGTCTTTCAATGAAACGTAGACCATCATTTTGACCTAATCAAAAATATGCTTATACTAATTTAAACCTCATCTCACCCTTTAAATGTCCATAACGCATAAATCCAATTTTAAAATAAAACAAATAATAAAGCAACAACTTTATTCACAAATATACAGTACAAACTGACAAAGGAAACGGAAAAACTATCAGTCAATATTTTTTGTCCCCGGGTTATCATTCGCAATATTGAAAATAAGCCCAGTTTTATATCACCAAAATGTTGATAGCAATTAACCGATATCCCAGGCTAAATCCAAAACCCTACTTATAAATATATGGCCACCACAAAATAAAGTTGAGAAAAGGCTTGTCCCTATCTATAAAAATAAATTTGCAAACTTTCGGCATTCAGAATCGAAATTTCAACGAGAATTTCCTGCACATTACAACATAACAAAAGATTTAGCCTGTATAATAACATTTTTATCGGTCTAACTAAAAGGCTTCTTCCTTAGCGTTTCCAAATTTCAACATTTCAATAATGATTTAATTGATTAATGTGAACGTTTTTCCCCCAATACTGTAACTTTTCACAGGAAATTATTCTTCATAAAAATTATAGCTTTCAAAAACATTCTCTGCTTTGTAAAACCGATTAGGAGGTTGAAGAACTTCTCCTCTGTAGTTTCAACAAAAAATTCATGGTCAACAAAAAATAGGATCAAAAGAAAATCTCAACTTCAATTGATTGACTAATTTTAGCATGATCAATTTACAATAAAATGTTATAAATATATCATTGTATAAAGAGATAGATGTAAAATTTTCAAAAGGAAATTACAGAGAAAAAGCTCTCCAACCCCCATTCCGCGTGACATAAGCCACTAAGGATTAGATTCCCTGGAATGGAAATTAGAAAACTATCTCAAGTCAATTATTCTTTGAGTAAACGTAGCACTTGAAATTTCTGAGTATACAACAAGGTCCTTAAAGTTAAATAAGTTACAAGTATCATCATGCGCTTCAAATTGTTTATATGCCTGCAAAGCTTTACTATAGAACTCAATTTCCGGATGGTTCGTTTTATGATCGAGCACTAAGCTATATAACCTTCAAGGCGGCATCAAGGACACAAACAGGTCTTCCAGTCATAGCTCTGACGTTTTTACGTCCCTGCCTATCATCCAAATCATTTTCCAATTACTGATGTCTCCCTTCGAGATTCCAATACTATAATTACTTGCAGACGTTATATAGTTACACCTGTGTTGTTAACCGAAACTGGCCCCGATCTTTCAATGCCTACAAAACGACATAATATGCTACTAAATATATATAACTCAATATACCTATAAGAAACGCAGACCCTATGTCACATACAATTATCTGTTACTAAATCATTTAAACATACATGTACTAGACATTCAACTTTAACTTCCAATTTGTACAACACATAACATATACATGACAATTCGGGACGAGATAATGCCCCGACGCAAAAACATGAACTATCTATAGCTAGAACATAAAAGTTCTTAAAGTCCCTCAAAGAGCCAGTTTTTTTTTTTTCTTTATCTTTTCCCGCGATGAGAAAACGTACATGAAACTAGATTGTGTTCAACAATATCTTACACTAAAGTATTAATTACAAACTTTAAAAAAGCCTTCTCTCTAAACACAATATGCATTGCTCTACAGCATCTAAATCTTACCCTTTCGATCCTTCAACTAAATTAACCATTAAGGAGCCAACTGCTAAGAACTTCCAAGGTGATGTTCAACCATCTGCAAGTAAATTAAAATACACTACATAAACATAATTGATCCAAGCATGTCGTGAGTCGATATATTACTGGACGAGAACATGTTTTTTTTTTTTTTTTTTTTTTTTTTTGTTATTTTTTACATTTAAGCCGCTTCAGAATATACATATAGAATATAACCGATAAAATCAGCATCCATTCTGACCACAAGAATACAACAAAAATTGTACCAGGTTAAACCCCAATCATATCAAACAGCGGTGGCACAATCCACTCTTTATTTCGAGGTCCATACTCCGAAACGTAATTCAACAACCGAGGCGACACTATCCGCTAAATGATTTTAAATTCTATAAACAAACGGACGACAGCATCCGCACTTTAAAATATAAATTGCCAAGCTACGTATTATACCATCCGTACTAAAAAATCAAAATATGAACCAAACGAGCAACACCATCCGTACATCCAACTGGACAACATGCTCGTACTTCAAAGGGAAAAATCAACAAAACGGACGACACCATCCATGCTTCTGAAATTATAAATTACCAAGACGGACACCATGTGTTTACTTTTGTCAAAATTAAAAATTCACTAAAAAACACACCAAGTCCTTGCTCCAAAATTATTGAATTTACCAAACGGACACCATGCTCGTACTTCAAAATAAAAAAATAATCCTATAGACACCATGCTCATACTTCAAAATAAAAATTTAATCCTACAGACACCATGCTCGTACTTCAAAATAAAAAATTAATCCTACAGACACCATTCTCGTACATCAAAATTAATCGTACAGACACCATGCTCGTACATCAAAATTAATCATACAGACACCATTGCTCGTACTTCAAAATCAAAAATTAATCATACAGACACCATGCTCATACTTCAAAATCAAAAATTAATCCGACACCATGCTCGTAATTCAAAATCAAAAATTAATCATACAGACACCATGCTCGTACTTCAAAATAAAAAATTAATCCTACACACACCATGCTCGTACTTCAAAATCAAAAATTAATCATACAGACACCATGCTCGTACTTCAAAATCAAAAATTAATCCGACACCATGCTCGCACTTCAAAATCAAAAATTAATCTTACAGACACCATTGCTCGTACTTCAAAATCAAAAATTAATCATACAGACACCATGCTCGTACATCAAAATTAATCATACAGACACCATTGCTCGTACTTCAAAATCAAAAATTAATCATACAGACACCATGCTCATACTTCAAAATCAAAAATTAATCATACAGACACCATGCTCGTACTTCAAAATCAAAAAATAATCCGACACCATGCTCGTACTTTAAAATCAAAAATTAATCATACAGACACCATGCTCGTACTTTAAAATCAAAAATTAATCATACAGACACCATGCTCGTACTTCAAAATCAAAAATTAATCATACAGACACCATGCTCGTACTTCAAAATCAAAAATTTTACCAACTGAACACCAAGTCCTTGGCCTTGCTTCAAAATTAAAACAAAACGGACACCAGGTCATTTATATTGCTATAAAATTAAAAATTAACCAAACGGACACCATGCCCGTGCTTCAAAATGAAAAATTAATCATACAGACACTATGCCCGTGCTTCAATTTAAATTATTAACCAAACGGACCATGCCCGTGCTTCACAATTAAAAATTAACCAAACGGATCCATGTCCGGGCTTTAAAATCAAATATTTACCAAATGGACCCATGTCCGGGCTCCAAAATCAAATATTTACCAAATGGACCCATGTCCGTGCTCCAAAATTAAAAATTAACATAACGGGCCCATGTTCTTGCCTTATAATTGAAAAATTTACTAAACAGACCCATGTCTTTGCTTCAAAATTAAAAATTAACCAAACGGACCAATGTCTTTGCTTCAAAATTGAAAATTAACCAAACGGACCAATGTCCGCTTCATCATTAAAAAAATAACCAAACGGACCCATGTCCGCTTCATCATTAAAAAATTAACCAAACGGACCCATGTCCGCTTCATCATTAAAAAATTAACCAAAGTTTCATCATTAAAAAGTTAACCAAACGGACCCATGTCCGCTTCATCATTAAAAAATTAACCAAACGGACCCATGTCCGTTTCATCATTAAAAAATTAACCAAACGGACCCATGTCCGATTCATCATTAAAAATTAACCAAACGGACCCATGTCCGTTTCATCATTAAAAAGTTAACCAAACGGACCCATGTCCGATTCATCATTAAAAATTAACCAAACGGACCCATGTCCGTTTCATCATTAAAAAGTTAACCAAACGGACCCATGTCCGTGCTTCAAAATTAAAAATTAACAAAACGGACCCATGTCCGTACTATAAAATCTCTCAAAAGGACCATAATGTCCTCACAAGCATGCAAATAAAAGAAAAATATACTTACATAAAAGCAATGGATAATTTCCGAGACCGTGTAATACAAGGCAACGACTTGCACGTGCTAAAAAGTACCGCGAAAAGGAGAGGACAGGAGAGCGTCTGTCCTCGCCGACTGCGTTTCGAAGAATGATTTAAATTGATAGATCTCGTGACTTCTCGTGTGATGTCGCTTAGGATAAATCTCTTTGATACACTGGTAAAACCTATATTATGTTATAATTCAGAAATTTACTATATGGATATTTATCTAAAATACTACAGAGCAAAAGAACGTGCCAGTAAAACACACAAGGATTTAGATATTTTTAATTTTATAGATAAAACACACCTAGAAAAAGTACATTTACTCTTCTGTAAAAGTACATTAGGAACAAACAAATGCTCAACAAATGTTGTCAACAGAGCTGAACTAAATAGAAATCCATTAGAATGCTTCATAAACATTCAAACTTTAAAATACCTAGCAAGGTTAAATTATCAAGAGCTTAACCCTTTACTTAAAGAAGCTTTTGAGTTGACAAAACAGTTAGATTCAGAAGGAACTTACACATGGTATTCATATGCCAAAACTTTAACTAAAGATATTCATATGGACATAGAAGATTTTACTAATTGTACTAATTCTAAAATTCTTAGTAAACTTACAAATAATATTAAAAATAATGTAAATAAATTTTATAAAGATATCACACTTGATAAGATAAATAAATTTGATGAAAATAATAAGGCCTATTTATATAAATACTTCAAAACTGAGGATGAGGAGGAATATTATCTCTCCCATCCTAATTTCAAATACAGACAAACTTTCACAAAATTTAGAATATGTGACCACAAACTTCAAATTGAAGTTGGAAGGTATAATAAGATACCAAGAGATAAAAGATTATGCACTTTCTGTAATAAAATAGAAGATGAGAATCATTTCTTTTTTCATTGTCAAAAAAACCAGGCGCTTCGAAATATAATGTTTGAAAAATTGAAAATAATAGATTATAATTTTGAATCTTTAAATGAAATAAATAAATTGAAATGGCTCTTAAATCCATCAACACCGGATCAAATCTCCATAGTTTATTCTTTTATTATACAGTCATTAGAACTGGGGAGAGAGGATACTCTATAGATAATTTACTATATTTTCTGTTGTTGTTCATGTTGTACATTGTATGTTTCAACTCTGTATTCATGTTTGTATTGTAAATGTATGCTGTTATCCCTAATTGGGACATGTTTGCATTAATAAACTTTATTATGAATAGAAAAAGTAGCATCATAAAATGAAAATTAAAAGTAGAATCATTATATGAAAAAAGTAGCATCATTTAAAGAAAAATAGCATTATAATATAAGAATTAAAAGTAACATAACAAAATTAAAATCAAAAGTAAAATTACAAAATGAAGAAGTAGCATAATTTAAAGAAGAGTGAGCATCATAAAATGAACATTAAAAGTAGCATCATAAAAAATGAAAATTAGTAGTAGCATCAGAAAAGAGCATCATATGGAACAAGATCCCCAATTGGAGAGAAAATTAGTCCATAAAATCATGTTATTTCTTCCGCGTATTTGATACTATAGTACACACTCAGTATTTGACCAAATGTCAAAAGGATAACTGTTTTTGAATGCTGAATTACTATGAAACCTAAAACTTTAAATGGATTATGCACAAGTGAAAAGAGAAGCCTGAAATTTTGACTTAATTTCAAGATTCAGATTGGGGGGATTATTTCCTGCCCGGATCATCAATTATACCTCCTATTTTTTTTTCGAGTTTGCTTAATTAAGGAAAATCTTATCACACAGCCCCGTCCGATTTTGAAACTGTAAAGAGAAAAGTTTCTGAGCTTTAAAATAAGTTATGACACATGTACTGAATATTTATTGAAATAATTCTACAAGCAATAATATTGGTGTTTTCGGCAATGGAAAATCAATTAGGCCAGTTGAGGCATCAAATGAAGAATGGGCATCATAGTGAGTGAGTGAGTGAGTTGGTGTTTTACGCCCGTGCAACACTATATAGGTTATTTACAGGCGATGAACATGAAAAGGGTGTTACAATGAACATGAAATGATGATGATGATAAATGAAATATGGGGGTGGGGTGGGAAACAAAGGGCCGGTTAATTTTGAAGAACCACTGGAAAAGGGGAGAGGTGGGTAGGGGCGGGAAATTTAGCCTATGTGGTGCACTACTTGGCAGTCCACAAAGGGGTCTTTTACGTGCATGAAGCGTGGCATTCTCCATACATGTTGGCCCACTATGGTCGGCGGTCAGGGTTTTCGTATTATAGACCTGACAACCCCCGCGGACGAGGGCCACCCTATTCAGCCACCTAGGGTACACACTTGGTCGCTCTGTCGGCCGAGTACTGACCCGACGTCAGAATCCCAAGACCCTTAGTCGCCTCTTACGACAAGCCAGGCTCTGTTGCGGGCCTTTTCGCCACCCGGGCCCCGCAAGGGACATGGGCATCATAAAATGAAAAAGTAGCATCATATAATGAAGAATTAGCATCATAAAATGAATAAAAAGCTTCGCCGAGTGCAGCATGTTCGTTGAACCTTGTACAGTTAAGGTCCACTATTGATACGTGTAGTCAATTGCTCTAGACACATGCAGCTGACAAAGTGATTTTACACATGCAGCCTTCGATGGAAATTCACTCACATTTCACAAGGAATTCAGAATTTTAAAAATAATAAAATATTAGATCCAGGTTACAAGGACTTCAACACTCTTTTCACACTTTTAGGTTTTTCTATCTACAAAACCTATTATGTTTCGGAACAGCGTACAAAAACAAAGGACATTTTCAAAATCTTCAAACAAGAACTTCATCAACATGATCAATATCTTTCTATAAAAGATCAAGTATTGTTAACTTCTTTAGAATGATGCTATTTAACTAAATCCTACTTTCCCAATATCAATTTAAAATCCAATCAAACTTTTAACTACATGAATGTGACACACCTGTACCTAACCTCCCCATTCATAATTTTAAACCCACGTGTTATTGAAAACCAGTAAAGCGTAAATAAAGGAATTTAAAAGTACAAATTAATCGATACCAAAAACTGACAGCGTTTGTTTATGTTCTAATTTCATTAAGGTTATTATATCACAAAAAAGAAAAAGAAAATACTATGTTTATTTATGATGATATTATATTCTTAACATTTGATGTACTTGAACTAACGAATTGTTAATTATTGTCTATATAATACCCAGCTTATATAGACACTAATATTACTGGGTACATCATCTATAAAAGCTGTAATAGTTGATGTAATTGTAAACAGCTATAGTGCAATAAAATGTTATATGTTGAAAAAAAAGGAATTCAGAATTTTTTTAAAGCAGAGCAAAATAAATTACAGTTACCAAAACATTACACCTTTGCCCCTAAGTAAGGGTATTTGCTACTTTTCATTTTTACCTTTTTTTATCCCTTACAGCAATTAAGGGTGGTCACAAAATTAATCCTCAATTATGTAAATCCACTACTTGACAACATTGTTAGTAAAAATGAAATCGAACAAGAAATAAAAGTTTCGATTTTGACCCCTTTTTATTTCCGAATTTAATAACAAAAAGGTGGTTGTAATAATTAATCCTTAAATTTGTATTCACTTCTTGACAAAACATAACTTGCAAAATGTTTTATTTTTCCATCAAAATTGGACCAGAAATATAAATATCATTTTTGCCCCTTTTTGGACCCTAATTTTTAATTAAAAAAGGGGGATCCCAATTTAATTTCATATATGATTTAATGGAAAGACATATCCCCGTCCAATTTTATAACGATTGACCAACAAGAACCAAAATTATTGTGGGAACAAATAAAATATTTGAAATTGTTGCCCCTTTTGGTCCCTTATTTTTAAACGAATAAAGGGTGCCCAAAATCAATCCCATTTATCTTTTGATGGTATGAAACATTATTGTGAAATTTCACAGCATTTGGTAAACCAGAACAAAAGTTGTTGTGGGAACAAACTAGAGAGTAGCATTTTTGCCCCAGAATTTCTTAACAAAAATGGGGGACCTACAAATCAATCCCATCCATGATTTTAAGGTAAGCAACACCATTGTCAAATTTCATAGCAATCATATAACTAGAACTAAAGTTATCGTGGTTACATTACAGTTAACAGACAACACAGACGCTGACGACAACGACGACGACAGCATCATACCATAAACACGTCCGCTTTCTTCCGGTCGTATAAAAAGTAGCATCATAATAATGAAATCCTTCATCATAAGGAACCTACGGCCGCGTTCCATATGTTCGCGATTACATCGTACTCTTATCAGGGGCGATTTTCAAAAAACATTGACACGAAGCTAAAATTTATTTTATGCTATCTTCTTTGGATTTTTTTTTATTCTACAACGCTTTCTTGTTCAACATCCTGAGTTTTAAAAAGAATTTTTATTCAGTACAAACCTAGACTGAACTATGTGTGCTTATTTTTTTTATATTGTATGTAAAATCAATATTCAAGACATAAAATTTTACATAGTGTTGTTTATAAGATTGCAACATGTTTTATATGTATTTAAAAAATGCATTTTCATTTTTCACAAACCATTTCTTTGATCAAAAACAGACTTGAATTTTTTAATTGGACACAGGTCCTTTGATGGGTAGCGAGGTAACTATCCCTGGCCAGTACAAATCATTTCATTTAGTCTTGACATTTTCTACAAATTGTTGACATCGAAAGCAAAAATTTTAGCCCCTTCTGTAACGGATGAGCAACGGGAAAAGTAAACGGGAATTTCCCACCAAATCCGGAATATGAATCCACATTACTATGTTTTGTCTATATTCTAATGTATTAAGGTGGAAAGAAACACCATGCAAAATAGTATTGAATAGTAAGATGGACGCCTAAAGTAAAGTATGCCTTAGAGTTAATAAAAAAAAATCATACTTTTTGATTCACAAACCAAAAACAGTAGTCTGACCCGCCTTTATTTATTCCAACGGCAGTCATATTTTTGACTGATCAAAAATCGAACAAAAAAATGGTACAGGACACCCTGATGATCAATCATACCAAGTTTCATTAAATTCTGTTTTAAAATTGTTTCAGAGGAGAAGACGAACACAGACGCCGAGTGATTGCATTAGCTCATCTGACTCAGTTAAAAACTTTAAATCCAAATACAAGAATGAAAACTAAAACATAGGAAAGTATCAAATATGGTGTCAGACAAGAAATCAAATCAATTATTTTCTGGAAGTAGATTTAACTTATTTTATGTGTTGTAAGATATAATAGAAAATTAAACGGAACAAAATAAAAACTTACAATAGCGTATTAAAAATTGGGTGCCCTCTCGTTTCGTTTAAACAAGATGTCCCAAAGGATTTTTTAAACAATTATCAAACAAATTTTATGTTAAATATATTTACCACAAAAACACATGAGAACGACCAAAAACTTCATTGCCGTTAGACGCCGCATCTTCAAATGACAAGTATTTCAACAACTGTTAAAAAATTAAATATGCAAAAATATACCATGTATTTGTGGAAAACACGTTTAAAACATACAGAAACTCATGTTACAAAAATACAATTATTACACTTTATTATGTATAATCTGAAAGTTTTTGACGATTGTGTACAGTTGTTACATTAACCGATCATATTGATGCGTTTTGTTGCTAAAACGAAGAGGAACATTGTCCGTAAATATTATATAAATAACATATAGCTGAGAGAGTGATAGAGAAGATTGATACCATGAAAAAGCATTGTCAACTGAGGCGCAGACGAGGTTAGAAATGTATTATTGAAGGGTAGCAATCTACTCTACCAAACTCTCAGCTATAATATGTTATTCAATTTATTATATTGAATAATTAAAGTACTTTTACGCATGGATTTTCATTTTTTGTTTTTGTGAAGTCGGTGGAGATATAGCAAACACTTTTTAGACGTTTGTCTATTGTTGAATCAATGTCCCAACAAGTAGAAATTTGTTCAGAATATGTAAATCCCTCTCCAGCTAGCAGTTTAAGAATGTGGCCTTTGCAGCGGCCCCCATTGAGACTACTCTTATTGAACTCTACAAAAGGGTCTTTAACGTGCATGGGGTATTGCTCTTCACATTCAAGGGACAACCTTTTTTCGTCCCTTCCGACTAGCATCCTTCCTTGAGACCATCCTCGCAAATGGTGTCAAGAGAGAGAGTCGGAAATTTGTTGATGAAATTTTCACCCCGGACGAGGATCGAACCTTGGTGTAAGTAGCCCGACGCGTTAACCACTACACCACCGGCTTTCTTGTTATGTTTAATACATTATCGTGCATTTTAATACTCTAAATTTTATTTGTAGATATATTCAGAACTAGGCGTTCGTATACTTCTGGTTGGAATCGAGATTTTGAATAAAACAGAACCCTCCCTATCATCTAATGACGCTACAGAACTTCTAGACCAGTTTCTAGAGCTAACAAAACAAAAACTCAGACAAAGTGCGCCTGTGGAGTTTGATTTCATTGCTCTGCTTTCGTATGTTTATTCAATAGGGCATGTCTTGGGTTCATGTGACCAAATCAAGTTTTTATTATTTCTAAATTCGAAATTGGCAGTATTTCTAAATAAAGGTTGCATGACTATTGTAATAAATTACAACAGTATTTTAGCCGAAATTAAAAAAGTTCAACCCGATGGTTAAGCTTTAAAGAGAACACAGTCTGTGCATTACATGGAAAACAGGAACTGCACAAAAACCTGTAAAGTTATAATTAACCTTCGCTTTATTAGTTATTATTCAAAATGTAACAAAAAGGACCATAAGTTACTGTTTTTCACTTACATGGTTGTCTTTTAATTATATAACAGCATACATTGCATTTACGTCTCAATAGATTTAACATGTTAACAGTTAAAACTTCTAAATATCCCCGTTGTGGAAATGATCTTACTTTCGTTATTAAGTTGTTTTTAATATATAACATTTCTTTCAGTCCCTTATCAAAAATATATAAAAAGACTGATTCAACATGTACAGTGTATAAGTTTTGCATGTTTTATTTGTTTGTTTGTACAATAATGAGACGTGGAATAAGTGTACGCGACACAACCTACAATATAAACGACAATTTGAAAAAAAAAAACAATAATGGAAAACAGTCAGCAGCCTTCAATGTGACCAGTGGTCGCTGCGCTCGCTGCTTTTCAATTGGCCCTGGATTGAAAATAAACTACACATGATTCAAGCCCGATCCTAAAGTGCAATGAAAGACCCTGTTGTTTTGTGTAATTTGTAGAGGCAAATCCTTTGGAGGCAATCATGTTGGAATGGCACATGTTAGCGCAATGTGTGGTGACCGATCAGGAGCTGTCATTCAAGATGATCGTACTCACAACGCACGTGAATATAAGTCGTCTGTAGTACTTGCTCACGAGATTGGTCACGTGATTGGTATGCTCCACGATGATGCGGCATGTTTCTGTTCAGATGCTTCAAAAGGATGTCTAATGCACGCTGATATAACGTAAATTTACATTATCCTTAGGTTTTTTTTCCCTCTAGATTTGTCATTGAGTTTTAATATATTGACGAGATTGTTAACATTAAAAAAAGAAGGGCAAAGATTTAGAAAATTCTGAGTAGCAAAAACTTTATACTTTGTTATTATTAAGAAGCAAGAAAATAGCAAAAAAGCATTTAAGTATTTTCATCTTTTCATTATGATCCATGAATTATAAAAGATATCAATTCATCCAATACCAATATGTTGCAATTTTTTTCATGTATTGTCTGTTTGCATATTTTAAATTCGACCGCCTTGGCATGCCGAGAAAGCTTTGTCACTATTTCTTCAAAGAACCTCATTATTTTAATTTCACAGGTGGTTTGCAAAATATTTAAAAAAATTGATGAACAAGTATAGCTTCTTGCTTTGGTCATTAAAAATATACGATTAATAATCTGCAGACCGGAATTGATGCTAATTTCTCTGCACGTGATAACAAAACCGGCTGTCGTATTTCCCTTTGCATAACATGTTTAAAACTTCTCATATTTACATGTAAACCATTTATTTAGCTGTAACATGTGTAATACAAACAATATTAAAATAAATACACAAAATGAGGTTGCCGAGTATGTAATTTGAACATTCAAACAAGTCTAGGCATTTAATTTTAAAGCAAGAAGTAAACTAAAACATCATTCTGAAAAAAAAAAGAGAAGAGACCCAGTGTTAAGAAAATGTGAAAAGTACAAATAAATAATCAAAGATTTAGACTTTGACGTTGAATTTGAATCTTTTGATGAAATACTCTTTATATTATGTCATTGGGTCCATGCAAATTAAAAGATATTGGTTAAGTGATGTTCATAGCATGCCAGACTAAACTATAAGACCGTAACGCTTACAGTAAATGTCCTCCTTTTATTTGTTTTTTTTTTATTCAACTTTTTTTGGGGGTGGGTGGGTCTTTTTTTTTGGCAGAGAGTGTTTAATATATTAAAGTAAATTTATTCATTCTTTTTCGTTGGTTCAAAACTTACCATGTTGATAAATCTTTACCACTCTGACATCAAAGACCCTCATTATTTTAATTTAACAGGTGGTTAGCAAAATATCTAAATAACTTGATTTTATAGATTCTTGCGTTGGTCAATAAAATTACACGGTTCATAATCTGCAGACCGGAATTTCTCCGCATGATTCTTTAATGACTATTGAATTTTTTCATGATTCTTGTAAGCAGATTTGCGGGCAATACCGACGAATGATCGTTTCGTATGCGCATAGTATAATCACCAAGTTTCTAGATTTTCTTTTAACATTTACATGTAAGTCAACTGCCAACAAAGTTATCATCGTGCAGCGCACAGACTTTGAAAAATGCCCGGGAGAAAGGATTGGTGCCATGCCTCTATAATGTCCCGGATGTTGTTAACAACGGCCCTATTTGTGGTAATGGTATCACAGAGGTTGGAGAAGTGTGTGATTGTGGCGGGAAACAGGTAATTGTAATGCTTTGAATTATGGACTTTTTGGAATCAAGAATTAATATTATCACGTAAATCAACGGGTTTTTTTTTCATACACCACAAAAGTTTAGACAAAAATCTTAAAAATGCTATTTGTCTTAATATTTAAAAGGCATCATAGTATCTCGAGCATAATATATAATTTAAGAGCAGAAAAATGTGCTGACAGGCTATAATTTATATCAAACATTAAACATAGATTTCTTATTGACTTGTTTATTTCAGGCATGTTTATCCAGTCAGTGTTGCACTGAAACCTGTCAGCTCAAACATGGGGCCAAATGTGCCACCGGAGCATGTTGTCATGATTGCCAGGTAAGGTGTTAGGACTTGAAAGTATTTCCCACCAGCTTTCTTTTGATTGAAGGGTAAGTGGACTTGTCATGTGACCATAAAAAGCAAAAATTAACATCAAAGTACCGTTAGTATCGAGCATTAGGAAGTTACAAAAGAACTAAATCATTCTGATTCAAGTTAACAACTTTTAAGAATATTTGAATGATTCAATTAACAATGGTTAAAGAAACTTTTAATATATAACAAAAAAAAAAAAAACGAAAATATATCTAAAAATTGTATGATCCGATGATATAAGGCTTTCCCTTAAGAACTTCGACTGGAAAATGTAATTTGAGGGTTATATTATATAAGCCAGGTTTATGATGGCTTGGTTTCAGGCTAAAAATAACTCACTTTATCAGTACCTGCCAGTTTCTGATTGGCTGTTTAATTAGTAGGTCAATCTATTGTTTGTTGTTTTGAAGTTCAGCGTCGTATTTTATCAGTCTCAAAATATTACAAATTACAATCGTTTATTTAAAAACAATCATGGATATAAATACATCGTTATGTTCACGAATCGTTTAGTACACTTTTTAATTTGAATGTTGGATATAATTATTCAGGAATTCGTCTTTTATATTATGATCTGACTGACTTCTTTGTTTGACCGTTTTTACACAAAATGGCTGATCGTGCATCTCGTTCCCGTTCTGGTCGATCGGAAAGAAGGACTTCTACTCCGTGGGATTCAAATGATCCTAATAATTGGACTGCTAACAAACTTCAAGTCGAACTTGAGAAACTTAATATCAATGTGCCCGTTTCATTAGGAAAATCCGTGTTAAAGAAGATCTATTTGGACAATCGTACACGGAGATTGGCACAACCAGTACAAACTGTTACAAGTGAAAACGGCGATAGGCAAGATAGTATAGAAGCTCATAGTGATAACACAGAAGTAACCAACAACACAGAGGTCGGTGCTATTCGTACGGAGGCTACAAATGTTGACATTACTACGCGCCAGAATAATACATCAGGTGGTAATGCGGTCACAAACGCGTTGGAGGTAAACACGCGGAGTAATTCTACAAATACATTTACGTCATCAAATATGGCCGCGCCCATGATAAACAATGAGGTGATTTCCGGAATGTTGAATTCCATGCAATCGATGCAGCAAACGATGCTAGGTTTGCAGCAAACAGTTATGAAAATCGTCAGCGACAAGAACCTTCAACATGGGAAGAACATTAATGATCAAACCTCTTCAAACAACTTGACTACCGCGATGGCAGCAATGGGAAACTCGGTCACGGAGACCCAAGGACCGGCAACGATGAATAACAACAATGGCAACATCGGTGGGTATCGTTATCCCTCTTCTGAATTTGGGGTTCCAGCTGAAACTATTCAGCATATTGACATTGTTTCAGACTCCATCAAAAAGCGAATTTGGGAAGGCAAAGATGTCAACCTTGTTTCTCTCTTAATTCCAAAGTACGAGGTTGACAAGAACATAGTTCAAGAGAATGGGTCCATAACTGTGAACCTTTCTAGTCAGGAAGACGCTCGTCTAAATAAATCCCTCACCATTACAGAATTCTTGACCGCTTTTGGGAAGTATAAAAGGGTAATGTGTGTTAAGTTTCCAAACAGAAGAATTGAGTTGGATAGGTACGAGGCGCATATGGTAGAACTTAATAACATCTATGGTAGTAAATTTTTTGATTACCATTGCCAGTTTTCGGCCAAGGCTGCAGCTGCCCTACGCGATTATAACATCAAGGTCGATTGGTCAATTAAAGATTTGTCCTTGTTAACCTTAGTTATGGGAAATGCAAGAATCAATACATGCGAACATTGTTCTTCTACCATGCATTTGTCATCACTTTGCCCTCAGCTTACTGTTCAAAAGGCAATTAATGCAGGTACTAACAATTTTAAGCGCACAACTACCCATAATGCTAACAAAGAGGTGGATAAATATGGTAGAAAACGGGTATTTCATAAGGAACAGGAACTATGTAATAACTTTAATGACAAAACCTGTAACAGGCAATCGTGTATCTATACACATTTATGTGCCATATGTCATTCCAACACTCATGGTGCTAATTCATGTAGTAAAAAGAAAGGACCAAAAGCAAACATTGAAAAGTGACTAGGAGTTCATACTCCAATAAATGTTAAAAATTTAATCCAAGAATTAGAAAAGCACAAGGACCGAGACTTTGTTCAATATTTGCACAATGGTTTTTCAAATGGGTTCGATACTATGATTTCTAACATTGAAGTCCCTACAAGGGAATGTAAAAATCTTAGGTCAGCTATTAATCAACCTGAAATAGTGGATAGCCTAATTAAAAGTGAGGTACACAAAGGTTTTTTAGAAGGCCCTTTTGACAATCTACCCTTTAACAAATATAGAGTTAGCCCTATAGGGGTGGCGATTGGGAAATATTCTGGCAAACCAAGACTAATAGTGGATTTATCATCTCCTCACACTGATACGTCCCACCAAAGTGTCAACGATATGATCGACAAAGATCTGTGTTCACTTACTTATGTGCGCATAGATGATGCAGTTCGCATTATCCAGAATCTAGGAAAAAACACTACTATGTGTAAAACAGACATCTCAGATGCATTCAAACTTATTCCTATTCTCCCATCACAGTGGCATATGTTTTGTATTAAATGGAGGAATTCATATTACTATTATACAAAATTAGCTTTCGGATGTCGATCTAGCCCAAAAATCTTTGATAATCTCTCCCAGGCTATTTGTTGGATCGCTGAAAATAATTATGGCATTAATTTCATACTACACCTACTTGATGATTTCATCACCTTTGAACATCCTATGAATTATGCTCAAAGAAATATGGATGTGTTGCATCATATTTTCAATACTCTTAATGTGCCAATGGCTGTGCATAAAACATCAGGGCCTAACACTGTGATGGAGTATCTTGGAATCATATTAGATTCAAATTTAATGGAGGCTCGCTTGCCAGGTGATAAATTAGAAAGAATTATTAGCTATTTAGAAGAGTTCTTGTCTAAACGCGCTTGTACAAAACGTGAAATTTTACAGTTGCTTGGCCATTTAAATTTCGCATCAAGGGTTGTTATTCCAGGAAGATCTTTTGTTTCACATTTAATAATCCTATCAACTACTGTTCAAGCTTTGCATCATTATGTCAAGTTAAATGCAGAATGCAAAGAAGATATAAGAATGTGGCTTTACTTTCTTACAAATTGGAATGGGGTGAGCATGTTTTACAATGTGAATACTATTTCGTCGGAAGATATGTGTTTGTACACTGATGCGTCTGGCAGTTTAGGATTTGGTGGCTACTATCAACATAATGGTACAGGTCTTTGGTTTTCAGAGAAGTGGCCCACCATTTTTTCGAATTTAGTGGCGGATGATAAGCCATTATCTATTGCATTTAGGGAGCTGTATCCCATAGTGGTTGCTGCAATATTGTGGGGTCATCTGTGGAAAAAACAACGTATTGTTTTTATGTGCGATAATGAAGCAACAGTGGCAATTATTAAAAAAGGTCGCTCAAAATCATCACAAATTATGCCTCTTATGCGAAGATTAACACTCGTTGCAGCCCAGCAAAATTTTGTTGTTTTATCTAGACATGTGCCAGGTCAACTTAACACTATTGCAGATTCTTTGTCTCGTTTACAGATAAACAAGTTCCGGACGTTAGCGACACAAGCAGCAGAGTGTCCTTGTCAAGTTCCTCCACCGTCAGAGGTACTTTGGAACTCAACTCTGTAGTAAAACAACTTTGGAGAAATTCTGTGTCAGAAAACACTAGGCAAGCATATGATACCGGGTTTATGACTTATGTAAGATTTTTGTTATTAAATGGTATTGTGCACTATTTTTTATCAGATTATAGTAATGTTGTAGTAAATGAAGAATTTTTGTTACTTTTTGTAGCATATTGTTATAGTCAATTACAAATAAGTTATAGTACTGTTAAATTATATTTATGTGGTATAAGGTTTAGGTGCCTTGAACTTCATGTTAAATATCCAGAGAACTATGAACTAGGCCGTTTGAAAACTTTATTAAATGGTTTTAAAAGATTACATTGTGCTAAACCAAAACCAAGGTATCCTATAACATTTGATATTTTACAAAACATTTGCTTTCAATTAAGGAAGGAAGAAAGCTATGACAATCTTTTATTAGAAACAATGTGTACAGTAGCCTTTTTTGCTTTTCTTAGATGTGGAGAGTTCACAGTAGCTTGTGCTGATCAATTTGATCCTAATTATCATTTATGTTTAGCAGACCTACAAATTTTTGATAACTGTGTTCATTTGAAATTGAAATCATCTAAAACCGATCCCTTCAGACAAGGTGTTACTATTAAATTATTCGAAACAAAACAATGCATATGTCCATATACTGTGTGTGTTAAATATATTAGACAGAGAATGTTATTAAAATCTTTACCTGATTCAGCTTTATTTTTAAAAAATTCAGGAGAAATTGTTACTAGGAATATGTTTTTACAATGGTTAAAACAGCATTTGGATATGCTAGGTTATAATTCAAGTAATTTTAGTGGTCATTCATTTCGAATTGGAGCAGCCACCACTTCTGGTGCTGTGCAAATTGAAGATCATTTAATTAAAGTGTTAGGTAGATGGTCATCTGATACTTATTGTAGGTATATTAGGATATCTGACAACACCTTGAAGAATGCTCAGAAAGCATTAACCATGTTTAGATTGTCAAATTGTTAGAGTATGAAATATGAGTTTACATGTACTATAATACATGCACAACAAATATGCTTATATACTTGTGTACTTTATATATGAACTGATAACATTGACATATACTAATGTGTAACTTAGCTTCCACCACATTAACTACATTTTGGGGCACTCATATTGTGATTATTATCTATAATCTCAATCTGATTTTGGCCGTTTTAATTAATTTAAGTATACTTATTTTACTATTCAATTAATTAATTCCCCAAAATGCATTAGTTTGGAACTCTAACTTCAAAATTTACACTTTTGCTCAGACATATATAGTTGCACTCTTCCGGCTCTTGTACTTGTCTTCCGGCTCTTGTAGTTGCAGTTACACCGAGTTGCAAACATACTTGTGAGCTTCCGGCTCTTGTACTTAACTACACCGAGTTGACACCTGTACACCGAGTTGAGTTCGGCTCATTGAAGTAATCCTCGTCCAGCTCTTGTACTGTCTTCCGGCTCTTGATGGTTATGGCCACACCGAGTTGTCACCTAAAGGTCTACTTCCGGCTCTTGTACCTAACCACACCGAGTTGACACTTTTGTACACTAACTCAGGATTACTTTGGCTTGCATTGTTATTCCGGCTCTTGTAGTATTCATGTACATCTGCTATATCGTACTTTCTTTTCTTGCTACACCGAGTTTAACAGTGCACTGTACATTTGTATTTAGACAATACTGAGTCTGCCCCAAAGCCAAAATATGTAGTTAATGTGGAATGTATTAAGAGGTAATTTTATGTATATACATGTATAAAGAAATTTAGTATAAGGAATGTATGTTGGATTGTTATTATGTATTTAGTTGAATTTGATTAATAGAATAGTTAATTTTAATTCATGATTGGTGTTTGTTATTATTAAGGTGGAACTTTTGGTGAGATGTGGAATGTGTACACATTGACTTAATACATTTTTCCCTATACAAGATATTCCTAATTCAGGAATTCATTCAGGATGGTCTGTCATGAGACTTCATGCTTAGAGTACAGTACATACAGGTTCAAATCATTGATTCATATTCACTTGCTACAGTAATTGATTATAATCTTGGTATGCACTTTGATTCATATTCACTTGCTACAGTAATCGATTATAAACTTGGTATGCACAGGTGACACTTTCATGTTTGTATCTTACAATATGAAACTTACATTGATATATGAATAACTATTATCATGAAATTCAGAAACTGCATAATGATTGGTGTTAACTTGATAGATTATGAAACTTTGTATGCTTGGTCGGGTTTTAAGTACCAGGAAGAAGATTAAACTTTGTATACTTAATATACATTGTAGTATAATGATACATATGAAACTTGGTATGTTGTCACTTAGTACAAATGCATATAATGGTAGATATGAAACTTGGTATGCTATCACATAGTATAAATGAATATAGTGGTAGATCATTGTACATGTTGTAGATATGAACTTGGTATGCGGTCACAAGGTAGTAATGTATATAATGATAGATATATAGGAAACTTGGTATGCTGTCATGAAGAATATAATGATTGGTATGAAACTTGGTATATGGCCACTAAGTATTGGTGTGCTGCACTATCCAAAACTTGATACATGTATGGTACAACTAAATAAAAAACTTGGTATATGCTTTTATTGATGATCTATGTGTTGGTTGTTATGGAGGCAATGTCTTAGCATTACTTGGCATACAAAGAAAAGAAGCAAGCATAAATTGAGGGTTATATTATATAAGCCAGGTTTATGATGGCTTGGTTTCAGGCTAAAAATAACTCACTTTATCAGTACCTGCCAGTTTCTGATTGGCTGTTTAATTAGTAGGTCAATCTATTGTTTGTTGTTTTGAAGTTCAGCGTCGTATTTTATCAGTCTCAAAATACCGCCGCCCTCCCCTCCACCTATTCTTTTTATAGTCTTGATAGAAGTAATTTAATTACCTGTGAATTATATGTTATAATATGCATGTTCTTTGTTTTATTGCATAGATTTTTTTCATGTACATGTAACTTAACTTATATTGGGCAGACTCAGTAATTGATACAATGTATTGAATTTTATTTATTTTAAATCTATGTTTAGGCCGTTTTAATTAATTTAAGTATACTTATTTTACTATTCAATTAATTAATTCCCCAAAATGCATTAGTTTGGAACTCTAACTTCAAAATTTACACTTTTGCTCAGACATATATAGTTGCACTCTTCCGGCTCTTGTACTTGTCTTCCGGCTCTTGTAGTTGCAGTTACACCGAGTTGCAAACATACTTGTGAGCTTCCGGCTCTTGTACTTAACTACACCGAGTTGACACCTGTACACCGAGTTGAGTTCGGCTCATTGAAGTAATCCTCGTCCAGCTCTTGTACTGTCTTCCGGCTCTTGATGGTTATGGCCACACCGAGTTGTCACCTAAAGGTCTACTTCCGGCTCTTGTACCTAACCACACCGAGTTGACACTTTTGTACACTAACTCAGGATTACTTTGGCTTGCATTGTTATTCCGGCTCTTGTAGTATTCATGTACATCTGCTATATCGTACTTTCTTTTCTTGCTACACCGAGTTTAACAGTGCACTGTACATTTGTATTTAGACAATACTGAGTCTGCCCCAAAGCCAAAATATGTAGTTAATGTGGAATGTATTAAGAGGTAATTTTATGTATATACATGTATAAAGAAATTTAGTATAAGGAATGTATGTTGGATTGTTATTATGTATTTAGTTGAATTTGATTAATAGAATAGTTAATTTTAATTCATGATTGGTGTTTGTTATTATTAAGGTGGAACTTTTGGTGAGATGTGGAATGTGTACACATTGACTTAATACATTTTTCCCTATACAAGATATTCCTAATTCAGGAATTCATTCAGGATGGTCTGTCATGAGACTTCATGCTTAGAGTACAGTACATACAGGTTCAAATCATTGATTCATATTCACTTGCTACAGTAATTGATTATAATCTTGGTATGCACTTTGATTCATATTCACTTGCTACAGTAATCGATTATAAACTTGGTATGCACAGGTGACACTTTCATGTTTGTATCTTACAATATGAAACTTACATTGATATATGAATAACTATTATCATGAAATTCAGAAACTGCATAATGATTGGTGTTAACTTGATAGATTATGAAACTTTGTATGCTTGGTCGGGTTTTAAGTACCAGGAAGAAGATTAAACTTTGTATACTTAATATACATTGTAGTATAATGATACATATGAAACTTGGTATGTTGTCACTTAGTACAAATGCATATAATGGTAGATATGAAACTTGGTATGCTATCACATAGTATAAATGAATATAGTGGTAGATCATTGTACATGTTGTAGATATGAACTTGGTATGCGGTCACAAGGTAGTAATGTATATAATGATAGATATATAGGAAACTTGGTATGCTGTCATGAAGAATATAATGATTGGTATGAAACTTGGTATATGGCCACTAAGTATTGGTGTGCTGCACTATCCAAAACTTGATACATGTATGGTACAACTAAATAAAAAACTTGGTATATGCTTTTATTGATGATCTATGTGTTGGTTGTTATGGAGGCAATGTCTTAGCATTACTTGGCATACAAAGAAAAGAAGCAAGCATAAAACACATCTAAAGGATGGTGTACTACGTCCTTGAACAGTGAGAAAAAAAAACACTTTGCATTTCATGATATACTAGGTCAATTAGAATGAAGATATGTTTTTGTCATATAATAAACAATATTATTAAGCATATGCTCCAACCATACATTTATTTTTCCAGTTAAACAAGGGATATATACTTTATTTGAAAAATCGATTAACAAAAAAGATACTCAATTGACGATAAAGAGATGTGGAATAAGTGTACGCGACACAACCAACATTAAAGAAACGGGCAATTTAAAAAATCACAATGGAAAACAGTCATGACCAGAGGTCACTGCTCGCTGTCTTGCATTGACCCAAGACTAAAAATACAATATTTAAGATTTAAACAAATCCCTAGAATACCACAGAACGACCCATTTCTGGACATAAAACAAAAAAAGAGATAGTAGACAAGGACAAACAAAAGCTTCAAGTATACAGCCAATTTGTATATTTATTTTTTCCTGTATAATAGATTGTTAAAGCTTATAAGCTATGTAGAAGAGCCCAAAACGAATGTGACCTTGAAGAAGAATGTAGCGGAAATACAGAACAGGTTTTGAACGTTTTATAGATATATAACCTAACAATATTAATAATATTCATTTTTTTCGTTAAGATTTTAATTGTTATTTTTTCAAGTTTCCTTTATGCATCGTTTTTTGGTTAGAAATATTATTTGTGTTAAAATTGAGTGAACATAAGTATTTTAGTATTATTTATCAAAGTAAAAAAAAACCACAGATTTTGCATTCAGATCTCAAAGTAGATTAAAGGACTCAAACAAAACAGGAAACCTGAAATCAAACCATAACAAACTTAAAGGGAAGTAGAAAAAAAATCCAAAACGAGACAAAAGCAAACATACAAAAGTTAAAAACTATCTAATAAACTAAAGTGCTCTGAAAGGGTGGACTGTTCTTGTCTGTTAAAACATGGCTTAGACATCAAGTTTTTAGTTTAGCTGATCCTTCAAAAACGTATGATTTATTCAGGAAACAATAAAAAACAAATAGGAAATCTACAACAACCTTATACAATTATCACCCTAGTTGGTGTGTAAACCGGTGGTTTCTTTCCCCGAGAAAGTAAGGTCACCCGAAGGCTTGCCCCGAGGGTGACCTTACTTTTCGAGGGGAAAGAAATGCCGGGTCACATATCGTCTAGGGTGATAACTGTTATATTATATCTAACATTTTAATGAAATAATTCAATATTAAATTTGAAGCATATTTCGGACATTATTACCATTTCCATTGAAAAAAATATATAGCCAATACAATGTTTATGAAAAAACGTTGGGCTCACGTGCAAAATCTCACGAGAGGGTGACCCTACCATGCGACCCAACGATTAACGGTTGACCCAGTGATATATCACATGCCACGTGACCGCTTCTGAGCGAATCACAATAAAGACTTTTATATGAGTATATAATATTCACAATTGTATGCTAAATTGGCATATGGACTTTCTTGTTTTTCTTTGTTTATTTGAAGTGTCCGCCCAATCTTTACAAGCAAGACCTGACAAAATGTGGAAACGTATCATATACAGGATATTGTTTCAGAGGGCAATGTCAGAGTAACTTATTACAATGTCAGCAGATATGGGGCAAAAGTAAGCAAAATGGACAGAGAATTTATAAATTATTACTTTGCAACCTTTGAATTAAAAAAAATAGTGCATTTAACATTTTGTCGTCCATAAAGAAATATAAACTTTGAATTATATGAAACATTTTTTTTGCCTTTCATAAAACGATATTTATGTGCATTTATGTATGGCATGCCACAGTCACAAAAAAACCCATAAACTGAGTTTATCGCCCGTAAACTGTAGTTGTCGGTCGATAAACTGGGTTTATCACTCGTTAACTATAGTTTGCTGATGCTAATGATAGTTTCAGTTGTTAGAAATTTATCATGAGCGGTCGATAATGGGTGTTTCAAATACTAATTAGGGTTTCTCGGTGATAAACTTATGGGCGATACACTGGGTTTATCGACTGCAAACTATAGTTTACGGGCGATAAATACTGTTTTGCGTTGATTAAGTAGCATTTTCGCCTCGTTAACTAAAGTTATCGCAGATAATCTTGGTTTCACGAACGCAACCTATATTTAGCTAGTGATAAACTATTTTTTATCAACTGTAAACTCTAGTTTACCTTCGATAAATGTAGTTTATCAGGTTTTTGTTACTATACCGCGTGCTATATTTATGCACAGTCTATAAGAAATGAGTCCGATCAAGTGTCAATGATATTTATAAGTAATAGTTCTTTATCCGAATAAGTTTAATAAAGATAATAACAAAATTACCGAACTTGGAGAATCAATCTCAAATGTCCATAAGACGAGACAAAACAATGAATACATACCGGGAAAAATTGAAGATTGCAATGGTCCTGACTTGGTAGAGGCATTCCAAAAGAATTGGTGGGTTAAACCAGGTTTTAAGGCGCGCCAAACCTCCCTCTTCCATTGCGATCTTTAGGTCCGGTAGTTACACAATACACAACAGGTTTGTGATGACATATCAGGGATGCTAAGTTAAAATTGGTTTGCCAACATTTTTTTCATTACGGTTTGCCAGTTATCGGTGTTTTCCTCCAGGCTCTAAGAATTTACCCGTATAAAATCACATGCTTCGATAAGATTTTAACATAAGTTATTAACTCGCGTATATTATGAATTTTCAGCTGGTATAGCAGGCCACCCATTGTGTTTTTCATCCAATACAAACGGAGATGTTTCAGGAAACTGTGGTACTATAACACAATCAACTTTTCGTCAATGCAATTCAAGGTATTTGATGAGAAACTTCTGAGTGTTGAACCTTTCAACTTAAGTCAAAGGATCTTTATAAAAAAATATTTTTTTAAAGCGGATATTACAACTCCAGTTTAATAACATTTGTTTTGTGTTTTTTATTCTTTTATGTTTACTAATATGACACTTTATTTATTATGTTTTAAGGTAGATGGGGTGTCTAAAAAGTTATCCATAGAATTTTCTTAAATTTTGACCACAGTTAGCCCTAGACTGGTACTTTAAATCTCGATAATAAAATTAAAAGTTCACCATGAGAATTTTTGTAAAACGAATGTAAAAAATGGATTATTTTAGTACTTTTTATATAGGATCAATAGAGAAAATTCAAATTTCTTTTACCTAGAAAAATCCACTCCATAGATTTTTCTTAAAATTTGTGAAAATCCTTGTTTTCGAATGATTGTAAATATACTAAATAAAAAATAAAGTTCACCATCAAAATTTTTGAAAAAAGTGAAAAATGTGTTTTCCCCTATTATTTCTATACAAATTATCTCCCCTTAAAAAGTACGGGAAAATATTGAAATTCGCAAAAAGGTGTATTTTATCGTAATTTTTGTTGTAATTATTAATGTTGATGTTTACCTAGCCCAATAGAAATCAATAAGAGTAACGAGCATTATAAATTCTTAAATTATGATAGATGTGCAAAAAAGATGCTCAGTGATAGACACCCCACGGGCCCATCTACCTTAATAGCTCTTTAGTTTTCTTTTGTGTTTGTCGATGGATTTTAAGTATTCTTTTGTGTTTGTTAATGGCTCTTCAGATTTCTTTTGTGTTTGTTAATGTAATGACTCTTTAGTTTTCTTTTGTGTTTGTTAATAGATCTTTTGCTTTCTTTCTTGTTTGTTAATGTCTCTTTAGATTTCTTTTGTGTTTGTCGATGGATTTTAAGTATTCTTTTGTGTTTGTTAATGGCTCTTCAGATTTCTTTTGTGTTTGTTAATGGCTCTTCAGATTTCTTTTGTGTTTGTTAATGGCTCTTCAGATTTCTTTTGTGTTTGTTAATGTGATCTCTTCAGATTTCTTTTGTGTTTGTTAATGGGTCTTTAGTTATCTTTTGTGTTTGTTGATGGCTCTTAAGTTTCCTTTTCAACTAGCTTTGTACAATACAAGGAAAGAAGATTTAGATTTTTCAGCGATTATGAATTCAAATTGTTTGGGAATTTTTATTAGGGTAATCATATCTTTTTTTAACAGTGATAAAATGTGTGGCATTTTATTTTGCGATTCGCCAAACAAATTTCCTGAGTTTGGTGGTGGCAAGCAACGGGTAGTCGAGAACAAGTACAACATTCCATCCCTTGGTCCAATTACTTGTAAGTAAGTACATTTTAACAGTTTATATTATTCTATTTTATTCACAAGGTTAGGCGGAGCTTAAATTTCTCAGTGTTTTATGTAAGATTTAAACGAAGAGCCCCGAAATAAATGACCCATTACCAAACCAGTCAATAAAATAGAGTAATACTGTTATATAGTGAAAATGGATGTTTCAATATTAATACACTTTTAAAGTATTAAATTTATTAAATCACAATTTCTGTTAAGAAATTGTGTTAAATTTTATGTTTCATAATTTAGCTGTCTTATAAATTTATATTTTACGTTTTCGCTTTGTATTATTTTGGTTAAAAATCAAGCTAAGTTTTCTTATAAATAACAAAGAATTAAGAGAAAACATTTTAGACACTTTTTTCCCACAGATGTTTAATTAAGGGCTTTAGGTAAATTCATGTTTTAACGCTTGGTATTTTTCACACTTCTTTGTAAGTTTGGCATTTTACGAGATAGGGCTAAGTAAATTACGTAAAGTTAATCCGGACATTGTCCACTGTTAATTAACTATATAGAAATTGCTCACGTGTCCAGGTTTAAAGAATGTGACACAATCCAAATTAAATGACCAATGAAATATATTTTTTTATAAGAGAATTAAGCCTGCTTGTCGGAAATTTTAGGAATTTGTATTTTTATTGGTCAATGTGTTTTTGAGAATTAATCCCCTATAAAAAGAAATGTTTGGCCGGATGCCGCACTTGATGCGTGCATCCGGACAATAAAGTTATTCTATTTATTTAAGTTTTATTTCCGTTGTTTCAGGTTAGTAATTTTCTTTTTATATTTTTTATTCTGAGCTCATTGAAAATTGGTTAAATATGTTCTCTTAATATTTTATTTTATTTTACAAATCTAAGGCTAAATATTTTATATTTTTGTTGTAAATATTTAAATTGATATAATTGTGTTGGTTTATTAATTTGATTCTATATTGCACAATTAAGGCACAGCGTTCCGTTTACGGGTCGTATATATTTAAGTTAGGTTTATGTTTATAAGGGAGATAATTTATTTCTATTTGTTTTGAAGAAGTTTGACCGCTTATTTTAATTCAACAAAATGTATTTATTTAAGCAGTATTTAGCTTCCAAATCCATAGGTATGATTCAAAACATTTAGTTAAATAAGTCAGCGTTATGTTTTCATTATGTAATCTGTTATGCTTTGACTTGATCTCCAGAATTAGGTTGTAATGTATGACCTCAATATTAACCTTTCTGAAAGCGTCCTTAGTTAAACTTTGCATATAGTAAAATGTAATTGTTGTGTATATATTTTCATAAGGTTTAGTTGTTTTCTTTTAATCTTATCCGGAATAAATGTGCATGACACGATGGCAGACAAATATGATTACAGTCATTAGCAAACTTGTACAGCAAAGATAATTTATACAATTTTATTTAACAACTGCATTTTAAGTTTATCACATAAAAATTATTAAAGCCGACTTATGTTCTTGAGACGACACAATCACATATTTCATTTATTAACTAGAATAAATGATACTTTTAATTTAATCGAACAATTCAAGTTTCTGTTGCTATATTTTAATACTCATTGTATTAGGCCAATCACTATGTGTTCATTATATGTACATTGATATATTGTTATTTGACTTGATGCGTGCATCCGGACAATAAAGTTATTCTATTTATTTAAGTTTTATTTCCGTTGTTTCAGGCCAACAACCAAGGACCGTTAGGTTATTTCTGTTGTGGGGCTCAGTCATCATTGTCATTTCATTCCGTCTCTACCATTCTCAGCCACTGCTTGTACATCATCTTCACCCATACAATCTCCCAACCTTCACTCCCACCGGTACCGCAGCTCTACCCAACGCCTGAACATCCAAGGCTGTTTCCCAAACACGTCAGGTGGTGCAGAACTGAAAGATCTTAGGAGTCAGAGGTTGTATGGTGTGGACGAGATCGTCAGCATTTCAAGAAGATCCTGAGATGGCCATGATTGGGGGATCCCCAGACAACCAGGTGGAACTGGACACTAACACAGTTGTAAGCCAGCCAGGGAGGACTGACATGACTCCACAAAGAAGCCAGGAAGACCAAAGGAGAAGGACATCAGAGGTCACATTGACGCCATCTACCCAAACTCCAATGGTGACACCACCAATACAAACTCCAATGATAGCACCACCAATTCAAACTTCAACCGGGTTGCAATTAGCATCGGCAGTGGCACCACAGCCGAACCAAGTGGTCCACATTGTAGCGAACCCATTGCAGAATATACAGACCATCAGTAAATTTAATGGACAAGGGTCTGCCAAGGTCTGGTGGAAAAGTTTCATTACCTTCATGTCTCTGAGTAGTGTAGTAGGTGACAACATATGCAGCTATTTCGGACCTTTAATGGATGGACCTGCAAGTACATGGTATTATATGCTACCAGACGACATTACCTGCAAGCTGGCATCCCTCAAAGAAGCGTTTATGAAGAGATTTTTACCCACATTGATGGACATCGAACTGATGGAATTCAAACAGGGAAGTGAAGAAGCTGTTGAAGATTATATCCACAGGAGCCTGAAGTCTTGCGCGGATGCCAACTTCCAAGAGACCAGTCTACTCACTAAAATCATGAAGGGGTTGAAACCATCGATAGCAGGCACCGTCATGAATCAAAACCCAGAAACGATAGAAGAACTACGCCAGAAAGCTACAAGAGCAGAGAGGACTCTTGTAGTGACAAAGAATGCTGAACAAGACCAAATGTGTTCGATGTTGACACGGCTAAACATGAAAGTGGACAAAATCGAGTCCAGTCAAGCAGCGATGGCTTCCATGCAGGGTTACTACAATCACCAACAGGACCAAGGCAGGCGCAATCATCAGTTCCAAAATAGAAGACAAGGTCCACCCAGATTTCAAGGTCGTTTCCAGCAACAACAAGGGTTCAGACCGCAGTACCAGAGAGCAGATTTCCAGCCAAATCAACCTCAGGAGAGGTGCAACAAATGTGGTGAGTTGTATTGTAGATCAAAACATAATTGTAATGCTCAATTTCAACAATGTTATACATGTGGGTATTATGGTCATACACATAAAGCTTGCTCTTGGAATGGTCAGAATACAAACTTAAAATATTAGGGATACGCGCCTATCTTTGGACACCAGTCTAGGGGTAGGCACAGAGATAATGTAGTTTGTGCTGATGTTAACTTTTCAGCACCAATGACAAAAAACACAACTGAAGTGCGACTTGGCAATTGTAGGCTATTTGCATTAATTGATACAGGGGCAACAATTAGTGTAGTTAGTAAAGAACTTTTTGACAAAATTAGGTCCCTAAACTCTCAAATACATAAACCAGTTTATTCCATGATAAAAGGAGTTGGGGGTCAAAGGTTAGCGGTCATGGGAAAAACTAGTCTGGAAGTGAATATAAAGGGTACAAATTTAAAGTTCCTTTTTCATGTTGTAGAGGGGGTTCATCACTCTCTCATTTTAGGTGATGACTTTTTAGAACATTTTAAGGCAAAAATTGATTATGAAGTCAGGGTCATTACTTTAAGAGAGAGATTCAAGTGAATGTATAGTTGCTAACATTCGAGAAGATGTAGGTTTGGCTAGGGCAATAAAGAAATATGTCATTCCTAAGAAATCAGAAACTGTAATTTCTGTATCCATTTCTAAATTTTCAAACAATTCAGAAGTGCTTATTGAACCTAGGCAAACTTTGACCTTAAAGCACTTAATAGCAGCAAAATGTTTAGCTAAAGTTGAAAAAGGCAAGGCCTACATAAAAATACTAAACCCAACACACAAAGATATTACTTTAAAGAAAAGAGAGGTTTTAGCAAATGTTGTAGGGTTTAATAGTGCAGATGTACAGTTGTTAGATCCTGAGGATGGGTCAGATGATGAGAATGGTACAAAAGCAAATGTCAAAAGTAAGGGCAAGGGTCTTGAATTTGATCTAAATGGTTCTGCTTTAAATAAGGATCAGAAAAGGTCTTTGCTTAAATTACTTTCTCAATACAAAAATGTTTTTGCCAGAGATCTCAGTCATTTAACTGCTACGGATGCCTATTATCACAAAATTGAAACGGTGCCAGGTGCAAAACCTGTAAGAAAAAGACCTTATAGAACTTCTATGCAAAATTACCATGAAATTGAAAGGCAAATAGATGAAATGAAAGAAAGTGGGATAGTAGTGCCCTCAAACTCTGTTTGGAATTCTCCCGTAGTTTTAGTTAGGAAAGGAAACACAAACCAATTTCGTTTTGCAATTGACTATAGAGCTCTTAACTCTATCACAATTCCAATTTCTTGTCCGTTACCACACTTAGAAAGTGTATTTGATGCAATTGGTGCTGCAAAAGCACAATATTTTAGTTCAGTTGATCTCAAATCAGGATTCTGGCAAATTCCATTAGACCCTGAAACAAGACATAAGGCTGCTTTTGTTACACAAAGCGGGGTATATGAATTTACCCGCATGCCATTTGGGCTCATGAATGCACCAATCAGCTTTCAAACTCTGATGACATCCATTCTCAGGGACATGAATTGGAAATCAGTTTTAGTATACATTGATGATATTCTTATTTTTAGTCAAAATTTTGAAGATCATTTAGCTCATTTGTCTCAAGTTTTTCAACGCCTTGAAAAGTTTAACTTAAAATTACATCCAGATAAATGTCATTTTGCAGTTAAGAAACTTAAATTCTTAGGCCATATTATTTCTAAAGATGGAGTTGAAGTAGACCCTGCTAAAACAGAAGCAATGGAAAAATTTGAGGTTCCAAATAGTCAAACTAAAGTTCGCAGTTTCATGGGCATGACTAATTATTATAGAAAATTTATTGAAAATTATTCTAAAATTGCTGCTCCTTTAACTGCTCTAATGGGAAAACACCAAAAATTTGTTTGGACAGAAGAATGCCAAAATGCATTTGAATTACTTAAACAAAAGCTTATTTCAGCTCCTATTTTGTCTTATCCAGACACTTCAAAGCAGTTCACCTTGACTTGTGATGCTTCAGATAAAGCAATAGGCTATGTGTTAGGTCAAATAGGTTCAGATGGTAAAAATAATGTTATTTGTTATGGAGGTAGATCACTTTCAAAAATTGAACGTAGGTACCCAATTACTGACAAAGAATGTTTAGCTATCTTTTGTGGTGTCAAGGCATATCATCCATATTTAGCAAACAATAAATTTGTTATTTACACAGACCACAAGGCTCTGTGTTGGCTCAAAAAGGCCAATCACAATGAAACTCGCTTGCAAGGTTGGGCAATCAAAATGCAGGAATATCAATATGATGTGGTTCATAAACCAGGCAAACTAAATGTTGTCGCTGACGCATTAAGCAGGCGCGAATATGACAATAATGATGAATCTTCTCTTCAACAGGTTACTGATCAAGTTGATGCAACTGACGCATCTGTGTCAGACAAGGAGACTTTTCTCAATTCCATTTCAGGAGTTTCAACTTCCAAACAGCCAAAGTTTGTGGAAGTAAGTTTTGCTATTCCAGATGCAGACACAGCCTTTGTTGCAGCTACAGATGACAAAGCTTTTGAGAATGCTTTGAAGAACACAGATTCTTTCTTTAAATTGCAGTCTGAAAGCCCAGATTTCAAGGACATTATTGCATACTTTAAAAATGGGGACTTACCACAAGGTGAAAAAGAGCGTATTAAGTGTGTAACGGAAGCTCAAAATTATGAGATTGTTAATGGATTATTATATCATATGGGTCAAAGTAGGGTTAGAAAAATGTCAAGGGAACAAAGGTCAGTCAAACAACTTTGTGTCCCTAAAGCTCTCCGTTCAGACTTACTGCGTTCTTACCATGCTTCTTTGGCAGGTGGGGGTCATTTAGGAATTCAGAAGACCTATGATTCTATAAGGTCTAAATACTGGTGGTCCTCTGTTTACAATGATGTCCTTACCTATGTTAAAGCTTGCAACCGTTGTCAGATGGCAAAGCGAGATTTTAACAAATTTAACCCTCCTTTAGGTTCCATGCCACAAGTGGGTAGATTTCAGAGATGGCAGATAGATATTTTAGGTCCTCTACAGAAGAGTGCAGAAGGTTACCAGTATGTTTTGTTATGTATTGATTCTTTTACTAGGTGGCCAGAAGCATTTCCTTTGAGAACACAGGAAGCAAAGGAAGTTGCCAGAGTTATTTATGACATCATTATTTGTAGATATGGTGCCATGCCAGTCTTATTTTCAGATAGAGGGCGCAACTTCATGTCAAATCTGGTAAATGCGATGTGCGAAATATTTCAGATAACCCGTCATCATACCTCCTCCTACCATCCACAAACAAATGGATTGGTAGAGCGCCAAAATTCTACCCTTGCGCAATCACTACGCACTTACTGTGAAAAGCGTCAAGCTGAGTGGCCACTTTATCTCTCTAGCATTATGATGGCTTTTAGAAAATCACCTGCTTCAAATACAATTGATTTTTCGCCTTTTCACATGATGTTTGGAGAAGACATGAGATTACCTTTTGACATTGCGGTTGAACCAAAAGACAATTTAGGTCAGTCTGCAAAAGATCATATTGATGAAATTAAGGCAAAATTAAAAATTGTTCATGAAATAGCTACAGAAAATGACAAGCTTCATAAGCAAAAAGATAAGGAAAGACATGATAGAAATGCAAAAATTCCTGATTTTTCTGTAGGTGACTTAGTTTTAAAAGCAATCAATAAAATTCCAGTAGGTCAAACTGCCAAGCTTTATGATAAATTTGATGGTCCATATCGCATTATGATGAAAGGCCCAAATTACACTTACAAGTTAGTAAACATTGATACAAACAAGGTTCACCCCTCTTTGATAAATGCATGCCATTTAAAGCGCTTTGTTAACCCAGCCTTGCAAGAAAATCTTGATGTGCCAGATAATAATGATAATGATGCAAATGATGAAGTTCAGGAGCAAATAGGTAATGATCCAATAAATAATCAGGACAATGATGTTGATCAGCCCGATGATCAGTCTATTGCTTCTCAGCCAAATGACAGTCAGCAAAGTCAAGCTGATAATAATGAAAATGATGATATGCCTGCATCACAAAATGATAGAGATAAACCTATTACTTATTATGAATTTGAGTCTCTTCCATATGCACGATTTCGAAGGGGTAGACGTGAAATCAGAGTTATTTGGAAAACAGGGGAAAGGTCTTGGGAACCTGATTCCAGCTTTGACCCTGATGCTCTTGAGTATATAAATCATAGGTTTACACAAAAAGGAAAAGTTAAGTGGAAAAATAAAAAGTCTTGTTTTAAACGTAAAAAGAAGAACTAAAGTTATAGCGATGATAGAAAAAAAAAGTAACATAGTTATGTAGGTTGATAAACTGTATTTTTGTAAATAAGTTAAATGTTATGGTGAAAATTTAGGGCAAAATGATCCGTATAATAGAATTGATGACCCGCAAATGCACATGTACAGTGTATGACTCTATGGTATGGCAAAGTTGCATTGTCTAAGGCGCCGACAAAATTCCTGCAAATTTTTTGGACATATTTGACACTTATTATTAAGAAATTCTAAATTTTAGCTAATGTGTAAAGGTCACCATTCACATTCATTTGTGAGTTTTTTTTTAAAGTGCTAGTACTTATGTCTGATCAACATATTGTACACCCGACCGAACCACATTAATTTTCCTCTCTCTTATATATTTTTAGGAATAACCAAGACAATGTTGCCCAGTCATTTCCTGGTAGTCGTGGTCCTCATGTCATTTCTATTGATCCGCCCAATTAAAGCAGACGTCCCAAATGATGTTGTACAAAGACTGAATTATGGTGTTGTTTTCAAGCAAGAATCATTTCTCCACATGGGATCTGAATCATGGCTTCACACATTCAAGGTCCAGCTTCCAAAGAGAACTGTTTTATCTAAGATTTCATATTGTAACCATAAAAGTCATGAATGTAACTCTGTAAATAACATGGTAAATTTTATTCATTATGTACATGACTCGACAGAGTCTCATTTGTCAGAAACTCTTAAGTCTATTTATACTTTAATTCCACAAGCTGAATTTTTGTCACAAAACAAAGCTAAACGTAGTTTATTACCATTTATTGGAACACTTGCCAAGGGTCTTTTTGGGTTGGCAACAATGGGAGATGTTCGCCTGTTAGCAAATCATATAAATGCTCTTAATTTAAGATCACAAAAACTTGCAAATGCAATCTACCAACACGGTGCACATTTATCGTCTTTTATGTCATTGATGGATAACAGAACAGAAACGTTATTACAGGGTATCAAGCAGAATTCCCAGGAGATACAGACCATTACTAATTCTTTTTCCCAGTCTCTTTCAGAATTACAGCAGTCAATAACTAACACAACCCAAATCCTTATTACCTTAGTTAACAATGGTAACATTTTGAGAGAAAACCTCAACCAGTTACAAGCAAGCATTCAAAGCTTAGTTGAAGGTAGAATCTCACCCTTTCTAATACCTAAGCATGCCATGACCCAAGCTTTGCACAGAATTCAAGCAATCCTCACTGATTCTTATCCTGGATTTTATTTATCTCATTTTGAACCTAACTATTATTACACTCATTCTAATTTCTTTTTTGCTCGTAACCACTCACTCCTTTACATCACGATCCGTTTCCCTATCTCTTCATTTGCCAAACCTTTATCCTTGTACAAGATAATTACTGTACCTGTACCTGTTAACCACACTTCCAAGCATGCGACTAAACTAACATCCTTACCAAAATACCTAGCAGTAACTTACATGCATGATTCCTATGTAACATTGTCGTCTGATGACCTTACTAATTGTGTGCATGGAGTAAATGTTTATTGCCCATCTAGTCTGGCATTAAAACCTCTATCTGTGCACTCTTGCACTATTTCCTTGTTTACTAACAACATTAAAAGTATTAATAGATTTTGTGATTTTAGATTCTTTCAGGACCATTTGCAAACAGACATTGTAGAGTTATCTCCTACATCGGTGCTGATTTACCATCCATTCAATGACCTATCATTGAAATGTCCAGAGTACCAGAAATTAATACCTTCTTGTTCATTTTGTGTTGTAGATATTCCATGTCGATGTGCATTATCCTCACCGAACATAACTTTTGCACCAAAATTGGTAGATTGCTATTCTGAAACGGCACTCATAAATGTGTCAAATGAATTTTCCGTTTTGCACCCAGTTAATTTGGCTTTGCTTTCACAATTTTTTAACGAAGATAGGCTCTCTCATATACTGGGTGACACCTTATTTCCCTCCCATGTGGCTCTGCAAGTCCCTGATTTTAAAATTTATTCACATAACATGTCAGATATTTTAGCAGCTGATCAAGAGCAACATCTTAGCTTACAGAAAATGGCCACTGCAGCTAAGAAAAATGAGTTGATTTTTAAAACTCTAACAGAGCCACTGCTAACAGGTGACCTACTCCTTCAATCTGAATGGCCAGATCTTAATGCAATTTTGATTTTTGTATCGTTAGGCTTAGGTTCATTTTTATTTTTAGTTTGTTTATACTTATTTTTCAAAGTAAGAAAAATGGCTACGGCCATGTTTATTTTGCAACAAGTAGCACAAGCTAAATCACAAACTGTACCTTCATTTATTTATAATCCTCTCACATCTACCCAAAGTCAAACTACAACAAGTCAAGGTGTTCTGAACTTTTTATCGACAGAATTTTCATGGGTACATGTTTCTGTAATTTTGAATATTGTTGTTATAATTATATTAGTTGTTATTATATTATACAATTATAAGAAAACTAAGTTGAATGAAGGAACTAAAATTGCACTTGAATTAACTTCAGGGGGAAAGTGTGTTGTCGTACCAGTTGTGCCATTATCTCTGTGCCCCTCTTACTGGGACATTTCTTCTCCTGTTATTAAACATGTATCTCTTTCTGCTTTTCCACAAATGAAATTATATGTAACTTGGAAAAATTTTAATGTCACAAACAAACTTACTGAACAATCTATTGCTGTACCTTCTATTATTGATATAAATTTTCTTACTTGGAAGAAGCTTAAAATTATTTTAAGTCAACCTTTTTCTGCTTATGCTCTTATTGTACATCATGGTTTAACTACTGTTTTACCAGATCAAACTATTAAAAAGAAAAATTCTGACCATTCGTTATCTAGTGTCAATTATGAAGCAGAGCAAGAAAGCTTATATCCTAGGTTATAATTCTGTACCACATGTATATCATTTTTATTAATATCATATTTATGTTAGGGAAATGATCTACAATACACTCACAAGGAACTTTATTCGTAAAAACAACTTTCTCAGTGAAAATATTTTATCCGTTAAAACAACTTTATCAGTGAAACAACTTTCTCTGTGAAAAATATTTTATCCGTGACAACAACTGAATCCGTAAACACAACTTAATCAGTGAAACAACCTTTCCGTGGAAACTTATCCGTAATAGTCATTTATTCGTGAGAAGAACTTTATCTGTAAAGACACCTACTTAGTGACTGAACTTTCTATTGGATGAACTTTTATATTATTGTGTTATATTGATTTGTTGCTTAAATATGTTTCAACTGTTATATTGTATTTTAGTAGGTTCATGAGGCATTTTGTCACGATTCTTACTGGTTCCACCCAACAGTTTAACAGTAATTGTCTTTTCTTGACTTATATGTAAGCACCATTTCACTTTCAAATAAATTGACCTTGACGGACTACGTACTGCCACCTGCAAGACAGGGGGACAGTTGACAGACTGCTTGACTACAGTTTTGTAAATACTTTTTTTTTTGTCTACCTTAAATTGCGTATAATTCTTTTATTTTTTTTTTCTCTGAATAATTTTTTTTGTTTTCATACAAAATTTTAGCGACGTTGTAGCATTTGCTTGTGTGGAACCAACAGAAAATAATAGAGTACAAGTATGATTTTTGTTTGTTGTACATACCTTGATATTTTTTTTTATGCCTTGCTTTGTTTTAACTATATTTTTTTTATATATGTAGATGTTTCATAATTTAGCTTTGGGGGCCAAAGCTTACGGGGCTCAGGAGAGTTGTTATATAGTGAAAATGGATGTTTCAATATTAATGAATATGGCAGATTATTTGAAAATCCCCAATTTCAATAGTCGAAAAACTCTTACTAAATTTCGCATTAGTGATCATAACTTGGCTGTTGAGGTTGGGAGATACAAAAACATCCCTCGTGATCAGAGACTTTGTAAAATATGCAATGTCTTGGATGACGAGGCACACTTCTTTTTTGACTGCCAAATAAATAATAGTATACGTAATAGTTTTTTAAACAAAATATCTAATAAATATACAAACTTTAACCAGCTTGACTCTTTTAATAAACTTGTACTTATTCTAAACTATGATATGGATGTTTTGTCCATTATTATTGACTTTATAAAGCAATCCTTAGAATTGCGAAAATGAGGTCTATACTGGTCAAGTGCATGCATATTATATTAATTCATTTTCTTTTATGTCTTCTTAATATTTGTATGTACTTCTATGTGAATATGTTCATGTTATGTATTATTATATGTATTGCCTGGCCTACTATGGTCTTTATGCAAATAAACTTATTATTTTAATATTAATACACTTTTAAAGTATTAAATTTATTAAATCACAATTTCTGTTAAGAAATTGTGTTAAATTTTATGTTTCATAATTTAGCTGTCTTATAAATTTATATTTTACGTTTTCGCTTTGTATTATTTTGGTTAAAAATCAAGCTAAGTTTTCTTATAAATAACAAAGAATTAAGAGAAAACATTTTAGACACTTTTTTCCCACAGATGTTTAATTAAGGGCTTTAGGTAAATTCATGTTTTAACGCTTGGTATTTTTCACACTTCTTTGTAAGTTTGGCATTTTACGAGATAGGGCTAAGTAAATTACGTAAAGTTAATCCGGACATTGTCCACTGTTAATTAACTATATAGAAATTGCTCACGTGTCCAGGTTTAAAGAATGTGACACAATCCAAATTAAATGACCAATGAAATATATTTTTTTATAAGAGAATTAAGCCTGCTTGTCGGAAATTTTTGGAATTTGTATTTTTATTGGTCAATGTGTTTTTGAGAATTAATCCCCTATAAAAAGAAATGTTTGGCCGGATGCCGCACTTGATGCGTGCATCCGGACAATAAAGTTATTCTATTTATTTAAGTTTTATTTCCGTTGTTTCAGGTTAGTAATTTTCTTTTTATATTTTTTATTCTGAGCTCATTGAAAATTGGTTAAATATGTTCTCTTAATATTTTATTTTATTTTACAAATCTAAGGCTAAATATTTTATATTTTTGTTGTAAATATTTAAATTGATATAATTGTGTTGGTTTATTAATTTGATTCTATATTGCACAATTAAGGCACAGCGTTCCGTTTACGGGTCGTATATATTTAAGTTAGGTTTATGTTTATAAGGGAGATAATTTATTTCTATTTGTTTTGAAGAAGTTTGACCGCTTATTTTAATTCAACAAAATGTATTTATTTAAGCAGTATTTAGCTTCCAAATCCATAGGTATGATTCAAAACATTTAGTTAAATAAGTCAGCGTTATGTTTTCATTATGTAATCTGTTATGCTTTGACTTGATCTCCAGAATTAGGTTGTAATGTATGACCTCAATATTAACCTTTCTGAAAGCGTCCTTAGTTAAACTTTGCATATAGTAAAATGTAATTGTTGTGTATATATTTTCATAAGGTTTAGTTGTTTTCTTTTAATCTTATCCGGAATAAATGTGCATGACACGATGGCAGACAAATATGATTACAGTCATTAGCAAACTTGTACAGCAAAGATAATTTATACAATTTTATTTAACAACTGCATTTTAAGTTTATCACATAAAAATTATTAAAGCCGACTTATGTTCTTGAGACGACACAATCACATATTTCATTTATTAACTAGAATAAATGATACTTTTAATTTAATCGAACAATTCAAGTTTCTGTTGCTATATTTTAATACTCATTGTATTAGGCCAATCACTATGTGTTCATTATATGTACATTGATATATTGTTATTTGACTTGATTCGTGCATCCGGACAATAAAGTTATTCTATTTATTTAAGTTTTATTTCCGTTGTTTCAGGCCAACAACCAAGGACCGTTAGGTTATTTCTGTTGTGGGGCTCAGTCATCATTGTCATTTCATTCCGTCTCTACCATTCTCAGCCACTGCTTGTACATCATCTTCACCCATACAATCTCCCAACCTTCACTCCCACCGGTACCGCAGCTCTACCCAACGCCTGAACATCCAAGGCTGTTTCCCAAACACGTCAATACCAATAACAAAACTGGTAAAAAACAATTCATTTGATTTTGCTGAATATGAATGTTTCAAAGAGTGTCCTCTCAAAAAAAGAAATGTTACATACACAGAGGAATGAATTTTATGATGTTCAAGTATATCCAAAAAGTTTGAATACACATAATTTTCCAGTATTCTTAATGTTAGTTTTTTTTACTGTTTCGTCATGTAGGCTGTTGTAACAGTGCATTTGAATGAAGCAAAGGTGTACCAAAGGGGAAATCAGTATCATAAAACCGTGAAGACAAAGACAAAACCGGCAGACAAAAAATCATCACAACAAAACAAACCACATAACAACATAAAACACACACACATAACAACAAAACCGCATTCAGCAACGCGAACTCAAGTCGAAACGAGAGTGAACTCAGGTGCTCCGGAAGAGTAAGCAGTTCCTCTTTTGTGTCTCACTGTTATGTAATGGTTTGTGTTAATACCGGGATCTAAGGTTGAAATTAGATATCAGCCCATAAAACCTGGTTAAACACACCATTTCCTTCGAAATGGCTATCAAGTCAAGGTCAGTAGAGTTTTGGAATTTTCCGATATGTCTTTGGACACACCCCAGTCCCATATATTTTTTAATTACCTCTACTTTCTACTTTCTAAGACCAAGCTTTAAATCATATTTCTATGCTGTTAACACTATAACATTCCGAATGCAACAAATCTAATGATATGAAATCGATCTAGTCAAATAAAGAAATATAACAATGTTCCAGTAAACAGTTTTTTCTAGGCCTAACGCGTGTTTCGTCTAATTAATATTTAACAAAGGCTCTCTTTCCAAAGATTACCAAACACTTTATTAATAGAGTATGAAGAGCATAGAAAAAAAATCATTGGACATACAATTAACCTTAAATGACTTATTTATTTAAAACCAAAATTAAAGAAAATGACTTTTAATTAAGGGGTACTACAATTGATCTCGGTCCAGATGTCCCAGACCCTGGTTTGGTGAACGACGGGTCCCCATGTTTTACAAATACTGTCACAAAAACTGAAGGCATTTGTATGCACCGAAGATGTGTTGATATTAACAGTATACCTATACAGAGCTGCCCAGCAGATAATAATGGTACAACGTGCTCTGGCAACGGGGTAATTAATGAAATATCATTAATTCTTTTTTAAAATTTTATTTATTTTTTAAAATTTTATGTTGTAAAACCTTTCAACTTAAATTTCTAACTCTTATTCATCAATGAATTTTCAACAAAGCTCCATGACAAACGTGATAAATACAACTTTCCAATCATTAGCTCCTTCTTGTGTAGCAATATTCCGTCCGCTCCAGCTTTTGTAGTCTACGTATCACAATTGATTCATTATTCCTGAGCTTGTGGAACTTACATCGAGATCCTTAGTAGAGCGTCACGTTTGACCCAAAAATTTCAACACAAGGTAATGTTGCGCCTTGGTTGTCTTAACTTTTGAAATATTTTATGAAAGACATGCATGGTCATACAGCTTTGTTTTGTCTTCCTGTACTTTATTTGACACGCTGAAGTGACCATTGGCAGCGCGACAGGTGTGCTATAGCAAGCAAAAACTGTTTACTCTTGAGAAACACCTGCGTTGTTTTTTGTACGGTTAATTTTGTGTGTTTTATATATGCCTCATATAGTGGTAAAGTTCAGTTGCCAGGAAAATTGGCATATATGTAAAGTGTACAAACACATGCTTTCTGTGTGTAGATCTGTAACAACTTAGATAAATGTTGGTGCTTCCATGGTTACAAAGGACACCACTGCGAAATAGAGATTGTATATCCGGGTCCTATAAAACCAGGTATGGTAACAACTTGAAATCAATATATAACTCTACCGTAAATATAGTTCCAAGCGTCATTTGTGACGTCTTGAATTGTGTAACGTTACTATTATAACATAATTATGTCATATTAAAAACGAAAGAATATGGGATATGTGATCCACATATTGAAATGATTTGATAAATGTATCAGGATATAAACTTTGGAATTAAACAGCTTAGCAAGCCAATCTGTTTTGAATATTAAATTTATTTTCATTTATGTTAAATATTTCATAATTAACTATTAAACTTGAAAATATATATTGTAACACAGTGAAAAGACAGATTATGGCTGAAATTTTCGTTGGATCTGCGTATCTCAAACTAACATATTTTTCAGAACTGACAGTCGTTCATATTGTGGTTATATCAGTGTGTTGTAGCTTTTTTATTTTTGGTGTAACCCTTACATTGATAATACTGATCAGGAAAAAGAAAAAGAAAGGTATTTCAAACAAAAAACAAAACATTTTTTTCATGGTTATTTCTACCACAAATTTGAACATTAACCAATCAAAACGTAACATAACAAAATATCGTATAAAAGACAAGGCACATTATTAATCTAAAAGTTAAACTTTAACATTACAGCTATAGTTTGACAAATATATCAACTGAAACTGATTATTGCTTGAGAAGTGACACTTTTTACGTCAGTGTTGGATCTTAAAAAGTATTTTTAATGATAACAATTTTCATTCAAGACGAATGAACAAAATAAGCAAACACGCTCCCACACTTACCTATAACACACTTCAAATTTATTGTTTCTTCTTACTTAAAAAAAAATCGAAATGGCGCTAGATGACCTTTAAAAGAGGTAACTCACGGTAGGTCCCGTGTCCGGCGACAGGATTGTTTTTTCGAAAGGGATTTACAATTGTCCTGGTTTTTTCAAGAGAATAATCAATAAAAATGCAAACTCTGGTGATATTAAGGGATTTTTAGCTGAAAGCGAAGAAAAAAATGCTACCAACGGGTAGGCATATTGGTAGTATTATCATATTGTATAACAACACCAATTCCTATAAAAAAATGTGATTCCTAAATAAAATTGTGGGCTGTTTTTTGAATTTTTACCTTTTTGCATTTTTCGCCCCTTAAAAGACAACTATATTGAACGAGATTGCTTACCATTATAAGTGAACATCACTGTTATATTATGGCATCCTGAACATTGATGCCAAAAAGTTGCGTCTTACATATTTTTGAATTAAAATAAAATACATGTCCAGGTTTTTTCAAGAGGCGTCCAGGTTTTTGCAAGAGAGGTCCAGGTTTTTTCATACTTTAGAAAGACAAGTTGTGCGTGTTGTTTACCTGTTAAATCATATTTTAAAAGACATTGTATGTTGTTAAACAAATAAGAATACGGTACTATCATTTCAAGGGGTTTGGACAAGAATACGTCAGTTAAAGTCAAGAATTCAACCTTATATAGCCTATATAAACAGGCAGGCACATATAATTGACGCCTACAACCAGAACCCATTAATCTATTGTCTAAGCATAAATACCAACTGTTATAAATTGAAAATAGCCTCCTTGAATAATTGACTGGAAACAAAATATTTGTGTTGCGACAAGCAGAAAATGCTTACAGTTTCTGGGCTACCTTCTTTTAACTTGACTTGTAGTTGTTTCTTGGATGTGTTTGTTTGTATCATAGAGTCGTCTTCTTTCATGTCTGCTGTTTTATCCAGGATTATATAAGACTCGATTGCCCTTTCAGTACGTCTTAATTTTTACACATATGTACTTATTCTTTATTATCCCCGCGCTAGCGAAAGCGCGGGGATAATGTTTTGCTGTTCGATGTACGGATGTGCGTACGTACGTATGGCGTTAATGTCCAGGATTATCTCAGTAACCACAGGGAGTAGAAAGATGAAACTTGGGTCATTGATTGCTTTGTGGGTGGCGACTGTGCCGAAGGTTTCGAAATTTTGATATGGCCCCTAGGGGCTGGGCTGCATAGGTAGCCCAAGGGCACATTATTCCTTCGTCACGCAACTCCTCCCAGGTTATTTGGAATACAGCACTGAAACTTGGTTCAGTAGTTGAACTATGAATGTAGATTCTGCCGAAGGTTTCAGAATTTTGATATGGCCCCTAGGGGCTGGACTGCATAGGTAGCCTAAGGGCACATTATTCCTTCGTCACGCAACTCCTCCCAGGTTATTTGGAAAACAGTACTGAAACTTGGCTCAGTAGTTGCACTATGGATGTAGATTCTGCCGAAGGTTTCGGATTTTAGACATGGCCCCTAGGGGCTGGACTGCACAGGTAGCCTAAGGGCACATTAGTCTTCGTCACGCCACTCCTCCCTGGTTATTTGGAATACAGAACTGAAACTTGGCTCAGTAGCTGCACTATGGATGTAGATTCTGCCGAAGATTTAGGAATTTTGATTTGGCCCCTAGGGGCCGGGCTGCATAGGTAGCCTAAGGGCACTTTATTCCTTTGTCACGCAACTCCTCCCAGGTTATTTGGAATACAGAACTGAAACTTGGCTCAGGAGTTGCACTATGGATGTAGATTCTTCTGATGGTTTCGGAATTTTGATATGGCCCCTAGGGGCTGGGCTGCATAGGTAGCCTAAGGGCACATTGTTCCTTTGTCATGCAACTCCTCCCAGGTTATTTGGAATACCGAACTGAAACTTGGCTCAGTAGTTGCACTATGTTCCATCTAGTATGACCTCATTTCGGGTAAGGGTTCTCCATTGTCAGTCACCATATGGAAGGGTTCCAAATTGTGCAAAACTTTTGAGGGAGGATTTCGTCACTTTCTGGATGCATTGGCCTATGGTGCGTTAACGGTACATTGGGCTATCTTGTGAGTTGGTTCGTTTTACTTCTGGTTTGTGGTCGTGCATGGGTCCTTCGAATGACATACATGGGTCTGTGTCCTGGGTGGGTCGACAGAGTTCATTTTGGTGTTTCAATTAGCACTTGTCCTGCTGATTATGACTGAAATAGTGTCGACTGGACATAAAACAAACATAAGAGTATGAGATTCAAATGCTATTTAAGTTTTTGTATCTTTACATACATATGTATACGTTAAGGGGTTCCAATATAAATATCCCGTATCCAAAATAGAGGTTTTTTTCTTATCCTATATCCCTGTAAATAGAATAGATTTAAATATTCTATAACCCAGTTTTTTTTGCCTCAAATATCCCGAATTCCAGGAATAAATATGTATATATCCCATATTCCAAAACACCCTTAAACTCTTGAAATAACAGAATGCACCAGTGGAATATGGTCTTTTTGTATTTATTTGTTTCTGACATACATGTAGATTTTATAGTTTCAAAGACTTGAAAAGGCACAAAAACAAGATTGCAGTTACCTTTCAAAAATTTGCCCACCGTAACAATCACTCTTTTTGAAACCGGTAATTTATTAAAGCACGTCAAGAAAGTCACAAATGTACCATTAAACTAATTTTGTCAAAATACTAATTAAGTCTTCAAAGATAAGTCAGATAATGCATTTGGGCAGTCTACTTATGCTTTAAAGTTAGTAACAAACTTAATATTTTGCATGTAATGTGTTTAAATGTATGTTTATTGAGTAGGAGGGATATTAGTTTCCATTTAAGTCGTATAGTTTCCACAAAACCCAGTTCCTCTCTCTAGTCAAAATTTTCAAAAAAACAGGACATCTCTCGAAAAAACCGGACAAGTTGTTGTGCCTCTCGAAAAAAACCTGGTCAATTTTAATAAATCATTAACTGATGCTTCTTTACGGACTTTTGTGGAAGAAAAGTAATAATTTGAACATTTTGAATACTTTTATTCCTCTTTTTTGTTTTGTTTCACTTACAATTGAGAATTTAAGCATTTTTTAGTAAACGGACAGGCGAAAAAACCTGGACCTCTCTCGAAAAAACTGGACAATTCCTCTCGAAAAAACAATCCTGTCGCCGGACACGGGACCTACCGTGTAACTGTAATGTACAAATTTAACTGACTAGAAAACTTTCTATTAATTCTATAGCTGAGATTTTTTTCAACTGTTTATAATAGTTATAACTTGAAGAAAAACCCACAAAATACTTGTAAACAACATTTCATGTTTATTATTTTAGGTCGTTCATGTAAAAGTAAATTTATCATGGTAAAAGTGAAGGAAAAACAGAAAATATCACCGATTTCTGATCAAAACACCAAAAAGACAAGTTCCAGTTATTCAAAGACCAAAGTCAAGCCAATTTTAAGGCAAAACCTTAAAGTTTGATGAAGAATTTTATTATTTAATTTGTTCAGAAATATTTTTCGGAGTGATTGTTTTTTTTTATGAACAAATTTGTATCAATTTGTGCAATGTATTATAGAAATAGCCTAATCAGGCCTAAAATTACTCCAATAATCAACAGCAATGTGTTTGATACAGTTTTTATACATTATAAGTTAGCATAGTCGCATTGAATTTTGACCAATAGTTTCTTTGTCATAACTTATTAAAAGCTTCTGTATCTATAATGTCGAGTTATTAATGTAACAGATTTTTGTTTATTTGTTTGTTTGTTATGATTTTATGCCCTTTTTAGATGCACCTGGGTCATATAGGGCCGTCAGTTTTAATGGTGGTGGAAACCGAGTACATGAAGAAAACCACCGACCTTGGACAAGTAACTGACAAACTTTATCACATACAGGCGGGGAAGTCCACCTGGTGTTTTAAACAATTTTGAATTGTTTACTTTCAGAAATTTCAATGACAAAAAGTATCAAAATTTATTCGTTTATTCATGTCAAACGACTATGACGGCCAGGCTTTTGATTTCCCTAGTTAACATCTGGTCAACCAGCAGCGGTTATCGACCTAGTGGTTTCAAAATACAAATACCAAAATGCAAAATTGCAAAAAAAATAATAACCGACTTTTAATTCTAGACTGGAATCGTGATATGGCTTTATGGCTTTATACAAATAATACAAATGATTAAATATAAGATGAAACATAAATACATAAATCTAATGTCGTTAGTCCGAAAAGACAAGACAAAGTTGGTAGCCATATAAAATCATCACAAAAACAGACTACACAACATAAAACGCATATAACGACAATCAGCAACGTAAATAAAAGTAGAAACGAGAGTAAACTTAGGTGATTTAAAAGGATTAAAGAAGATAATAAGATGTGAAATGAATGAACGTGACACAACATACATAAGCAAACGGCAATTAAAAAATCCACGAAGAAATACAGCCTGTAGCCTTCAATGAAACTAGCGGTAGCTGCACGCCGTTTTGCTATTGGTTCCTAATTAAATATATAATAAAAACCATCCAAAAAAATATTAAGAAAATAGTTCTCATTTTGGATGGAAAGTCTCCATTCTAAGTCATTTTCAGCATGTAGTAGTATTAAAACTTTTGATTTCTCTACATTATATACATTCACAACTAAAATCTCGTTGGGCACAGTTGATTAAACGTAGCTTTATCAAAAAGAACGGAAAACGCAGGTACAAGTATTTGGTAGTCGATCATAAAAAGACTTATTTTGTCATTAAAGAGTCTAGCAAGAAAAACAAATTTACAGATGAAGACCAAATAAAAGAAATGCTCAACTTTCTAATCGACAACATATTTGTACAGTTTGGTGGACCTGTTTTTCAGCAGACAATAGGTATCCAAAAGGGCACAAATTATGCACCATTGCTTGCCGATTTGTTTCTTCATTCATATGAAGCGGACTTCTTACAATCACTTTTAGACAAAAAGGACCGCAAACTTGCTTTATCCTTCAATCTCACATTTCGTTATATTGATGATGTCCTTTCACTAAAAAATCCTCGATTTGGTGACTTTTTACATCTTATATATCCGAAGAACTTGAGATAAAGGACACTACAGATTCTAGGAGGTCCGCTTCATATTTGGATCTATTTCTCGAAATTGACACACTAGGAAGGCTTTGTACAAAGCTCTATGACAAAAGTGATGACTTCAACTTTCCAATAGTTAACTTTCCCGTTCTGTGTAGCAACACAGTCCGATTTCCACCGAAAATAGAACAAAAGAATTTAACTCTTCTATCAAACGAGGTAGAAAAGTGCTATTGGGTTGTTTACGCTGTTGTCAAGATCTTTAAAAAGTTATAAAGCAACACTTTTGGACAAAATTGTTCCTAAATACGAATTAAACATTTATTTCTTAACTTGCTACAGTCAAGGTGGCACCTCAAACATTTAAAAAGATGCGTAATTCTAAAGTTGGTTCTTTTTAGTGCCCGTGTTATAACTATTTACCCAAACGAACACACCCGTCATTGACCTTGTGATAAGTAACAAAAGAAAAACGCTATCTATTCACTAAAATAGTTTTCGTTAACTTAATAAAATGATTTTATTAAAATTGTATGAAAATTTAAAAAGTTAAACATATTTGCATTAAAAGAATCAAAAGGATATTTAATTTTTATTTTGAGTCAAGAAGATTTGACGTACTTAAATACAAATCAAAATACACAGACATTGAATTACGACCAGTCTTGTGTTTTGTTGACCTTTGGTCAAGTTGGTCGCTTTATCCAAAATAATAGAGAACCGGTTTTATATAGGATTGATAAATATAATTCACTTCGTACTTTTAATTATGAATATTCATGAAACTTTACATGTATTAGTCATGTGATTTCTTCCCATTTAAACCCGTGCACACATTCTCTTATTATCGAGTCTCGCTATAACCTCAAGAAGACACGTATATTGTAATGTCGGAAGAAGAAATTCAAGTCGAAATCAACCAAGTGGAGGAAAACTTGCTTTTATATGAAGATGACAGTGGAATGTCTAATGCCGACGCTGTGTCTCTATTTAACACGTCTTTAGCCAAAGCTTTGAAAGAACAGAAGGAGGAAATTATCCAGGAGTTTAGGAAACAGGAGGCCCAGAAGCAGGCCGATAACGCGGAGAAAAGTAGAGGAGTTTCTACATCGACAGGATCAACAGTATCGACACAAGGTCAGTTTGAGTTCAAGCAAGAAGGCACTAAATTACAGTATCAATTTAATGCACAACGCGTTGATGCTCTTTTGAAAATTGACAGTTTATTAGACTCTAACAGTATTGTTGAAATTCACGCTACGCTTAAGTCCGAGATTGAAGCTTTGAATCAGCGAAACAAGATTCTTAAGATTGCTGACCGTCATGGCTGGGATACTGTTCACGAGTACCTTGATGATCCTCTTGCTGATAACGTCGAGGACGCCACAAAGCTTCGTGGGGCCATCATCAGAGCTACGAGAAAACGTCAATCAGCAGGGTACAAGCCTTATAATAGACCGCCTGCCCCGGTCCCTACTAGAGGTGGATTTAATCCCAAAGCCTTTTTTCGTGGCTTCAGCCAAGCAACTAATCAGAGAAACGACTTCGGTTACAACCAACAGCAAGACAACTATGCCAGACCGGTCAACGACGGCCTCTGTTACTACTGCAAGAGACCAGGACATACAGCCAGAATCTGTCTCTTCAAGCCAAGACCAGCTCTCGGAAAGCCAGCAACCATCAGCAGCACCATCTCACAACCTCAATCTCAGTGAACAAGTTGAGTATGTCTTTAATGATAGTGGTTACGATTATAGATGTGATAAACCAAGTGTCAAAAATAGGTTAACAAACCATGTTGAATTTTGGGAAAATGTTTTAAGTCCTTCAGAATTAGTGCTTAGTACAGTTAAATTTGGTTATGTTATTCCTTTTTATGAAAATCCCACTTCAATTCATTTAAAGAACAATCGCTCATCCTTAGTTCATTCCGACTTTGTATTAGAAGCTATAAATGATTTACTGATAAATGGTTGCATTTCAGAAGTACACGATAAACCTTTTATTATTAATCCTTTAACTGTAGCAGTAAACGATTCTGGTAAAAAGAGATTAGTTTTAGATTTGCGTCATGTTAATAAATTTGTTCAAAAGCAAAATGTAAAATTTGAAGGTGTTAAAGAGGCTCAAAATTATGCCAAAAAAGGTTTGTATATGATGAAATTTGATCTGAAATCTGGTTATCACCATATTAACATAAACCCTAAACATCAAAAATTTCTAGGGTTTTCTTGGAATACTGATGGTGTAGATAAATATTTCGTTTTTTCTGTTCTTCCATTCGGACTGTGTTCAGCAGGCCATATTTTTACCAAAGTTGTTAGGCCCTTTGTTAATTTTTGGAGGGCTCAGGGATTTCCGGTCATCGTATATTTAGACGATGGTTGGGCTTGCGAGGAGAAAATGAAATGCAGTTTCATATCAGAATCTATTTTAGACACGCTTCTCAAAGCAGGTTTTGTTCCCAATTTTGAGAAATCTTGTTTTTCACCTACTCAGAAATTAGAATGGTTAGGCTTTAATTGGAATTTAGAGTTAGGTGTAATTGAGGTACCCAAAAAGAAATTAGAAAAAGTTCAGTCAAGAATACGAGTCCTTGTGTTAGAGGAAAAGGCTACTGCTAGACAATTGGCATCCGTTACAGGTAAAATCATTTCTTTGATTCCTGCTTTTGGTAATGTTTGTCAATTGATGACCAGGAATATGTGCATGGCTATTTGTCAGAGTGATACTTGGGATATTATGTTTGCCTTTTCTCCAGCAGTTTTAGCTGAATTAAAATTTTGGTTTGACAATTGTGAAAAACTGCCGAATTCGTTGGTATGCCCTTTAGTTAAAAAACCAGAAAGAATTGTTTTTTCAGATGCTAGTAGTTTTGCTAGCGCAGGTTTCATTTTAGAAGATCAACTTAAAATTGCACATACACTGTAGCATGTTTTCTGAATTAGAACGATCTAAGAGCTCAACTTGGAGAGAATTAAAGTCAATTAATTTTATTTTAGACACTTTTAAAGCTCAGCTTGCAGGAAAACTAGTTAAACTGTATACTGATAGTCAAAATGTAGCCCATATATCTAAAGTAGGCAGTATGAAGCAAGATTTGAATGATTTAGCTCTATGTATTTATAGTATTTGTATACAGAATGCAATAACGTTTGAAATAGAGTGGATTCCAAGAGGAGAAAATTCTCAAGCAGATTATTTAAGCAAAATCTTTGATTTTGATGACTGGTCAGTTAGTGATGATATTTTTCATTTCTTTGATAGTAAATGGGGGCTTTTTACATTTGATCGCTTTGCTGATAACAAAAATTGTAAAGTTAAACATTTCAACTCTAGATTTTGGGTTCCAAATACTCAAGGAATCGATGCTTTTGCATTCGATTGGGCTGGCGAAAACAACTGGCTGGTACCCCCGGTTTACTTAGTTTGTAGAGTTTTATCACATTTATTTATTTGCAAAGCAAAGGCTACTTTAGTCGTCCCTAAATGGAAGTCCGCTTTGTTTTGGCCTATGATCTGGAAAGAACAGGACAATTCTTTTCATACTTTCGTAGTCGATTTTGTAGAGTTCGCACGGCCTAAAAACTTTTTTATGACAGGATCAGATAAAGATAGTGTATTCGCCAAGGTTCCTTTTATTTCCAATGTTTTAGTCCTGAAAATCGATTGTTCAGGTGTTTAAACGGATTTAACGGCTCGTTGATTTTGTAACTACCTGTAATCCAGTTGTTACAGAAATTACTCATCTTGAACGTCCTTTTACACGGGGTCAGATCGGAAAGTAAAGCGGCTGTTGTATTATGCTTTTTTTCGCGTATCAAAGTTGTATTATGCTAAATTATAAGCGTAAAAACTGCTTCTTTTACTTAAAGGTCAGGAATTAGAACGTAATTTTAATAATAACTTAGACGACGAAGTTCATTTCTTTTTCACTTGTGAAAATAATAAACAATTAAGAACTAGTCTCTTTTCTGACTTCGATATCCCTCTAAATAAGTCACAATCATATTCTGAAACCCTTACAACAATTTTAAACCCTAGAAATTATCGACAAATTCAGAGTCTAGGTTCTTTCATTAAACAGTCATTAGAACTGAGGACAGGGGGCTCATAGACCAATTTATGATTTTGTCGATGTTTTGTTTTTTGTTTATAACTTTATTTTTATTTTATATGTCAAATATTCAATTTGTATTGTATTGATTTACATGACAATAAAGTATTATTTACAAAATAATAATCTAGATGTTGAGAGCTGTTATTGCTGATATTTAAGAATCAAAGACTTTAAGGTAAGTTCTGAGATGCCTATTCGAAGAAAAAATCTTTCCGGAAAGTGGACAATTTTCCCAAATAATATACGATATAGAGATGTGGAATAAGTGTACGCGACACAACAAACATAAACAAACAGCAATTCAAAAAATCACAACGGAAAACAGCAAGCAGTCTTCAACATGACCATAGGTCACTGCTTACCGTCTTGCATTGGCCCAAGACTTATAATACAATACAAAAGTATCAAAACCAATCCCTAAATCATCAACGAAAGACTCAATTCTTGACATAAAACAGTTAACATAGAATGACAAGGACAAACAAAGGCTTTGGCAAAGTTTCCTGGCTTAGGACAGGCACATATAAAATGTGGCGGGGTTAAACTAGTTTTTTGGATCCAACCTTCACCCTATAGATAAGCTTGCACAAAGCTACATATAAAACACACTGTAAAACTCAATCGACAAAAGTTCAATTCAACAAGAGAGAACCTAAGACAAAATACTGTACGAAAACAACAAGACAAGGAGGAACTCTCTTGAGAACACTCGAAGTTACTGACAACTAGCTAAGAAACATTTATCGATTGATGTAAAAGAATCAAATACATCAGCTCGAGTGATTCGTGTCAAAGTACCAGTACCCCTATTTTCAAACAGCAAATTCTAGCCCAAGTTCGGCCAATAATGCTTATTCTTGCATATAAGCAGCGCTTTTAGGCGTTATTAAGAAAAAAAACACACATCATGTATCGCATCTGGAAAGCAAGGTAGTTCAAATTAGATTGTTTAACGACATTTTCTATTATAAGCCAACTTTGCATAAGTTATGTTTTGCTAAGACTATTGTGAGTATGTTATGCTTCATTATTGTAATATACAAACAGAAAATTATATGGGTGTATCATTGATTTCCCCTTATAAATATTGTAATGATTTGGGGTTAAACTTCTCGATAAGTAGAAGAAACACAACTGCTTTAGTTCACAAATATATAACAAAATTATGCACCAGATCAAATTAAAAAAAAAGTACACATCTAACTTCTGTCACCAAAATTGTGAAATAATTCATGAAAAGCGATAGAAACGTCAAATGGTATTGTATATAATAAAGGTAATACTCAAAATACCGAAGTTTGAGGTCCAAGAGAAAAGACAAAACAAGGAAGGCATACCCCCCAAAAAGTTGAAGATCTCAATGGTCCTGAATTGGTATAGACAGTTTAAACCAGGTATTGCCGCTTGAAACCTCCCTTTTAACGATATACGTAGATAACCAGTATTGTAAGGGACGCGCAAAAGAATTGGCGGACATGGAAGACAACACATACATTTTCACTGTAGTTATTTAGAATAACCTTGTATAATTTATCTCTTCAATATTTATTTTGACAAGATATTTATGAGCACTTCTTCTGCGGTGCCTCTGAAACGATGTCAGCTAGAAGAAACCCTTCCCACACACTTGGCAGATATATCTTGGCTCTCTGTGCTTTTTTAGTCCATGTAAGATATTGCCATCACTTGCAATTGGCGTCCGTCGTCGTCGTCTGTCGGCGTGTGTCGTCCGTTAACAATTTTATAAAAATCTTCTCCTCTGAAACTACTGATCAGAATTTAATGATCCTTAGGATGGCCTCCACCAAACGTGTGTTTCGATTTTTTGATTCGTCAAAAAACATGGCTGCCGTTACTAAAAATAGACCAGGGGTCTGACTACTGTCTTTGATCTGTAAATCAAAAAGTATAAGAGATAGGTAAAATCTGATGCCACCCTACTGCTTCAGCATCAAAAGTCCTACAAAAGTCTCCATTGGGTCGAAGTTGTCAGATGATCCCTTATAAGGGTTAAAGCCCTTAAAGGTGATAAATAGCGTATTTTCATGTCTTTGGCTTATAGAATGAAAACTATTGCAGATAGAGAAAAGCTGTTGCTTGCTTTAATGTTCAGCTCATTTAGCTCATAGGGTTGAAGTTGTCAGATAACCCCTTATAGGGAATACAGCCCCTCAATTAACACGTTTTCATGTTTTTGGCTTATATAATGAAAACTATAGCAGATAAAGAAAAGTGGTTGCTTGCTTAAATGTTCAGCTATTAAGCTCTACAAAGTTCTTCACAGGGTTGACATCAAGACCAGGTGAGCGATTCAGGCTTCTGGGAGCCTCTTGTTTCGTGTTGCAACAAATGACGCTTCTTAGAGAAAGATTTGTGACATGTACCACACTTGAACAGGGAGGGTTTTTTCCTTGTCACAATTCTGATGGTGACTTCTTAGCTAGCTGTATCTGTGCCTTTTCAATCAAATTTCACATTGAAATGGGGCTTAACCGCCATGGCTTTCTAAATGGGCGGTTACATTTTGCCACTCATAAAAACCTCTACCGCATACATCGCAAATATGAGTTGGCTTTTCTGTGTGGCGTTTAACGTGGAGTTTTAGTGCCCCCTTTGACCGCAGTACCTTAAATGACATCTATCACATTTATGTCCGGGGTGTTTATGAGTACCTTATGACATCTATCACATTTATGTCCGAGGTGTTTATGGGCATCAGCTTTATGCTTTGCTAACTGGTACTTTCTAGCAAAATATATACTACATGCCTGGCAAGAGTGTTGCAGCTCCTTGGGATCATGAGATTTTTTGTGCCTTTGGAGGCTGCTTTTGTGTTTGAAACCCCCACAAATCAATCTAGTAATATTATTAAATTTGGTTTGCGCATTTATCTGCATCATGAAAATTATAGGGGGTTACCCTCCTTGTCATCTAATAGTTCAATTTAAGTCTATATTTGCAAAGGGAAACCAAGAGTAAATCCAATCAAATTCTTATCAAATAGGAAGTGTAGTAGATCTATGTCACTAAGATTGTGTTAAAGTTTCATAAAAAAATATTGAGGGGTTGTGAATAATAGACGAGTAAGCTGGCAACCGGCTCCCTTCTGTTCAGATAAGGTTTTTATCTTCAGATCCTAGTTTTTCTTCAGATACTAGCGGGACATGGACAGACATCCCACTACATTTCACGCAAGGGTATAACCATTCGCCTTAAACTTTGCTGTAACGTAAAATATTTTATTTGTTCATTTTATTTATATGGAGTAAATGTCTTATAAACGTCACAATTGTGCCGAGGAATAATAATTTTGTATTGGTTTTCTACTGCATACATTTTGAGCTTTTTTTGCATTACACATACGATGTCTAAAGCATAACATAACTTTATGTGGGTTAACAAACGCAAAATACAACAATATTGTTCTTATCAATAAAGTTAAAGCTTTATTTACGTAAACATAATGTTTTACTTGAAATGTATCTCTCAAGCAAAACATACCATATAATTAAAGTTAAGAATATAGTATACATGCCTATTTAAGCCTGAAAACAGACTAACTTGAATTATTTTGAACGATCTTAGTCGGTTGTTGAAAGCTGTGACACGTTTCAACAAATTACCAGTGACGGTACAATTTCAAATAAGTATAGGTATTATACCAAAATATCTCTTTCTTACAATGGGCCAAATGATATTTGGATAAGTTTAAGCATTTGTGAGTTTATAACAGTTTAATAAAGTTGTTGTGTAAAAGATAGCATAATTCATGCGTATCATCAACTAAACTTAACCGGAAGTCGTAGAATTGAGCTTAATACAACAACTTCTTTACTTTCCGATCTGACCCCGTGTTTTAAATATATTTTATTGATTAAATTGTATGAATTTTTGCACCTTGTGCGTTATTTTGCATCTTATGCGTTTAAATATTACATATTTACACTTTGTGTGGTTTTAAAGAGATTTGCACCTTGTGCGTTTTAAAAAAGAGATTTGCACCTTGTGCGTTTTAAGAAAGAATTTTTGCACCTTGTGCGTTTTAAAAAGAGATTTGCACCTTGTGCGTTTACAGTTAATGAGTTGCACCTTGTGCATTTGAATGTACACTATAGAAGTTTGCACCTAAAAAAAGTTTTAAATAGTCTTTTGCACTTTGTGTGTTTATTTTACTTTTACGCATCGCGTGCTTTTATTACCAATTAGAATTTTTATGATTTGGTATAATCTTGTTATAAGTAACCACTATATTAAGACATTACAATTCTAATTGCGTTCGCGTATTTATCAGTGCACTTATTTTGTTTTAATTTTTTCAGTCGACCTCTGGTTGGGACGCAGTATCCGACTTGGTGGAAAGGAATTCTGCATTTAAAGGTTGTGATGATTTTTTAAAGAAAGTGGTGAAAAGCAGCAAATCGGATTCTACAAATAAAAAGTATGAAGTGTATTTCAAAAAGTTCAAAAATTGGTGTATAGCTTATCGAATGTCTTTTTTACCCGCAAGTGTTGCGTCTGTGTCTATTTTTTTGGGAAGTTTAGTTCAGCAAAATGTTTCAGAATCAGTGTTATTAGCTTATTTTTATATTATCAAGTGGTATCATGATTTCAACTTAATGAAAAATCCATGCGAGGATAAATTACTTCACATGTTATTAGAAGGAGCGAAACGTATTCTCGGAAGACCTATATCTAAAAAGGACCCGTTAACTGCGTCTCATTTACAGAAGATAGTGGATGTTTTTGGCGTGGATAAATCAAACTTGGTAAACATGAGGACTTGTGCGATGTTACTGCTTTCCTTTGCTGGATTTTTGCGTTATAACGAACTTGCCAATTTGAAGATGTGTAATTTGTCATTTTTTGATTCTTATTTGTCTTTGCATATTGAAAAAAGTAAAACTGACATTTATAGAAGAGGGAATTATGTTGTTATATCTAAGACTAATACTTCTCTTTGTCCAGTTTATTGGCTTTTGATTTATATTAATTCGGCCGATCTCCCTTTTGATTCAGATCATTATATTTTTAGGTCTGTAAGATTTTTTAAGTCTAAGAACTTGAATAAACTGGTTACTCAAAATCGACCCCTTTCTTATACCAGGGCAAGAGAGATTTTATTGAATACTTTAAAAACCATTGGTTTAAACTGTAATGATTTTGGTTTACATAGTTTACGTAGCGGTGGTGCTACAGCTGCATCGAATAGTAATGTTTCAGATAGATTGATTAAAGCGCACGGCAGGTGGCGCACTGATGTTGCAAAAGATGGGTATATTAAAGACAATATGGCCAAAAAGTTGGTTGTTTCTGGAAATCTTGGTATTTAAATATTTGCTTTTCTGTTTTGTATTTGTTCTGATATATCATTTTGCCCTTTGTGTCGAGGTTATAGCGAGTATCACTCCTACTTTAGACTTCCTTTTTATTTATGCCTTAGAATAGAATTGCTTTATATTCGGACGAACGAAGTGAGGGAGAATATAAATATAATTCACTTCGTACTTTTAATTATGAATATTCATGAAACTTTACATGTATTAGTCATGTGATTTCTTCCCATTTAAACCCGTGCACACATTCTCTTATTATCGAGTCTCGCTATAACCCCAAGAAGACACGTATATTCATGATGTTTTTCATAACTTTATGATATTTTTGTTATTGTTTCAATAATAAAGGTTATAGCGAGTATCACTCCTACTTTAGACTTCCTTTTTATTTATGCCTTAGAATAGAATTGCTTTATATTCGGACGAACGAAGTGAGGGAGAATATAAATAAAAGTGAATCGGATTCAAATAATGATAGGTTTGTTTTTTTGTTCCAATATGCATTTTTATGTATCATGTATAGTAATATTATAAATAAGTAAATTTGTTTTGATGTATAGAAACTGTATGAATTTGACGGCTTTTATATATTCCACCCCCTTTTCAAAGTCATTATAAAAGTTCTTTGCAATTTCAAGGTTAACAGTGGTCGTCTGTGTCAGCCTCAACATATTCATAATTTGAAGGAAAACAGTCGCACAAATTTTAAATTGAATATATTTTATCGATCATGGCAATGGCGGATCCAAAGGGGGGATTCTCGGGGTATGAATCCCCTTTTCATTGAATAATTGTGTTACTTTCGTGCAAGTTTTTCAGCCGAATTGACCCTTAACCCTCCTCCTGACCCCAGTAGACTATAAGCAGTACCCCCTTCCATGCTGTGAAAAAATTCTGGATCTGTCTCTGCAATAAACGTTATCCTATCCAAATGTTAAAATTGAAAGATAAACGATGCATGAATTAAAATTTAGATGGAGGAAGTAGGTCTGTATTTTAATAATGGCAAACCCATGTTTTTATATTGGTTATTTCTTTAGCGTAATGTTACATCTCTATAAAAACCTATCGAACACACCATTGTACTTGGTCAAATATAACATTAGTTCCCCTGAAAATGCTTGACTACGGGCTATTCAAAAGTGTTACACTTTTTTGCCCGTGTACATAGAATTTTTCCAATTAGTTGATTCGGTGTCTTTTTGTATTCGCAATTACTAAACCGAATGTGTAGGTGGCACCCATGGAAATAAATACACAGGAATTTTTCAACAAAAGCAGAGTATCAGTTCCGCTTGGCCTTAACGACGTGTTTGTGTTAAATTAATGAATCTTTATCATTAGGTATGGTGGTTCAGATTGTATTCATAGAGACAAAAATATGTCTAGACCTTACCTTATAAATTACAAGTTGCTTATTCCAACACCTGATTTTTAATCGCACATTGTATAAGAGTGCATCTCACCTTAGTCTCGATCACCCAGACGCTTATCAATAGATGATAAGAGTCTGGGACAGTTCCATTACTAGTCTCGAACCCAAACTCATACTACCAAGGTAGTGAGTCTGGGAAAACACCTGTTGATTTTTCGTAACCACTAGGTGGCGATCGTTATACCTTTTAACTTTTACCACGTGTGTATATGACGTGTTTAGCATACAAGATTCACTCCGGCACCAACACTTTTGAGTTGGAGAATACATCAAAGCTTTAAATTATCCGTCTAAATTTCAAAATTGTCAAAACCCTAAGGTTCTTCCTACCCCAGACATAGGTTGAATATCTTAGTAATAATTTGGTTCCCCAGTTTGGAATTTTTGGTTATACTGTTCTATGCTCTTCATATTCATACAGTGTTTGGCATTTTCAATATTTTTGGTAGAGCGCCTCTGATGAGTCTTGAATAGACGAAACGCGCGTCAGGCGTAGCAAAATTTAATGTCTGGAACTTTGTTGTCATTTGTATTTCGAACACACGTGAAGGTTAGCACTGCTGGTGGAGTGTAAATTCCCCGAGGTTAGCCCGCTCCGGCACCAACACTTTTGAGTTGGAGAATACATCAAAGCTTTAAATTATCCGTCTAAATTTCAAAATTGTCAAAACCCTAAGGTTCTTCCTACCCCAGACATAGGTTGAATATCTTAGTAATAATTTGGTTCCCCAGTTTGGAATTTTTGGTTATACTGTTCTATGCTCTTCATATTCATACAGTGTTTGGCATTTTCAATATTTTTGGTAGAGCGCCTCTGATGAGTCTTGAATAGACGAAAAGCGCGTCAGGCGTAGCAAAATTTAATGTCTGGAACTTTGTTGTCATTTGTATTTCGAACACACGTGAAGGTTAGCACTGCTGGTGGAGTGTAAATTCCCCGAGGTTAGCCCGCTCCGGCACCAACACTTTTGAGTTGGAGAATACATCAAAGCTTTAAATTATCCGTCTAAATTTCAAAATTGTCAAAACCCTAAGGTTCTTCCTACCCCAGACATAGGTTGAATATCTTAGTAATAATTTGGTTCCCCAGTTTGGAATTTTTGGTTATACTGTTCTATGCTCTTCATATTCATACAGTGTTTGGCATTTTCAATATTTTTGGTAGAGCGCCTCTGATGAGTCTTGAATAGACGAAACGCGCGTCAGGCGTAGCAAAATTTAATGTCTGGAACTTTGTTGTCATTTGTATTTCGAACACACGTGAAGGTTAGCACTGCTGGTGGAGTGTAAATTTTCCGAGGTTAGCCCGCTCCGGCACCAACACTTTTGAGTTGGAGAATACATCAAAGCTTTAAATTATCCGTCTTAATTTCAAAATTGTCAAAACCCTAAGGTTCTTCCTACCCCAGACATAGGTTGAATATCTTAGTAATAATTTGGTTCCCCAGTTTGGAATTTTTGGTTATACTGTTCTATGCTCTTCATATTCATACAGTGTTTGGCATTTTCAATATTTTTGGTAGAGCGCCTCTGATGAGTCTTGAATAGACGAAACGCGCGTCAGGCGTAGCAAAATTTAATGTCTGGAACTTTGTTGTCATTTGTATTTCAATCTGAAATGAACCAACTTTAAAAACTCAACGTTTCATTGGTCTTCCTTGGTTTTTGACAACTTGTTCTGCAAAATCGAGAATCGGATTGGTCAAACGTGCATGGTTCTGTAATCAAGAATGTCCCAATTTTTAACTCCAATAAACATAAACAATTTCCAAAACCAGGTGGACGCCCGTGAGTACAATTTAACGATAAAACGATTTTTTTTTTATTGTTAACAAAACCAACTTGTGTTCAAAAATGTAAAATAGGATGTTTTATTGTAAAATAAGAAATATTATGTTTTAAGAGAACAAATCACATCAATTGGAGAAGTTATCTCGCTATTGCATTTGCATAAAATCACTGAACCGTATACACAGAATTCTGAACATACGGTTGAGTGATTTTCGTCGAACATTATGATAAAGCCTGAAAGTACTCCGAACGTACACATAACAAAATAGGTAATGGGACTGTTCCAGACTTTTATGATCTATTGATAAGCGTCTGGGTGATCGAGACTATTCCATTACCTATTTTGTTCGCGGTTGCGTATTTATCAGTGCACTTATTTTGTTTTAATTTTTTCAGTCGACCTCTGGTTGGGACGCAGTATCCGACTTGGTGGAAAGGAATTCTGCATTTAAAGGTTGTGATGATTTTTTAAAGAAAGTGGTGAAAAGCAGCAAATCGGATTCTACAAATAAAAAGTATGAAGTGTATTTCAAAAAGTTCAAAAATTGGTGTATAGCTTATCGAATGTCTTTTTTACCCGCAAGTGTTGCGTCTGTGTCTATTTTTTTGGGAAGTTTAGTTCAGCAAAATGTTTCAGAATCAGTGTTATTAGCTTATTTTTATAGTATCAAGTGGTATCATGATTTCAACTTAATGAAAAATCCGTGCGAGGATAAATTACTTCACATGTTATTAGAAGGAGCGAAACGTATTCTCGGAAGACCTATATCTAAAAAGGAGCCGTTAACTGCGTCTCATTTACAGAAGATAGTGGATGTTTTTGGCGTGGATAAATCAAACTTGGTAAACATGAGGACTTGTGCGATGTTACTGCTTTCCTTTGCTGGATTTTTGCGTTATAACGAACTTGCCAATTTGAAGATGTGTAATTTGTCATTTTTTGATTCTTATTTGTCTTTGCATATTGAAAAAAGTAAAACTGACATTTATAGAAGAGGGAATTATGTTGTTATATCTAAGACTAATACTTCTCTTTGTCCAGTTTATTGGCTTTTGATTTATATTAATTCGGCCGATCTCCCTTTTGATTCAGATCATTATATTTTTAGGTCTGTAAGATTTTTTAAGTCTAAGAACTTGAATAAACTGGTTACTCAAAATCGACCCCTTTCTTATACCAGGGCAAGAGAGATTTTATTGAATACTTTAAAAACCATTGGTTTAAACTGTAATGATTTTGGTTTACATAGTTTACGTAGCGGTGGTGCTACAGCTGCATCGAATAGTAATGTTTCAGATAGATTGATTAAAGCGCACGGCAGGTGGCGCACTGATGTTGCAAAAGATGGGTATATTAAAGACAATATGGCCAAAAAGTTGGTTGTTTCTGGAAATCTTGGTATTTAAATATTTGCTTTTCTGTTTTGTATTTGTTCTGATATATCATTTTGCCCTTTGTGTCGAGGTTATAGCGAGTATCACTCCTACTTTAGACTTCCTTTTTATTTATGCCTTAGAATAGAATTGCTTTATATTCGGACGAACGAAGTGAGGGAGAATATAAATATAATTCACTTCGTACTTTTAATTATGAATATTCATGAAACTTTACATGTATTAGTCATGTGATTTCTTCCCATTTAAACCCGTGCACACATTCTCTTATTATCGAGTCTCGCTATAACCCCAAGAAGACACGTATATTCATGATGTTTTTCATAACTTTATGATATTTTTGTTATTGTTTCAATAATAAAGGTTATAGCGAGTATCACTCCTACTTTAGACTTCCTTTTTATTTATGCCTTAGAATAGAATTGCTTTATATTCGGACGAACGAAGTGAGGGAGAATATAAATAAAAGTGAATCGGATTCAAATAATGATAGGTTTGTTTTTTTGTTCCAATATGCATTTTTATGTATCATGTATAGTAATATTATAAATAAGTAAATTTGTTTTGATGTATAGAAACTGTATGAATTTGACGGCTTTTATATATTCCACCCCCTTTTCAAAGTCATTATAAAAGTTCTTTGCAATTTCAAGGTTAACAGTGGTCGTCTGTGTCAGCCTCAACATATTCATAATTTGAAGGAAAACAGTCGCACAAATTTTAAATTGAATATACAGATGAGACCAAACCTAACCTGTACAAAAGTGAACTTAGAGCGGACCTCTGGTTCACTTTTCTGGTCTGGTTTACTTCTCTTGACCAATCCACGAAGCAGACCTAGGTCCACTTTTCTGGTTTGGTTTGGTTGGAAAGCAGACCAGACCTCACCACAAGTCTGGTTCAGTCAAAACTCTGGTTTGGTTTGCTTTAAATAGTGAACCAGAGTGGACCAGACCTAAGTTTGGTCTGCTCTAAGTCTGGTCTGCTTTTAATAGTGAACCAAGAGTGGACCAGACATAGAGCAGACTAGACCTAAGTTTGGTTTGCTCTAAGTCTGGTCTGGTCTGCTTTTAATAGTAAACCAAGAGTGGACCAGACCTAGAGCGGACCAGACCTAAGTTTGGTCTGCTCTAAGTCTGGTCTGGTCTGCTTTTAATATATAGTGAACCAAGAGTGGACCAGACCTAGAGCGGACCAGACCTAAGTTTGGTCTGCTCTAAGTCTGGTCTGGTATGCTTTTAATATATAGTGAACCAAGATTGGACCAGACCTAGAGCGGACCAGACCTAAGTTTGGTATGCTCTAAGTCTGGTCTGGTGTGCTTTTAATATATAGTAAACCAAGAGTGGACCAGACCTAAGTTTGGTCTGCTCAAAGTCTGGTCCACTCAAGGAATGGTCAGTTTTTATAGGTTTGGTCTGCCTGAGGTCAGAGTGAACCAGACCTTGGGGAAAGTTTGCTTTTGGAGTGAACTTGAAAGCAGACCTAGGTTCACTAAAACCAAACCAGACCAGAAAAAAGCAGACCTGAACCAGACTTCTGGTCCACTTCATAAGTCTGGTGCGCATACAGGTTAGGTTTGGACCCATCTGTATTTTATCGATCATGGCAATGGCGGATCCAAACGGGGGATTCTCGGGGTATGAATCCCCTTTTCATTGAATAATTGTGTTACTTTCGTGCAAGTTTTTCAGCCGAATTGACCCTTAACCCTCCTCCTGACCCCAGTAGACTATAAGCAGTACCCCCTTCCATGCTGTGAAAAAATTCTGGATCTGTCTCTGCAATAAACGTTATCCTATCCAAATGTTAAAATTGAAAGATAAACGATGCATGAATTAAAATTTAGATGGAGGAAGTAGGTCTGTATTTTAATAATGGCAAACCCATGTTTTTATATTGGTTATTTCTTTAGCGTAATGTTACATCTCTATAAAAACCTATCGAACACACCATTGTACTTGGTCAAATATAACATTAGTTCCCCTGAAAATGCTTGACTACGGGCTATTCAAAAGTGTTACACTTTTTTGCCCGTGTACATAGAATTTTTCCAATTAGTTGATTCGGTGTCTTTTTGTATTCGCAATTACTAAACCGAATGTGTAGGTGGCACCCATGGAAATAAATACACAGGAATTTTTCAACAAAAGCAGAGTATCAGTTCCGCTTGGCCTTAACGACGTGTTTGTGTTAAAATAATGAATCTTTATCATTAGGTATGGTGGTTCAGATTGTATTCATAGAGACAAAAATATGTCTAGACCTTACCTTATAAATTACAAGTTGCTTATTCCAACACCTGATTTTTAATCGCACATTGTATAAGAGTGCATCTCACCTTAGTCTCGATCACCCAGACGCTTATCAATAGATGATAAGAGTCTGGGACAGTTCCATTACTAGTCTCGAACCCAAACTCATACTACCAAGGTAGTGAGTCTGGGAAAACACCTGTTGATTTTTCGTAACCACTAGGTGGCGATCGTTATACCTTTTAACTTTTACCACGTGTGTATATGACGTGTTTAGCATACAAGATTCATTTCAATCTGAAATGAACCAACTTTAAAAACTCAACGTTTCATTGGTCTTCCTTGGTTTTTGACAACTGGTTCTGCAAAATCGAGAATCGGATTGGTCAAACGTGCATGGTTCTGTAATCAAGAATGTCCCAATTTTTAACTCCAATAAACATAAACAATTTCCAAAACCAGGTGGACGCCCGTGAGTACAATTTAACGATAAAACGATTTTTTTTTATTGTTAACAAAACCAACCGACATACTTTAAATTACCTACTATGTACTGGATACCTAAATTGCACAAAAATCCATATAAATCTCGTTTTATCTCTGCTTCAAGTAAGTGTTCTTTAACCCATATTTCCAAAGTTCTATCACTTACTTTAACTACTATGAAGGAATTTATTATTCAATACTGTGAAAGGGTATTCGAAAACAGTGGAATTAATTATTTTTGGAGTGTAAAAAATTCTCTTGATGTTTTGGACAAGCTTCGTGCTTTTGAAAATACTTTTCATACCGTTGATAGTTACGATTTTTCTACTTTATATACTAACCTTCCACATAATCTGATTAAAAAGAAATTTGAATATTTGGTTAAATGGTGTTTTGACAAATCTAAAAGTGATTATATCTGTTCTAGAGTTTCAAAATCATTTAGTAAATCATTTTTTAGTAACGAGACTCAAAAGGGTTACATCAACTGGACTAATGCAGAAACTATTACTGCTCTAAATTATTTGTTAGATAATATTTACATACGTTTTGGTAAACAAATTTATCGCCAAATTATTGGTATTCCTATGGGTACTAATTGTGCGCCACTTATAGCCGACCTTTTCCTATACTGTTATGAATCACAATTTATGGCTAAATTACAAAAAGACCCGAACAAACAGAACCTAATCGAAACTTTCAATTATACTTTTAGATATTTAGATGACATTCTTGCACTCAACAATCCTTCATTTTCTAATTTTATTACAGATATCTATCCTTCTGAATTAACCTTGAACAAATCTAACGTCACCGGTGATAGATGTCCTTTTTTAGATTTAGATTTAAGTATTATTGACGGAAAATTACATACCAAAGTATATGATAAACGTGACGACTTTACCTTCCCTATTATAAATTTTCCTTTTCTTGAAGGAGATGTTCCACTAGCGCCGTCATACGGGGTTTACATTTCACAGTTAGTAAGATATGCTCGGATCTGCAGTTGTGTTTCTGATTTTAATAATAAAAACCGTTTTATTACTGAAAAATTATTAAAACAAGGTTATCGATACCACAAATTAGTAAAATCTTTTTCTAAATTCTTCCACAAGTATCGATCTCTTATTGAAAAATTTAATTGTACACGTCACTTTCTTATAGTGAAAGGAATATCACATCCTGTATTTTATGGTAATGTTTTTTATAAAGCTCACAAATTTAAAAGCAATCCAATAGAAATGAAAAATTGGCTTCAAAATTTATTACGGAAAGGATATGAAATGAATATCTTGGTTAAATCTTTGAATTTAGTGTTTTTTGGCAGAAATATTGAAAACTTAATACTCGCTTTAAAACTTCCATAAACGTTTTTACTATTGTCATTTTTAAGCATTATAGCGATCAAGCGTGTCGGTTTTGTGTGATGACACTTCACTAAATCATTATTGCTTGAAGTGTTGTGTCGGATTTAAAATCGATACGTTTGATTTTTTTACATCAGTCGATTGATGATTCTCAGCTAGCTGTCAGTAACAGCGAGTGTTCTATAGAGAGTTCCTTTACCGTCCTTTTGTTTGTTCTTGTTTTTTGTCTTAGGTTCTCTCTAGTAGAATTGGACTTTGATCGATTTGATTTTTATTGTGTGTTTAGTTTTTGTGCTATGTCTAGGAATATTGATAGGGGGAAGGTTGGGCCCAAAAAACTAGTTTAACCCCTCCACATATTACATGTGCCTGTCCTAAGCCAGGAATCCTTGACAAAGCTTTCGTTTTATTGTCTTTTTGATGTTTTCTGTTCCTTGTTTAAGAAGGGGGTCTATCTGTGACTATTTCAGGGCTGGATTTGAATTATATGCATCTTATTTAGACCATGGGCCAATTGCATAACCGCGAGCAGTGCCAAATGGCCTCGTTGAAGGCTGCTGGCGGTTGTCCATTGTGGTTTTTCTAAATTGCCGTTTAACTGTGGGCTGTGTCGCGTACACTTATTCCACATCTCTTTATTTTCTATTGTGTTCAAAAATGTAAAATAGGATGTCTTATTGTAAAATAAGAAATATTATGTTTTAAGAGAACAAATCACATCAATTGGAGAAGTTATCTCGCTATTGCATTTGCATAAAATCACTGAACCATATACACAGAATTCTAAACATACGGTTGAGTGATTTTCGTCGAACATTATGATAAAGCCTGAAAGTACTCCGAACGTACACATAACAAAATAGGTAATGGGACTGTTCCAGACTTTTATCATCTATTGATAAGCGTCTGGGTGATCGAGACTATTCCATTACCTATTTTGTTCGCGTTCGCGTATTTATCAGTGCACTTATTTTGTTTTAATTTTTTCAGTCGACCTCTGGTTGGGACGCAGTATCCGACTTGGTGGAAAGGAATTCTGCATTTAAAGGTTGTGATGATTTTTTAAAGAAAGTGGTGAAAAGCAGCAAATCGGATTCTACAAATAAAAAGTATGAAGTGTATTTCAAAAAGTTCAAAAATTGGTGTATAGCTTATCGAATGTCTTTTTTACCCGCAAGTGTTGCGTCTGTGTCTATTTTTTTGGGAAGTTTAGTTCAGCAAAATGTTTCAGAATCAGTGTTATTAGCTTATTTTTATAGTATCAAGTGGTATCATGATTTCAACTTAATAAAAAATCCGTGCGAGGATAAATTACTTCACATGTTATTAGAAGGAGCGAAACGTATTCTCGGAAGACCTATATCTAAAAAGGAGCCGTTAACTGCGTCTCATTTACAGAAGATAGTGGATGTTTTTGGCGTGGATAAATCAAACTTGGTAAACATGAGGACTTGTGCGATGTTACTGCTTTCCTTTGCTGGATTTTTGCGTTATAACGAACTTGCCAATTTGAAGATGTGTAATTTGTCATTTTTTTATTCTTATTTGTCTTTGCATATTGAAAAAAGTAAAACTGACATTTATAGAAGAGGGAATTATGTTGTTATATCTAAGACTAATACTTCTCTTTGTCCAGTTTATTGGCTTTTGATTTATATTAATTCGGCCGATCTCCCTTTTGATTCAGATCATTATATTTTTAGGTCTGTAAGATTTTTTAAGTCTAAGAACTTGAATAAACTGGTTACTCAAAATCGACCCCTTTCTTATACCAGGACAAGAGAGATTTTATTGAATACTTTAAAAACCATTGGTTTAAACTGTAATGATTTTGGTTTACATAGTTTACGTAGCGGTGGTGCTACAGCTGCATCGAATAGTAATGTTTCAGATAGATTGATTAAAGCGCACGGCAGGTGGCGCACTGATGTTGCAAAAGATGGGTATATTAAAGACAATATGGCCAAAAAGTTGGTTGTTTCTGGAAATCTTGGTATTTAAATATTTGCTTTTCTGTTTTGTATTTGTTCTGATATATCATTTTGCCCTTTGTGTCGAGGTTATAGCGAGTATCACTCCTACTTTAGACTTCCTTTTTATTTATGCCTTTATATTCGGACGAACGAAGTGAGGGAGAATATAAATATAATTCACTTCGTACTTTTATTTATGAATATTCATGAAACTTTACATGTATTAGTCATGAGATTTCTTCCCATTTAAACCCGTGCACACATTCTCTTATTATCGAGTCTCGCTATAACCTCAAGAAGACACGTATATTCATGATGTTTTTCATAACTTTATGATATTTTTGTTATTGTTTCAATAATAAAGGTTATAGCGAGTATCACTCCTACTTTAGACTTCCTTTTTATTTATGCCTTAGAATAGAATTGCTTTATATTCGGACGAACGAAGTGAGGGAGAATATAAATAAAAGTGAATCGGATTCAAATAATGATAGGTTTGTTTTTTTGTTCCAATATGCATTTTTATGTATCATGTATAGTAATATTATAAATAAGTAAATTTGTTTTGATGTATAGAAACTGTATGAATTTGACGGCTTTTGTATATTCCACCCCCTTTTCAAAGTCATTTCAAAAGTTCTTTGCAATTTCAAGGTTAACAGTGGTCGTCTGTGTCAGCCTCAACATATTCATAATTTGAAGGAAAACAGTCGCACAAATTTTAAATTGAATATATTTTATCGATCATGGCAATGGCGGATCCAAAGGGGGGATTCTCGGGGTATGAATCCCCTTTTCATTGAATAATTGTGTTACTTTCGTGCAAGTTTTTCAGCCGAATTGACCCTTAACCCTCCTCCTGACCCCAGTAGACTATAAGCGGTACCCCCTTCCATGCTGTGAAAAAATTCTGGATCTGTCTCTGCAATAAACGTTATCCTATCCAAATGTTAAAATTGAAAGATAAACGATGCATGAATTAAAATTTAGATGGAGGAAGTAGGTCTGTATTTTAATAATGGCAAACCCATGTTTTTTATATTGGTTATTTCTTTAGCGTAATGTTACATCTCTATAAAAACCTATCGAACACACCATTGTACTTGGTCAAATATAACATTAGTTCCCCTGAAAATGCTTGACTACGGGCTATTCAAAAGTGTTACACTTTTTTGCCCGTGTACATAGAATTTTTCCAATTAGTTGATTCGGTGTCTTTTTGTATTCGCAATTACTAAACCGAATGTGTAGGTGGCACCCATGGAAATAAATACACAGGAATTTTTCAACAAAAGCAGAGTATCAGTTCCGCTTGGCCTTAACGACGTGTTTGTGTTAAAATAATGAATCTTTATCATTAGGTATGGTGGTTCAGATTGTATTCATAGAGACAAAAATATGTCTAGACCTTACCTTATAAATTACAAGTTGCTTATTCCAACACCTGATTTTTAATCGCACATTGTATAAGAGTGCATCTCACCTTAGTCTCGATCACCCAGACGCTTATCAATAGATGATAAGAGTCTGGGACAGTTCCATTACTAGTCTCGAACCCAAACTCATACTACCAAGGTAGTGAGTCTGGGAAAACACCTGTTGATTTTTCGTAACCACTAGGTGGCGATCGTTATACCTTTTAACTTTTACCACGTGTGTATATGACGTGTTTAGCATACAAGAATCATTTCAATCTGAAATGAACCAACTTTAAAAACTCAACGTTTCATTGGTCTTCCTTGGTTTTTGACAACTGGTTCTGCAAAATCGAGAATCGGATTGGTCAAACGTGCATGGTTCTGTAATCAAGAATGTCCCAATTTTTAACTCCAATAAACATAAACAATTTCCAAAACCAGGTGGACGCCCGTGAGTACAATTTAACGATAAAACGATTTTTTTTTATTGTTAACAAAACCAACTTGTGTTCAAAAATGTAAAATAGGATGTCTTATTGTAAAATAAGAAATATTATGTTTTAAGAGAACAAATCACATCAATTGGAGAAGTTATCTCGCTATTGCATTTGCATAAAATCACTGAACCATATACACAGAATTCTAAACATACGGTTGAGTGATTTTCGTCGAACATTATGATAAAGCCTGAAAGTACTCCGAACGTACACATAACAAAATAGGTAATGGGACTGTTCCAGACTTTTATGATCTATTGATAAGCGTCTGGGTGATCGAGACTATTCCATTACCTATTTTGTTCGCGTTCGCGTATTTATCAGTGCACTTATTTTGTTTTAATTTTTTCAGTCGACCTCTGGTTGGGACGCAGTATCCGACTTGGTGGAAAAGAATTCTGCATTTAAAGGTTGTGATGATTTTTTAAAGAAAGTGGTGACAAGCAGCAAATCGGATTCTACAAATAAAAAGTATGAAGTGTATTTCAAAAAGTTCAAAAATTGGTGTATAGCTTATCGAATGTCTTTTTTACCCGCAAGTGTTGCGTCTGTGTCTATTTTTTTGGGAAGTTTAGTTCAGCAAAATGTTTCAGAATCAGTGTTATTAGCTTATTTTTATAGTATCAAGTGGTATCATGATTTCAACTTAATGAAAAATCCGTGCGAGGATAAATTACTTCACATGTTATTAGAAGGAGCGAAACGTATTCTCGGAAGACCTATATCTAAAAAGGAGCCGTTAACTGCGTCTCATTTACAGAAGATAGTGGATGTTTTTGGCGTGGATAAATCAAACTTGGTAAACATGAGGACTTGTGCGATGTTACTGCTTTCCTTTGCTGGATTTTTGCGTTATAACGAACTTGCCAATTTGAAGATGTGTAATTTGTCATTTTTTGATTCTTATTTGTCTTTGCATATTGAAAAAAGTAAAACTGACATTTATAGAAGAGGGAATTATGTTGTTATATCTAAGACTAATACTTCTCTTTGTCCAGTTTATTGGCTTTTGATTTATATTAATTCGGCCGATCTCCCTTTTGATTCAGATCATTATATTTTTAGGTCTGTAAGATTTTTTAAGTCTAAGAACTTGAATAAACTGGTTACTCAAAATCGACCCCTTTCTTATACCAGGGCAAGAGAGATTTTATTGAATACTTTAAAAACCATTGGTTTAAACTGTAATGATTTTGGTTTACATAGTTTACGTAGCGGTGGTGCTACAGCTGCATCGAATAGTAATGTTTCAGATAGATTGATTAAAGCGCACGGCAGGTGGCGCACTGATGTTGCAAAAGGTGGGTATATTAAAGACAATATGGCCAAAAAGTTGGTTGTTTCTGGAAATCTTGGTATTTAAATATTTGCTTTTCTGTTTTGTATTTGTTCTGATATATCATTTTGCCCTTTGTGTCGAGGTTATAGCGAGTATCACTCCTACTTTAGACTTCCTTTTTATTTGTGCCTTAGAATAGAATTGCTTTATATTCGGACGAACGAAGTGAGGGAGAATATAAATATAATTCACTTCGTACTTTTAATTATGAATATTCATGAAACTTTACATGTATTAGTCATGTGATTTCTTCCCATTTAAACCCGTGCACACATTCTCTTATTATCGAGTCTCGCTATAACCTCAAGAAGACACGTATATTCATGATGTTTTTCATAACTTTATGATATTTTTGTTATTGTTTCAATAATAAAGGTTATAGCGAGTATCACTCCTACTTTAGACTTCCTTTTTATTTATGCCTTAGAATAGAATTGCTTTATATTCGGACGAACGAAGTGAGGGAGAATATAAATAAAAGTGAATCGGATTCAAATAATGATAGGTTTGTTTTTTTGTTCCAATATGCATTTTTATGTATCATGTATAGTAATATTATAAATAAGTAAATTTGTTTTGATGTATAGAAACTGTATGAATTTGACGGCTTTTGTATATTCCACCCCCTTTTCAAAGTCATTTCAAAAGTTCTTTGCAATTTCAAGGTTAACAGTGGTCGTCTGTGTCAGCCTCAACATATTCATAATTTGAAGGAAAACAGTCGCACAAATTTTAAATTGAATATATTTTATCGATCATGGCAATGGCGGATCCAAAGGGGGGATTCTCGGGGTATGAATCCCCTTTTCATTGAATAATTGTGTTACTTTCGTGCAAGTTTTTCAGCCGAATTGACCCTTAACCCTCCTCCTGACCCCAGTAGACTATAAGCGGTACCCCCTTCCATGCTGTGAAAAAATTCTGGATCTGTCTCTGCAATAAACGTTATCCTATCCAAATGTTAAAATTGAAAGATAAACGATGCATGAATTAAAATTTAGATGGAGGAAGTAGGTCTGTATTTTAATAATGGCAAACCCATGTTTTTATATTGGTTATTTCTTTAGCGTAATGTTACATCTCTATAAAAACCTATCGAACACACCATTGTACTTTGTCAAATATAACATTAGTTCCCCTGAAAATGCTTGACTACGGGCTATTCAAAAGTGTTACACTTTTTTGCCCGTGTACATAGAATTTTTCCAATTAGTTGATTCGGTGTCTTTTTGTATTCGCAATTACTAAACCGAATGTGTAGGTGGCACCCATGGAAATAAATACACAGGAATTTTTCAACAAAAGCAGAGTATCAGTTCCGCTTGGCCTTAACGACGTGTTTGTGTTAAAATAATGAATCTTTATCATTAGGTATGGTGGTTCAGATTGTATTCATAGAGACAAAAATATGTCTAGACCTTACCTTATAAATTACAAGTTGCTTATTCCAACACCTGATTTTTAATCGCACATTGTATAAGAGTGCATCTCATCTTAGTCTCGATCACCCAGACGCTTATCAATAGATGATAAGAGTCTGGGGCAGTTCCATTACTAGTCTCGAACCCAAACTCATACTACCAAGGTAGTGAGTCTGGGAAAACACCTGTTGATTTTTCGTAACCACTAGGTGGCGATCGTTATACCTTTTAACTTTTACCACGTGTGTATATGACGTGTTTAGCATACAAGATTCATTTCAATCTGAAATGAACCAACTTTAAAAACTCAACGTTTCATTGGTCTTCCTTGGTTTTTGACAACTGGCTCTGCAAAATCGAGAATCGGATTGGTCAAACGTGCATGGTTCTGTAATCAAGAATGTCCCAATTTTTAACTCCAATAAACATAAACAATTTCCAAAACCAGGTGGACGCCCGTGAGTACAATTTAACGATAAAACGATTTTTTTTATTGTTAACAAAACCAACTTGTGTTGTAAAAATGTAAAATAGGATGTCTTATTGTAAAATAAGAAATATTATGTTTTAAGAGAACAAATCACATCAATTGGAGAAGTTATCTCGCTATTGCATTTGCATAAAATCACTGAACCATATACACAGAATTCTGAACATACGGTTGAGTGATTTTCGTCGAACATTATGATAAAGCCTGAAAGTACTCCGAACGTACACATAACAAAACAGGTAATGGGACTGTTCCAGACTTTTATCATCTATTGATAAGCGTCTGGGTGATCGAGACTATTCCATTACCTATTTTGTTATGTGTACGTTCGGAGTACTTTCAGGCTTTATCATAATGTTCGACGAAAATCACTCAACCGTATGTTCAGAAATCTGTACATATGGTTCAGTGATTTCATGCAAATACAATAGCGAGATAACTTCTCCAATTGATGTGAGTTGTTCTCTTATAGCATAATATTTCTTATTTTACAATAAGACATCCTAATTTACTTTTTTGAACACAAGTTGGTTTTGTTAACAATTAAAAAAAATCGTTTTATCGTTAAATTGTACTCACGGGCGTCTACCTGGTTTTGGAAAATGTTTATGTTTATTGGAGTCAAAAATTGGGACATTCTTGATTACAGAACCATACACGTTTGATCAATCCGATTCTCGATTTTGCAGAACCAGTTGTCAAAAACCAAGGAAGACCAATGAAACGTTGAGTTTTCAAAGTTGGTTCATTTTAGATTGAAATGAATCTTGTATGCTAAACACGTCATATACACACGTGATAAAGGTTAAAAGGTATAACGATCGCCACCTAGTGGTTACGAGAAATCAATAGGTGTTTTCCCAGACTCACTACCTTGGTAGTATGAGTTTGGGTTCGAGACTAATCTCACCTTAGCGTCCTGTATTTATAAGGTACTATTTTTAACCTTTTTACAGGAGAGAGAAAAAATAGGGCAGATAATTTTTAACGGTGGAAATCGGACTGAACATTCCGTCCGCTACAGCATATGGAGTTTACGTATCACAATTTATTCGTTATTCCAGAGCATGTGGGGAGTAGAACGACTTACTTGATAGAGCTGCACGGCTGACAAGCAAATTGTTAACACAGGGAAGTTGTTGTCATCACTCCAGAAATTTTACGGAAGACATCATGTGCTTGTATACAAATACGGGATTTCTATCTCTCAGATGAGCACAGATGTTGGTTTGACATAGAGTTTGGCAATGCCATCCTTTCCTTGATTTGACCAACATTAAATCGATCTTTGGCAACTTGACGGGTGTGCTATAGCAAGCAGGAACTGCTTACTCTTCCGGAGCACCTGAGATATCTCTCGTTTCGACTTCGAGTTCACGTTGCTGAATACGGTTATGTTTTTATTTGTGTGTGTGTGTTGTTTTATGTTATTGTGTGGTTTGTTTCGTTATGATGATTTTTTTGTCTTTGTCTTTACGGTTTTATGATGTTGATAACCCCTTGGTACACCTTTGCTTTAGCACATCCATCATGTTGTCAACGAAAATTTTACAATATAAAGCAATTACAGTTTTTTTTTATTTTAAAGAAATAGAACCTATCATTTTCGCAATTTTTAAAAAGTAATAAAATTCACACTAATTGAAGAATATAGTGTAAAACCTTTGTGGAAACTGTTAAAATTTCAAAAAAAAACCTACCAGAAGGTATTCTTTACGAGAGAAAACTGCAGTAAATACGCAGTGTCAAAACAGAGGACAAACTAATTATAAAATGTAAGCACTTGCGGGTACCATAAACTGTGAAACGAAAAGAAACCAAACGAAACGGAATGAAAACCAAAATCGATAAAGAAGGAAACGAAAACAGTAAAGTAAGAAACTGAAATCTCTAAAGAAGGGAAACCAAATCGAGTGAAACCGGTAAAAAAGATAACTGAAACGATTTAACCCGACACCAGCCGTTTTCTTAATTTATCGATTTCGTTTTCTTTTCGTCTCGTTTGGTTTCAATTCGTTTCTCAGTTTACCAGTCATGTGAATAACGGTTTACCAAAAGTAAATATTCATGCTGGACAATACTTTATCAACGCGTAGAATTAAAATAAGACAATTTCATATAAAGCTGCAAAAAATTATGTCGGAATATGTTAGTTTTAGAAGTTATATCTTTAATACAATAAACTGTTAACACAGAGACATGTCTCTCCTGTCGCAACTGGACACAGAATAAAATGATGTAAAAATCCTCCTTAAACTGATCTTAACTGATGCTTAAGCAGCTGCATACCAAATAAAAATGGTGAAGCATAACTGCTTTATATAAAACAGTCATGACATAAGTAAAAAGTTAAAAAGTGTAAAATCTCAAAGTCAGTAGACTGTGACTGCAAAATCATACAGATAAAATACTTTTGAAATGATCTGTACTGATGCTAATGCAAGTGCATACCCAATATCAATGATGTACCATAACTGCCTCATGTTAAACAGACGTAAGAAAAAAGGTTAACCTCGGCCAAATTAGTGTAAAATTTCAAAGTCAGTAGACCGTGACTGTGGAAGCATACAGATGAAATGCTTTTGAAATTGATCTGTACTAATGCTAATGCAGGTGCAAACCCAATATCAATGGTAAACCATAACTGCTTCATGTTAAACAGACTAATGAAAAAAGGTTAACCTCGGCAAAATCGGTGTAAAATTTCAAAGTCAGTAGACCGTGACTGCAAAAGCATACAGATGAAATGCTTTTGAAATTGATCTGTACTAATGCTAATGCAAGTGCATACTCAATATCAATGGTGAACCATAACTGCTTCTTGTTAAACAGACGTAAGAAAAAAGGTTAACCTCGGCCAAATTAGTGTAAAATTTCAAAGTCAGTAGACCGTGACTGTGGAAGCATACAGATGAAATGCTTTTGAAATTGATCTGTACTAATGCTAATGCAGGTGCAAACCCAATATCAATGGTAAACCAAAACTGCTTCATGTTAAACAGACTAATGAAAAAAGGTTAACCTCGGCAAAATCAGTGTAAAATTTCAAAGTCAGTAGACTGTGACTGCAGGAGCATACAGGTGAAATCCTTTTAAAACTGATCTGTTCTGATACTGATGCAACTGCATACCAAATATCAATGGTGTAACATAACTAGTTCACACAAAACAGACTTAAGCAAAAACTTTAACCAATTGTGGACGCCGCCGCCGCCGCCGGAATCAACATACCTAAGTCTCGACTTTTGCGACATTCGTCGCAGGCGAGACAAAAAATGCGAAATTGATAGGTTCTATGTCTTTAAACGCCTATCTTTCAGATGAGCGCGGATGTTGGTTTTGATTTGTCTTCCTTTACCGGATTTAACAAACTGAATTAGAAATTGGCAGCGCGACGGGTGTGCTTTATCAAGCAGAAACTGTAACTGTTCTGGCACATCGAAGTTCACACTCGTTACGATTTGAGATCGTGTTGTTGATTTCTGTTCGGTTGATTAGTGTTTATATGTTTTGTGTTTTTTCGTACTGTTCTCGTTCGTATTTACTGATTTAGTCGTTGTCCTTTCGGACTTTTGAAACTCGAAGGCCACATTGGTGCCTCTTTCCTCCTCTCAGCAGCACTTTTATATATGGTCTACTTGAGCCATGAGGGGATAAACAGATTCATACACCCAGACATAGTTCAGTTTTTATTTTCAACATGTGTTAGCCTTGGCAAGCTTTTTAAAAAAAAACACTATTGAGGAGTGAGCAATCATTTATTTTAATGATTTCTCTTAAGAATAGTGAGGACACCTGTCATGTGACCAAATGCAGCTAAAAATGCAAAAAAAAGTGCAAATGTCACAAATGTCTTGAAACTTGTGTTTCATTTTATTAAATTTAATCAAAATAAATTAATTTTAACACAAATAAAACAACCATTCCTTCATAAATAAACCTTTCAAATAAAATGACCAAAAAATTACAATGATTTGTATTTGACAAAAAAATAAGCTGGTGACCTCCAGTTTTTTTTGTTTTATTTCAAAATATATTGTATTACATTGATTTTCATCAAATGAAAATAGAATTTAAATTCGTGGATTTTTTCTGCGACAAGATTTTATTCTAATTATTTGGACTTTCCTATATATTCTATAGTAATTTCTTTCAGCCTAGATTTTGAGAAAACAAGACTGGAAAGGGGGTCCAATATTTTTACACAAGATAAAGTATATACCTAATACTAATGGTATGATAAAATGATAAAAAAATGGACATTTTAAATTCGTCATTATTTTTCGGGTCAGGTGTCTTATTAACTTTAAGAAGAACAAGGTTCTTCCATGAAATTGTGGCAAAATCGTCAAAAATTTGATATGATAGCAAATAACGTAAAAATTTAACTAACACTCGGTGGTTAAATTAACGCGTGAAACTTTAACAACTTGGATGGATACCTTTGTTATGAATGGGGAAAATATTGTTTCCTTTGCGATTGTGATTTGCTATTTACATATATAGGCTGAGTAACCACCATTAATTACACTTTATTTAATAAGGGAAGGTTTTGATTGGTTGATTACTATAGTATTTTTCACATGATTAATCTTTTCTAAGAGATTTACATCGTTTTTGATGTCATCTGGATATTTGCTTCAAATTTTTCGCTCACCTGCGGGATATTTGCCAAAAAATACCCTTGCGTGCCGTTTTTCCCCAAATTTATTTCCGGAACTTTATACGACTTTTGGACAGATTTCATCCTTAAATACAACTTAAATCAAAACAAACAAATGGCGGAGAAAATGTCTCCTTAGTAAAAAAAATATAATGCCAGTAATGCCTTATCTAGTAGTGGTCTGTTTTCACTCTAGAAGAATAGTAGAATGTTTTATTCGATTTTTGATGTAGTTAAACACGTCAGATATCTCATGCTTTGAAGGGGTATTTACAAATAATACCAATCTCGATATGATATTTCCCTCGCACTTCGGGCTCAGGGAAATTTAGAATCTCTTGACTGGTATTGTTTTGCAAATACTCCTTCAAAGCATGATATATCTGTTCAATATTCAATGGCTCATGCAGATATTTAATGGCCAACACTTGTGGAGATACATTTTAAATAAGTTAGGGTTACTTATACGTGCGTTAAGAAGAAACAAAGCCGTGGCATTTTTTATGGAACGATTTATTCAAACATTCAAGCGTCGGGATTGTCCTCGTTTTAATGAGCAGTCATGACCAAAGTATTTGTTGTTACATACACATTGTCCAAAGTTATTGCATACCTAAAATAAAGTAATACAACGTAGGCTTAATTGAAAAAAAATATAATCTTCTGTGTGTAAGTAAAACATGATACTGATGAATCAGAAATAAAAAATATAAAGTATGAAAAACGCTTTAAAAGGGCTTAATTTTGTCAAATGTGCCAATTTTGTGTCTCAAACAAACTTAATGTTTTTAAAATCCCAAATACATTGTTAAAAGTCAACAAGAGTGTACATAAAATGTTATTGTTAATCCCTCAAATGCATTTATAATATCCCAATATGGGACGTATAGACACGTTACATTAGTATCATTTATTATTTGTTCCAAAAACCTAAAAACATTTATGATCATTAAAGATCAGATTTGGTACATGTGCCTTGCAAAATCAATTTGATAATATGCTTAAATGCATATATAGATTAAGACCGAGAAAGGGAACAAGAAATGACAGAATTATAGATGGTGATATCTTAACATTTTTTAACTAAAATATTTATTCTATCATCAAACATTTTTAGTAATAAAAAATGTCACTAAAACAGCCAGCACTTTTTAGGTTACTTAATCTTGAAGTTCTTAGAACCTTTAAATATTCTTTAATTAAGCCGACCATTATACGATGTTTGATTCTCTTCAGAACAATGTCCTTAAATGTATGAAAATTATCATTTTAATGTGGCCGCTGTGCTTATCTGAGAACACGTGTTGCACAATTTATGTCTATGTGAAAAATAATTGACTCACCCCATTTCCAGAGCAGTTATTATCTATTCCGGGACAGCCTAGTGAGGAAAGTGATTTTCTATCTACACATTTTTGGTTGTAACACACATAGTTACTGTTTTTTTCATTGCAAGGTGTAAAATCCTTTACTAAACCATTACTTGTAGGATCAAGTTCTGATACTCCCCTGAAACCAAATTAATTTTGATTGGTCCTTTGACGAAAGTACTTTTACCTATTAAAATATCTAGGTCTAAAGCTTATAAGACTCAACATCAACTGTTTCAGAGTTTTTTTTAAGTACCCCGTTTTTTCTCATAACAGTTTAGAAAACTTATTGTTTAGTCATAGCATTTTCAGAGTTATCTACTCGTCTCCGTGACCGACTTTTAGACCAAGGTTATGATAAAAGCTTTATAAAAAGTTTTTACGATATCAGCCAATATTCAATATTCAAAATGTCAGATGAAAAGATTGATGATTGTTTTTATAAGTGTTGAACAGATATGATATATCTCTATCATGCTTATCCATCGTGTTGAATTTTATATTATTTTCAGACCCTCAAATCACAATGAAATAGGGAGGTTTGGTGCCATAAACCCAGTTTAACTAACCATTTCTTTGAAATTCCTGATCAAGGCAGGACCATTTTGATCATTCAATTCTTTCGGAAAATGATCCTTAAAATTCAGTTTTGTTTTCACCATTATCTACTTAATTCATTTTTGTTGTCAAAAAAGATGTGCATCTTCAGTGCATAACTGACCAACAATGAACTTGACACTATATGCTCTCAACAGAATACTTCGTCAACGACTTAAATTGAAGGGGGACTTTGGCTTTCGTCATTTTGTTTTTCGTTTGGGGACAAATTCAGGATGTTTTATATCATATCATACATTTCCCATATCTAAATATCAAGCAGAAATCTTTCTTTGGAATAACTTTTTTTCTCTGCCCCTTTTTCATAGAAATATATCAAGAAAATTTGTCAGAAAAAAAAACACGAATGTCACTTTTTCAAGTCGGTCTGGCCCCTGAAAAGATTTTATTTTGATTTTTTACTTATATTGACTTTATGCAACAAATATGATAATCATACACCATAAAGTCTAAATGCAACATGTATGAACAATACTTTAACTAAATAACTTTAATTCGAAACTAACATTTTCTAAAAGTTCAATAAGAATTTTGAATTTTTAAATGAATTCAAAAACGTCTATAATATCATATGTTTAATTATACTGTGTTTAAATAAGTTAAATCATAACATCAAAACAGAAGCTATACTTGCAAAAAATGGTCTCGTTTCCAACATCCAAGGTATTTGACATAAGCCATGCTGTTGCTCCAAAACTCACATATACATAGCTGCTATTCGTGACACACCATAACATGCCACAAGGTGTATCGCTTTAAAACAGCAATTTTTTAAAACATTAAATTATATAATAGTGTGTGCATAATCAATAGCTTTAGGAACTTAGCTTCGCTTTTGAACGAAGAGGTAAATAACTCGTGTCATTGAAAACATACTTGACGAATTATCAACCACTCGCTTTAGCAATTACGCGGGCGGGAGAGTCGTTTCTTTTTACGTAGAAGTGGTACATGGGATTAACAAACAATTTTAAACTGTTCACAAGAACATAATTCCAGTGTTTCCCGCCAGCTCGGGACAAAATGAATATTTTACCAATACAACTGTAGAACATTTTTTATATGATTTTGGTCTTTCTTTTTGCATTGCATTCCTAATTAAATTTTGTCAGTTAATGTTTCAACAGTTTTTTTTTCACCTTGCATCTCTCAATACTTCCGAGGTTAAGGTCGGACCAAGCCACACTTTTATTTTTTTGTGATCTTTTTTTTCCTTTTTTCAATCCGTTTCTATTTTTAAGAGTGAGAGAAAAATAGTAAAAAGGGTCCAAAACATTTATCATAAGAGTTTATTCTCTGCTGATACACCTAGAAAAAGTTAAGCATCCCCGTGATTTTTTAAAATCATACATTTTCCAAACAATTTTTAACCATTTTATACCTGATAGCTATTGTAAATTTGTATTGTAAACTAACATATGCATTGTTAAGTACACTTTAAAATGCTTGTGGCAAACAAAAAGACATTTTTTTTATTTACATTACATGACATAGCAAAAAAGAAGGATTTTGTACATAAACATGGTCTTCGAAAAGTATGGACACCTGAAGGTCAAAACTGTTATTAAATTGTCAAATCACATTTAAAAAAGTCAATCATAATCAAAAGATTGATACTGTATCGTCAAACAGTCAATTTCGAGTATGTACAACTTTACCCCGAATGACTGCTGGAATCCATGGTCTTATACTACCAGTTTGGCGTATAATTTCCTAAAGAGTTATCTGCCGCTATTCAAGGCAAACAATCGCTTTTAACCGAACGCTAACACCCTTAAAATCATACATAAAGAATTAAAGGTGGCCAAAATCATGAAAGTTAAAACCAATTTCGAATCATACATGTAGAACAGCACAAAAAGTCAATGGGTGCTTAATTGTTTTCCAGGTGTATATAAAAAGGCCCATATACATGGTGTCTAGTATTTACCTCAAACTGCATGCTTGAAATTGTAAATCTGAAGAAACTCCACAATTACCATTTCTGTTTCCTAGCGCATTCTGCTGGTAGCATATAGGAAGTGCATGTTTAGTTTGAGCTATTAAATAAGAACCATTAGATGAATCAATTTTGAAATATACCTATTAGAATTCATCTCATAGATAAATCAAAACATAACAAAGATTAAATGAATATTCATAGATAAAGCGATGTTTGCCACTCTAATTGCATTAGTAAGAATCGAACAAAATATTCTTGATGGTGGGTTAGGTGATACTAGTATTTTTTTTTGTGCGCAGAACAAGATATAAAGAAAACCACTATAGCACGTATAAAGTTTGGTTAGGTACGGATGCCCATAAATGCCAGGAAATATAAAACACCACTCTGGCACTAATGTTTTTCCCAAAAATTAGAACTAGCGTGAAAATATATAGAACAAACAAATAAACTGGGCGCTATTTCATCATAGATGTAGTTTTGTTAAGTTTTTTTTAACTAAGTCACGTTTGCGTGTTCTTTGACGAGTAACTACTCATTTTCATTCATCACATGCATTTAGAATTTCAGTGTTGTGTGTGGTTCATTACTTGTTAATTAACAATGACCAATTGTAAAATACCTGGTCCAAACAAAGCTTGACATTGTGATAGCCTTGTACGACATCTTCCAGCGGAGCAATAACCTGGCAAAAAGTCATCTACACAATACGCTGAATCGTGTTTATAAGCATCATTTGGACACTATAATTCAAATTCCAATTTATTATTCAAATTGTTTCTTGATATAAACAACTCCTTTTCATTTCTTTTATAAATTCTTTTGGGATTTACTATTAAGCTTTGCATTTATTTATCAAATAGTATTCTTCTTGTGGGAACAATTGAATATTCTAATTAAAGTGAAAAATGATGATTATTCTCTGTCATTAGCAGACAAAAGGGTTATTTTTCAAAAGATTTTTTAAAAAAGCTTTCGTAAATCGCCTCTTAAAAGCATACTGTCTACTAAAATCACATTTTTTTTTCGTCCCCAACTTTTAATGTCATTTAGACCAAAATGTATTAAAAGAAAACTTCGAATATCAATTTGTTACCAAATGTGAATTAAACTTGGTTTATTTCGCTCAAAATTATTCGAACATGTTGATTGATCATTTGTTTACATGTTCATTTGTGACGACTGATATATTTTAAGTGTATTTAATATACTGCCATCGATCGGGATCTCGGATGTTTTGTTCATGAAGACTTAAATATGGTGACAAATTAAACAAATTCAATGTGAAGTATCTAAATCATCTCCATTTATTATATTCGAGCCATAAATGTCATTTTCTAGGTTTGGCGACTTTGGTGTTTTCATTTCCGTGAATATATCTACGGACTAAAACATCGACATACAGCGTACTTGCCGCGATTTTGAACAAGCGAAGTTTATACAGTCTAATATCTAGTGGTATTCAATTATCTCCCCTGCAGAAAACAGCTTATGTGTTTTTAAATTTTTAACGATGACAACAACGATGGCGACGGCATATAAACAATCTTCAATTTTCATTTATTACGCATGGATTTGACAACTATCATATACGTTGGACATGTTATGTTATTAACGAATCTTTTCTGTTGCGTAAACAGTTGTTTATAAGGTCAACAAAAGTGCATATTTTAACAAATCGAGTGAAACTTATTGGCCGTTGGAAAAAATTAAAATGTCAACTCAACCTTTAAAAAATCACACAAGGCGTAATACCTGCAGTACATTTTCGAAACTTGTGGGAATGTTAGGTTATTACCTTTTCTTTCGACAGATATTAGTTTGAAAATTATATTTTACTGTTATCATATAACGATCCATTTGAATTCAATGTGTAACTATGAAAAACTTTCAAGGGACACAACCAAGTTCTATCTTTAATAAATTGTAAACATGATAAATGGGAGGCATTCCTATTTTTAAAACGGATGACTGAATATTGAATTGGACATTTACTCCAATACAATGCAAATTCACATACTGTTGATCCCAATTTACGGATACCGGTCAAAAAGGTAAACATGTTCTATGACATAATCGAATTCAACAGGTAAATCGTGTACTTTTAAAGAGAAGGTTGTCAAGACGGACTAGAAAAATAGGTCTTTTTCTTAATTTTATTTTGGCTTTACCTCTTGCAGTACATGTCTGAAAATTTGCAGATGGGAAGATATACATTTAAACAAATAGTGTGATTTTTTTCAATTTTTTATATAAAAGTTAAAGTTGTGCGATCCATTTCAGTTTGCACCGTATGCATTTCATAAATATCCACATAATAACATGCATTAAAATGCAATCTGTTACTTTTAAAAACTCTTTTTAATTCAAAAAAGTTTATTTTATCAGCATAACTTAAAATTGGAAGAAATTTTGTACTTAAAAGAACTTTTGATTCACTTGACAACCAGGATAAACATTCGAATTGACTTTCCTATCTTTTCCGATGAAGAGCTCACATTCTATTGTTTAAATACCACCGGTTTTCGGACTGTATAAATAAAATAAAAAAACAATGCGCAAGCTTAACGCGGGATTAGGCTATTGTAAAGCTTCACAAATATTATTTAGTGATTATTGTTTTTCAATTTTTAGATTAATTTGGTACCACTGCCGTATTTTGTTGTTCATATGTTTAAAACTAGACAAAACAAGTGGTCTGTTGGCCTTATTTTGTTAGGTTAAAAATACTTTTCTTTAGATAATATCCCTTTAATAGACGAAACACAAGTCAGAAAGGTGGTCAGAACGAGACAAAAGAATATGCACTCTTCAGTAAATAAGGTAGAATTTGTGATTCGGGATGTTTACGTAGTAACTATGGGCATTAAAATGTTTATTAGAGCAACTTTTAAAATAAAATGTGATATAAAATATGTAAAATGAAAGTAAACAACACCGAATTTGCCTTGGTTTATTAAATATGCAGCGTGAAAAGAGCACATTATTCATGTTAAGGTTCTTCTAAATGAAAAATGGCTGCCATGCATTGTCAATACAAAGCTTTAAGAAAATACACAGATTCAGCAAAATCCTAACTTCAATGGTTTTAAAGACATTGTGGGTAGAACACGACTAATGTTTTTTAAGGAACATTTTGCATTGATTTAAACGGGAAATTGAATCGTAAAATGTACACTTGAGTTATACTTGCAATATCTTAAAAAGCATCGATGTTACGATTTTACTCAAAGTTAAACAAACATTCTCTATTTTGTTTTCTTTTTACTGGATCTTATTACGTGAATATCGGTTGCAGAACAGCTCGGCAATAATGTTTTGAAATTGTTTCGATTTGCATTAAACGTACGGGGAATTTTCTATCTATGCATTACCTTTTTTAAGAGTATATATAGTAGTTGAAGTCTTGTTTTTAATAAAGCTGATTTGGCAAAAAATGCAGTTATACTGGTAAAAGTTTTGTTCAGTTTGGTGGACGTGTTTTTCAGCAAACTATAGGGAATCCAAGGACTTCCGATGGGCACTAAATGTGCATTTGTAGACAAGAACGATCGTAGACTAGCACTCTCTTTAAACCTCACGTTCCGTTATATTGGTGATGTCCTTTCACTGTACAATTTTCGATTTGGTGACTTTCTCCGTTTCATATATCCTTAGGAATTTTAAACAAAGGCCACAATGGATTCAAAGAAGTCTTATTTAGTTCTACATTACGAAATTGACTCTTAAGACAGACTTTCAACAAAGCTCTATGAAAAACGTGATGACTTAAACTTTCCAATCGTCAACTTTCCCTTTTTGTGTAGCAACATTCCGGCCGCTCCTGCTTATGGAATTTTCGTATCACCGTTGATTCGTTACTCCAGAGCTTTATTTCAGTTATAATATAAAAAAAAATGTTAAATTTTGCATCTCTTGTGTTTTTTCAAGTCATTTAAAATGAAATGCAGACTTAAGAATTTGCAAGATGTTCGAAAAGGATGCTAAGTTTTATACCCCCGAACCACCTTAGATAATTTTGCTTAAAGGTTATGTAAATTCTTTCCATACCTCTATATTTATTCCATCGCACTTGTCATCTATATCGCATTGATTTCTGGCATATCTGCACACC